>JABWTJ010000013.1:3000000-3372500 GCA_016801875.1 Solanum sitiens
TTCTTCACACTATATGATGCTGGAAAGAATGAAAGTGATCAATTTAGCGCGCCTTTTTGCAGTCCAGGCTCACTTAATGACCCTGCTATCAAAGGTAAGATAGTCTTGTGTTTGCAAAGTATAAGTCTTCTCAGAGTTGCTCAAGGGCAATCCGTAAAGGATGCTGGAGGTGTTGGCATGATTCTCATCAATGAACAAGAAGAGGGTGTGACTAAATCAGCTGAAGCTCAAGTCCTTCCTGCATTGGATGTTTCAAATGCTGATGGAAAGAAAATTCTTGCATATATGAACTCATCTTCAAATCCGGTTGCTTCAATCACCTTGCACGGAACTGTAATTGGAGACAAAAATGCTCCTATAGTTGCTTCATTTTCCTCACGAGGACCAAGCGTAGCAAGTCCTGGCATCTTAAAACCTGACATAATCGGTCCTGGTGTTAACGTCCTAGCTGCTTGCCCTACCTCCGTGGATAACAACAAAAAAACAAAATCAACATTCAATATAGTATCCGGAACCTCAATGTCTTGCCCTCACCTTAGTGGCGTAGCAGCTCTGCTGAAGAGCGCACATCCTGATTGGTCTCCTGCAGCTATTAAGTCCGCAATGATGACAACAGCTGACACAGTAAACCTCGCCAATAGTCCAATACTGGACGAAAGGCTCATTTCTGCTGATCTCTTTGCAATTGGTGCAGGACATGTTAATCCATCGAGAGCAAGTGATCCAGGACTAATTTATGATACACCATTCGAGGACTACGTTCCTTATTTATGTGGTTTGAACTACACAAATCGGGAGGTAGGTAAAGTGTTACAACGCAAGGTGAATTGCTCGGAGGTAAAAAGTATCCCTGAAGAGCAACTAAATTATCCTTCATTTTCCATCAGACTTGGATCAACTCCTCAGACATATACCAGAACCGTAACCAACGTTGGTGATGCCATATCATCTTACAAAGTGGAGATAGTTTCACCAAAAGGAGTTGTCGTGAAAGTTGAACCCTCCGCGCTAAATTTCTCAACGTTGAACCAGAAGTTGACATATCAAGTGACATTTACCAAGACAACTAATATCTCAACTACCAGTGATGTTGAGGGATTCTTGAAGTGGAATTCTAATAGGCACTCTGTAAGAAGTCCAATTGCAGTTAGAGTGCCTGCTGAATGAAACTAAAATGCTTTCAATCTAAAATGTAAAATAAGTGCAGAAAATTATTCACAATTAATCATAGTGGATTGCTATTTCTTTTCAGTATATGTTTTATGTTACATCTTTTAGTAAATGATTTTTTTTTGATATTTTATCACATTTAAATGACCTAAATCATGTTTTAAGAATATTAGATTTCCAGGCAAGTTTGATTGAATTTGGGCTCAATGAATATTTAGTAATATTTCCTTTCTTTAAAACATTGAGAATTAAATCATGAATTTGCATAACGTAAAGCTCATTTAAGAGGGAGTGAAACAACTGCTATTTCATACTCGAGGCTCGAAGGATCATATCTATCCTTCCACAACATTTTAATCTATAGTTAACATGAATCTTTTAGATGTTCATTAAATGTAATATTCCAAACTAAAAAATCATGGTTTATAAAACTTTTCTATAGTTTAAAAATACGTCAATTTTTATTTTAACAAAATTTCCTTAATTCATAAAACAATGTGTACCCCAGGGGATATAAATATGATCCCATTTCTGGAAATTGGACTTGGTCTTTAGCATTAATATTGGCACTTCGCATATCCCTATTTTTTCCAAAAGTCAAACTATATAAATTTTGATCAATATTATAAAATATATACTTTTGCCATATAAATATAAAAAGAATTGTATCTTATATTTTTCATGTAGTTTTCGTATGTCTTGACTTTAATTTTAAATATTAATTAATTTAATCTGATTCAACATCAAAAATTACTTAAATTGACTTTTAATAAACGAAACATGACTGAGAGCGAGTATTAAATAGTGGGCTCTATAGGATTGACCAATTGGCAACATGTTATAAAGTATATATCCATCAAATTTTAATACATTCATCTACCCATAACCTTGGTAGGGTTTCCCCTTTTTATTTCTTAGATCCCTTAATACTTTAAACATCAATTTCCAACTATACATTTGTTTTTAAATCTTGATTTTATTGTCATATTTGGTTTGCCAAAAATCAATTTGTGTGAGCTTGCTTACATTATCGATCTCAAGTTCGGATAAAGGATGAACATTGTGCTAGATTTACGTATCAGCATAAAACTTGTTAGTTCATGATGAGTCTCATAACTCGATTTATTTGAAATTCTTTCGAATACATAGTGATATAATTTTATTTTTGTTGAATTACAACAGCCACTGATTTGCCTCTATAGCCACGTCGTTATAAAAAGTTGTAGACTATTATATACTAATTTGAGTGTCACATTTAGTTGGTAACAAATAAAAAATGGAAATATGGATCTTAAATCTAAGATAAAGTAATTTATTTGATGTTACATTGAAGGGAAGACGGACCACCATATTTAATAACGTTATGATATTTTCCTTCTAAGGGAAAATATCGTAAGATAGTGTGATATTTGAATATTTTTTAGTTAATAATATAGTTGAACATTGCTATTAGCAACATTTTCATGGTGTGCAAACAAAAAATACGCGATGAGAAATCCAAAGGAGGGGAGAAATTTTCTCGTGGAAGATTTACTTTTCGAAATCTTATATTCCAAATTGATTTTTCTAGGAAATTTTTATCAGAAATTCGCGTGTTCACAATAATGATACTAGTCAAAATTAATAAGGGCCCTCCTGTTGAGAGACCAATTAGTAAGTGTAAATTCACAGTGTGAGTTGATCCAAATTGATTTTGCAAATTGCAAGAAGAGCAAAATAAAAGTGAATGTGAAAAGTTCAAGGTAAAACTACTTATAAATAGTGTAGCTTCAAAATACAAAAGTTCATCAAATCAAACACATTTTCGTTATCTCATTTGCAGCCATAGGATTTTTGAAAATCCTTTTTGTTTTCATCTTTTGTTCTTTCCCATGGCCTAGTATACAGAGTGTTTTCGAGACTTATATAGTCCATGTTGAATCTCCTGAAAGCCTAGTTTCTATGAAAGAATTGGTTTTGATTCTTGTGAAATCAAACTAAATGGAAGATGAATTAACATGAATATTTGGTAGGAAGATAATTAGTACAAAATAAAAGTCAAAGATTGTATCTTGGTAGGTGAAATTTAGGCAAACCATAAAATGGTTTCATATTCTTATCCTTGACAATTTTGACACATAGTGATGTCATGGATGACATCAATAGGATGAATTTATTCCTATAAATAGGTAGCTCTTAATTCATTTTCAAATCATCCTCTCACTTGCCTTCTCACCTTCTAAGGCATTTGTGTTCTCTCTCTTGTAGTATTTCACTTGTATTCTTTGTAGAGTGAAATAAATATTGGTGCAGTTGTTCTTTGGTGGACGTAGGATCATTTTGATCCGAACCACGTTAAATATTATTGTTCTTCCTTGTTCTTTAGTTTCACGTTTCCGCTAACAATTGGTATCAGAGCCAAGGTTTTGTCTGAGTATGCCCTGTGGTTGCAGCACAGTCTGAACTTCCACATCAGAAAAGGATTACTTTGGTTTTCTGTAGTTCCAAATACATTGTAGTAGAAAAGGAAGAACAAGTAAAAAAAAATGAGTTCCATGAAGTTTGAAATTGATAGATTTAGTGGGCGCAACAACTTCAATATCTGGAAAATCCAGATGATAGCGTTACTGCGGAGGGAAGGTTCAATCCATGCTATTGACGGAAAGTACCCCGATAAGATATCGGATTCCGACAAGGAAAAGATTGAAGGAGATGCATTGAGTGCAATCCAACTGTCCCTTGCACCTAACGTACTTTGTGAAGTGAGTACAAGTACCGAAGAGACGGCCAAAGAGTTATGGGAAAAGCTGGAAGGGCTTTACCAGGACCAGTCAGTGACAACAAGGATGTTGTTACAACGGCGTCTTCATACATTTAAGATGGATTCAGGTACTTTGTTGCAAGACCATCTAGATGCGTTCAATAAACTTGTGATGGACTTACAAACTGCTGGAATTAAAAAGGACGAGGAGACGCTTGCATGTTCTTTGCTATTTTCATTGACTTCAAAATATCGTGATATTGAGAATTCAATGATGTATAGCAAACAACCTATTAAACTTGAGCAAGTGCGGCAAGCACTAAACTCTTGTGATGTGCGGATGCATTTTGAAGGAGACAAAAGTGACGAAGCTAGTGGACTCTTTGTAAGAGGTCGTACTAGCCAACAGAGAAGGAGAAAATCGAAGTACAGATCAAAGTCTCGTGTGAACAAAAAGAATGCGGAATGTTGGGGCTGTCACAAGAAGGGGCACTTTGAACGAGATTGTCCTATGTCGAAGTCCAAAGAAAAGGCGAGCGCATCCATTAATGAGCAAGTACATGATAATGATGATGATTATGTACTAACAACATCATGCAATAGTGGAGTCTATGACAACAAATGGGTCTTAGATTCTGGTTGTACTCTGCATATGACATTCCGAAAAGATTGGTTCAGCAGCTATGAAACAAGCAGAGGAACTGTATTAATGGGCAATAATGCAACTTGTAAAATAGTTGGCATTGGTTCAGTTCATGTTCGCTGCCATGATGGAATCGTGAGGACTATTACAGAAGTCCGTCATGTTCCTGATCTAAAGAAGAATTTGATCTCCCTGGGTACTTTAGATAAACAAGGCTATAAGTACATGAGTGAAGGAGGAACTATGAAAGTGACTAAAGGGTCTTTAGTCATGTTGAAGGCCAAGCTGGAGGATGGCCTCTACACACTTGCGGGAAGCACCATTATTGGCTCTGTAAATGCATCTACAGTGCAGTTATCTAATGATGACAAGACAAAGTTATGGCACATGAGACTAGGCCATATGAGCGCACGAGGATTGGATATGTTGAGCAACCGCAACCTTTTGAATGGTGAGAAGATCAGCACACTTGAATTTTGTGAGCACTGCGTCTTAGGGAAGCAGAAAAAGGTCAGCTTCAGCACTGGCAAGCACAAGATGGGAGGGGTGCTAGACTACATCTATTCAGATTTATGGGGTCCCTCTAAGCTTCCATCGAAGGGAGGAAAGAGGTATCTTCTCACATTCATTGATGATTTTTCACGAAAGGTTTGGGTGCGTTTCCTGAAGACAAAAGGTGATGCTTTTGAAGCATTTAAAGGGTGGAAGATTTTGGTTGAAAATCAAATGGAGAGGAAAATCAAGTATCTTCGCACGGACAATGGCTTGGAGTTTTGCAGTGAAGAGTTCAATGATTTCTGCAAGGTTCATCGGATCGCAAGGCATAAGACGGTCAGGCACACACCACAGCAGAATGGAGTTGTCGAGAGAATGAACAGAACTTTTCTTGAGAAGGCTCGTTGTATGCTCTTACAAGCTAAGATATCCAAAGTATTTTGGGCTGAAGCAGTTCATACTGCTTCTCATATTGTCAATCGGTCTCCAGCATCAACGATTGACTTTAAGACTCCGAATGAGGTCTGGTCAGGTGAACCCGCTAACTATTCATACTTGCGAATATTTGGGTGTCCAGCTTATTATCATGTTAATGAAGGTAAGCTTGAACCAAGGGCTAAAAAGGCCATATTCGTAGGGTATGTAGATGGAGTAAAAGGGTACAAACTATGGTGTTTGTCTTTACTCAAATTTGTAGTTAGTAGAGATGTTACCTTTGATGAATCCTCTATACTTGATCCTCGTAAAGTTTCTGTGGAGTTATCTAGAAACGAGAACAATGAGCAGGTGGAGCTACCGGTGGAGCTTACCAAGGAACGGGATCAAGAGACTCAAATTGATGAGTCAAAATATGCAGATCTTGAAGAACTTGCTTCCAATGAACCATACACAATTGCGAAGGGAAGGGACAAAAGGCAGATACGGAAATCAGAACGTCTCATAGAGCAAGAAAATCTGATTGCACATGCGTTCGTAGCTGCAGAAGAAGAGATTAAGGATCTCGAGCCCTCTTCGTATATTGAAGCAACTTCTTGCAAAGATGCTGCACAATGGCAGTTAGCCATGATGGAAGAGATGGAGTCTCTTCACAAAAATGATACATGGGTCTTAGTTAAAAGGCCAAAGGGGATGAGGACAGTTGGATGCAAATGGGTCTACAGAAAGAAAAAAGGTATTTCAGAAGTGGAAGCTGCTAGGTTCAAGGCGAAATTGGTTGCAAAGGGTTTCAGTCAGAAGGAGGGAATTGACTACAATGAGATCTTTTCTCCATTCGTGAAACATAGCTCAATCCGCGTGCTACTAGCATTGGTTGCACAATTTAATTTAGAGCTTCAACAGCTTGATGTCAAAACTGCTTTCTTACATGGTGATCTAGAAGAGACAATCTATATGGATCAGCCTGAAGGTTTCCTAGCTGAAGGGAAAGAAGACCATGTATGCCAATTGAAGAAGTCTTTGTATGGTTTGAAGCAATCCCCTAGACAGTGGTACAAAAGGTTTGATGCATTCATGACTACACGTGGATTTTCGAGGAGTGCATTTGATAGTTGTGTGTATCACAAGAAGATGTCTAGTAACTCTATGATTTATCTATTGTTGTATGTTGATGATATGCTTATTGCTGCTAACAACATCACAGAGATAAATATTTTGAAAAAACTGTTGAGCAAGGAATTTGACATGAAGGATCCAGGAGTTGCAAATAAAATCCTTGGAATGGAAATTTCAAGAGAAAATGGTGTTGTACATCTTTCTCAGAAGAGGTACATCGGAAAAGTTCTTGAAAGATTCAATATGCATATGAGCAAGCCTGTAAGTACACCGTTAGCTTCTCATTTCAAGCTTTCAGAGTTACAAATGCCTCAATCTATGGATGAGGTGGAGCATATGTCAAAGGTTCCTTATGCGAGTGCAGTTGGTAGCATTATGTATGCTATGGTATGCACACGTACAGATATTGCCCAATCTGTAAGTCTGGTAAGCAAGTACATGGCAAATCCAGGAAAAAGGCACTGGGAAGCTGTCAAGTGGATATTGAGATATCTCAAAGGAGCTCCTGATGTTGGCCTAACCTTCTGGAAAAGTGAAGGTATTTTAATTCTCGGTTATGTAGATTCTGACTATGCAGGGGATCTTGATCGAAGGAGGTCCACACGTTAAATATTGTTGTTCTTCCTTGTTCTTTAGTTTCACGTTTCCGCTAACATTCTACTCAATCATCGTTAACGGATTTAGAGAGCTATTACCTTTCTTTTTTGCCTAAAAGTACTACAACAATTAGCTCAAGTAGAAATGAAGAAGCTGCTAGCATGATCTATTCGTATCACAATGTGATGAAAGGTTTTGCAGCAAGATTAACAGAATCACAAGTGAAGGAAATGGAGAAGAAACGCGGCTTTGTCTCTGCTCAGAAACAGAGGATTTTGTCCTTGCATACTACTCATACTCCAAGTTTTCTTGGTTTGTAACAGAACGTTGGTGTATGGATGGATTCTAACTATGGGAAAGGCGTGATCATTGGAGTTATCGACACTGGAATTCTTCCTGACCATCCTTCGTTTAGCGACGTTGGGATGCCACCTCCTCCTGCTAAGTGGAAGGGAGTTTGTGAGTCCAATTTCACAACCAAGTGTAACAACAAGCTCATTGGAGCGAGGTCTTACCATCTTGGCAATGGTTCCCCGATAGACGATGATGGACATGGTACGCACACAGCAGGCACAGCTGCAGGAGCCTTTGTGAAAGGTGCTAATGTATTTGGGAATGCCAATGGTACAGCAGTTGGTGTTGCCCCTCTTGCTCACATAGCCATATATAAGGTGTGTAGTTCTGATGGTTGTTCTGATAGCGATATTTTAGGCGTCGATATTGTTTCAATCTCTGTTGGTGAACGTCTTAGGGTTCCTTTCCATAGTGACAATATTGCTCTCGGGGCGTATAGTGCAACAGAAAGAGGTATTCTTGTAAGTTGCTCTGCAGGCAATAGTGGTCCATTCAGTGGCTCAGTAGTAAACACAGCCCCGTGAATTCTTACTGTAGGCGCTAGCACTATTGATAGAAAGATGAAAGCTACTGTTAAGCTTGGAAATGGAGAGGAATTTGAAGGAGAATCTGCTTATCGTCCAAAGATTTCCAACTCAACATTCTTCACTCTATTTGATGCTGGAGAAAATATAAGTGGTCAATCTGAAACCCTTTATTGTAAACCAGGGTCACTCAATGACCCTGCTATGAAAGGAAAGATAGTATTATGTTTGGCAGATGGTGGCGTTACGAGGGCTGATCAAGGACAAGCTGTAATGGATGCTGGAGGTGTTAGCATGATTATCATCAACAGTCCAGATGACGGTATCACTAAATCAGCTGATGCTCATGTTCTTCCAGCAATGGATGTTTCAGCTGCAGATGGAACAAAAATCCGTTCCTATATGAACTCAACATCGAACCCTGTTGCTGCAATCACGTTCCAAGGAACGATACTTGGGGATAAAATGCTCCTGCAGTTGCTTCATTTTCTGCTCGCGGACCAAGTGGAGTTAGTCCTGGCAACTTGAAACCTGACATAGTCGGTCCTGGTGTTAATATCCTTGCTGCTTGGCCTACCTCCAGGGATGACAACAAAAACATCAAATCCACATTCAATATCATATCAGGCACCTCAGTAGCTTGCCCTCACCTTAGTGGCGTAGCAGCTCTGCTGAAGAGCGCACGTCCTGATTGGTCTCCTGCTGCTATTAAGTCTGCAATCATGACAACCGCTGACACGTTAAACCTTGCAAATAGTCCAATACTAGACGAAAGGCTCGTTCCTGCTGATATCTTTGCAATTGGTGCAGGACATGTTAATCCATCGAGAGCAAGTGATCCAGGACTAGTTTATGATACACCACTCGAGGACTACGTTCCTTGTTTATGTGGTTTGAACTACACAAATCGGGAGGTAGGTAAAGTGTTACAACGCAAGGTAAATTGCTCGGAGGTAAAAAGTATCCCCGAAGAGCAACTAAATTATCCTTCATTTTCCATCAGACTTGGATCAACTCCTCAGACATATACCAGAACCGTGACCAACGTTGGTGATGCCAAATCATCTTACAAGGTGGAGATAGTTTCACCAAAAGGAGTTATCGTGAAAGTTGAACAAATCGCGCTAAATTTCTCAACGTTGAACCAGAAGTTGACATATCAAGTAACATTTACCAAGACAACTAATATCTCAACTACCAGTGATGTTGAGGGATTCTTGAAGTGGAATTCTAATAGGCACTCTGTAAGAAGTCCAATTGCTCTTGTGTTGGTCTAGTGAAACAAGCTACAATTACTCATTTTGATTGAAGTGTAATGTTGTTACACCCTCCGTCTCATTTTATATGAAGGTAATTTATTTCGCGGAGTCAAATAATCTATAGTTTCTCCTTTCTTTTCAAAATATTTTAAACATTGCTCAAGTTATCTTTCGATTGAAATATCAAGAAAATTACCTAATAAGGATAATTTTCCAAGACCTTTTGATTGAAATACCAACATAGATAATCAATGAGAAAATTTTAGTAAAACAAACCGTTATCTTCAAATGAAAATGGGACTTGTCTTCCAATTAAACACTTGCCTATAAACACAAGCTGACAAATACGTTAAAAGATACTCTTTACATCTTAACACTATGTGATTTGATGCATATAAAAAATCACTCATCCAACCCATTAAAATATAAACGAGTTATCAAAATATGAATTTATTTTGTCTGCACCACACAAAATATTATCTTCACCGACATTAAATACATACACCTACCAAGAACCTTGGTAGGGTTTTCCCATTTAATAATTTGACCCCATTACATAGGAACTACTACTCACCTAATCAAAATAGATTGTCACCTATGGAATTAATGTTTTCTTACTATAGTTGGTTGAACACGATAACTAGATATATCACTTTCTAAGCTGCAAATACTTGCCCTAATTCTAGGGAATTAGACCATGCCCTACTTAATTCTTTTCTAATCTAAAAACAATATATCTCCAACATGTACATTAGATAATCAATAGAACTTAATTATTGTGATTCAATCAAGCAACTAAACCCAAAAAAAAAAAAAGATTGTAATTGATGAACTCTGAGTGTGATCATCAAATTCATAATCCAATTATAACATTAATAAGTACTATTACTATACCATTTGCAAGCCATGGGATTTTTGAAAATCCTTCTCATTTTCATCTTTTGCTCTTTCCCATGGCCTAGTATTCAGAGTGATTTCGAGACTTATATAGTTCATGTTGAATCCCTTGAAAGCCTAATTTTTACTCAATCATCGTTAACGAATTTAGAGAGCTATTACCTTTCTTTTTTGCCTACAACTACTAACTCGATTAGCTCGAGTGGAAATGAAGAAGCTGCTAGAATGATCTATTCTTATCACAATGTGATGAAAGGCTTTGCAGCAAGATTAACTGCAGCACAAGTGAAGGAAATGGAGAAGAAACACGGCTTTGTCTCTGCTCAGAAACAGAGGATTTTGTCCTTGGATACGACTCATACTCCAAGTTTTCTTGGTTTGCAACAGAAGATGGGTGTATGGAAGGATTCCAACTATGGAAAAGGTGTGATCATCGGAGTTATAGACAGTGGAATTCTTCCTGATCATCCTTCGTTTAGTGACCTTGGGATGCCTCCTCCGCCTGCTAAGTGGAGAGGAGTTTGTGAGTCCAATTTCACAAACAAGTGTAACAACAAGCTCATTGGAGCGAGGTCTTACCAACTAGCCAATGGTTCCCCGATAGACGATGATGGACATGGTACACACACAGCAAGCACAGCAGCAGGAGCGTTTGTGAGTGGTGCCAATGTATTTGGGAGTGCTAATGGCACTGCTGCTGGTGTTGTCCCTTTTGCCCACATAGCCGTATATAAGGTATGCAATTCTGATGGTTGTGCTGACACTGATGTCTTAGCTGCTATGGATGCAGCTATAGATGATGGCGTAGATATTCTTTCTATATCTCTTGGTGGAGGTGGTTCGACTGATTTCTATAGTAATCCTATTGCTCTTGGGGCATATAGTGCAACAGAAAGAGGTATTCTTGTAAGTTGCTCTGCCGGCAATAATGGTCCTTCTATTGGCTCAGTAGGAAATGCAGCCCCGTGGATTCTTACAGTAGGCGCTAGCACTCATGATAGAAAGCTAAAAGCTACTGTTAAGCTTGGAAATGGAGAGGAATTTGAAGGAGAATCTGCTTATCAGCCAAAGATTTCCAACTCAACATTCTTCGCTCTATTTGATGCTGGAAAAAATGCAAGTGACCAATTTGAAACACCTTATTGCAGATCAGGATCACTTACTGATCCTGTTATAAGAGGAAAGATAGTCATATGTTTGGCAGGTGGTGGAGTTTCGAGGGTTGATAAAGGGCAAGCTGTAAAGGATGCTGGAGGTGTTGGCATGATTATGATCAACCAACAGCGCTCTGGTGTCACTAAATCAGCCGATGCTCATGTGCTTCCAGCATTGGATATTTCTGATGCAGATGGAACAAAAATCCTTGCTTATATGAACTCAACATCGAACCCTGTTGCTACAATCACGTTCCAAGGAATGATAATTGGAGATAAAAATGCTCCCATAGTAGCTGGATTTTCTTCTCGCGGACCAAGTGGAGCTAGTATTGGCATCTTGAAACCTGACATAATCGGTCCTGGTGTTAATATCCTTGCTGCTTGGCCTACCTCTGTGGATGATAACAAAAACACCAAATCCACATTCAACATCATATCAGGCACCTCAATGTCTTGCCCTCATCTTAGTGTTGTAGCAGCTCTACTGAAGAGTGCACATCCTGATTGGTCTCCTGCTGCTATTAAGTCTGCAATCATGACAACAGCTGACTCATTAAACCTTGCCAACAGTCCAATACTAGACGAAAGGCTCCTTCCTGCTGACATTTATGCAATCGGTGCAGGACATGTTAATCCATCAAGGGCAAATGATCCAGGACTAGTTTATGATACCCCATTCGAGGACTATCTACCTTATTTATGTGGTTTGAAGTACACAAATCGACAGGTAGGTAACCTGTTACAACGCAAGGTGAATTGCTCGGAGGTGAAAAGTATCCTTGAAGCACAATTAAATTATCCTTCATTTTCCATATTTGGACTTGGATCAACTCCTCAGACATATACCAGAACTGTGACCAATGTTGGTGATGCTACATCTTCTTACAAAGTGGAGGTAGCTTCACCAGAAGGCGTTGCCATCGAAGTTGAACCGTCCGAGCTAAATTTCTCCCTGTTGAACAAGAAGTTGACATACCAAGTGACATTTTTCAAGACAACTAATAGCTCAAACCCTGAGGTTGTTGAGGGATTCTTGAAGTGGACTTCTAATAGGCACTCTGTGAGAAGTCCAATTGCACTTTTGTTGATCTAATGCAAAGTTGGCTATATAAGTGCATAAAGTACTCAAACATTTCATTATTGTGAAAATGATGTTTCTTTTCACTATATGCTTTATGTCACTAGTTTTACTTCTTTTTTTTCAACCTACGTCCTACAGTACTGTATTTATAAGTATTTGGTCTTTAATACTATTAAATATTGCTTCAATGCTTGTTCACAGCTAAGTGAAGAAAATAAAAGCATATCCTTATTGATAGTAATCAGTTTTTCCTTTATCATTTCATTTACTTTTTCGGTGGGAAAATTTTCTGTTTTTCAATTTTTTTCATGTTTGATTGGTCAAAATATTTTCTCCAAGCGAAACAATCTTCTTAAAAATGAAGAACATATGAAAGTAGAAAAACAAGTAACTTCCAACTTCATTGTCCCCCCCCCCCCAAAAGCACCCACCCAACGTCTCCAACTCTCAACCCTCATAATATTTTGGTAGCTTACATATAAATGCTTTTGGGTTACTATGTCTTTTTACTTATTTATCAAATACTAGAAAATATGTAAGAAAGTCACTTATTTTCTACTAAACACAAATAAAGGTAACTTACACAAATTTCACTAGTTTTAGACCTAATTACTAAGATACATGTTAGCTTACAAAATTACGAATATTATCAGATTTTCGTGCATCCAAATACATATAATTCGAGATATATGGAGTTAAAATTAGGTGTATCCAAGTAGATTCACATGTATCTAGGATACATAGACAAATCTCACTCTCATTTTGCTCGCCACTCTCCTATGTATTTGGTATATCATACACATCAAATCACATCTGGTCCATGTATCCATTGTAATTCACATATATCTGAAATACATAGATAAATTTCGCTCGCCTTTCTCAATGTTTCAATGCATCTAATAACAAAAACATGTATTTAAGTGTATCTTACTTAAAATTTGATAGGTCTAATGAAATCCATCTTGGACCAACCCAAGTAGTTATATATGGCCCAATAAAACTTAAAAACAGCCCAATTAAGTGAATACATGAAATAGATGATTCTAGACTGAATAGATTGCCTCAGGCATCGACTTCTCTTCTCTATGACCAAAAAAAAACTCTAAATATAAAAAGAGTGAAAAATGGCATTTTTCAGGTCCATTGTGACTGCAAAAACAACCGCCATTGCTGCTGCTATTCCAGCTGCTGCTTTTGCTATTTCTTCTTCTACTTCGCAGTTTGAACGTCCATTGAAAAATCTAAAATTTGGCTCAATTAATAGTTCTAATCCGATTCTCCAATTAAGCTTCGCGAAGAATCTACAAAAAACGATTCCTCCTTCAGCTCTTCATATGGAAACGCCTTCTTCCAATCACCAAACTTCTTCCGATGTAATAATTTGTCCCTCAGCTCTTCTATTTTTTTCTTAATTTTTTGAATTATTTGGAGAATCTTACAGGGCTCAATTGGTTGGCAACCTGAAGTTTCACCTTATTGTTGAGGATTTAGGGTTTAGGGAGGTCTTACTTGTATTGCAATTTTTCACCACTAAATTTTAGATCCGTCTCTTTTTTTTTTAATCCAGAATGACAATCTAATATGTTTAACTTTTCTCTTTTTTTTTTTTTTTTGGTTTATCGATTTGGCAATAAATGGATGTTATTGTTCTAATCAAGTAATATGATTTTTCATTTGCAGAATGTAGTCGTATTGCCTGAATTGCTGGTGAGTTCTTTCTTACAATAAAATTCTATGTGATTTTTGTTTGGAAGAGAAATGAGGAAATTTTGTGGTGTTTTTTTGCATATGTGGACTTGTATAATAAATAGGGATTCTTGTACTAGTTAAGAAGTCTAAGTATGTTAAATTTAGAAACTTTGTACTTTGGATAGTACTATGAGTAGTACAACATTTGATATAAGGAAATGTACAACTAGAGTAGTACAATATCAATCTTTTTCGCCTCTGCTTTAGGTAGATCAACTAACATCTTCTGTGAGAAGAGATTATATAATGCCTCTACAAACAATATTCACTTGTCAATAAAAAATCTGTAGCTCTGCTTTTGAATTATATTGCCGATAACACAAGAGGGTTTTTTCACCTTGATCAATTGCTGAGGTAAATTGATTATGCTGGTTGTAATGTGATTAGCTTATCAGAGATGATGACTTGTAAAGGGAGGGGGTATCTTTTAATCTTGATGGCTTAATGTAGCCAATTTTGTTGGTTATTGAAGGTTTAGTTTGGGGGGGTTGCGTTTGTTTCTGTTGGCTTCTTTGTGAGTTGATAATATTATGTTGCATATTGTTGTTTTTTTCCACGTTAAACTGATCGTATTGACAAATTGGTGACAGACAGAGTTTATGGTGGACATGTCGTGTCAAGGCTGTGTTAATGCTGTCAAGAGCAAATTGCAGACCGTAGAAGGTAAGTGCTAAAAAAAAAAGAGAGAGAAACCATGCCCTGTCCTGGGGCTTTATTTTGAGTTCCTCAATTTTTTTTGGTGTTGAATGAGATCTTTTGTGTGGCTTTTAGGTGTTAAGAATGTGGATGTGGACCTTGATAATCAAGTAGTGAGAATTCTTGGATCTTCACCTGTGAAGACTATGACTGAAGCCTTGGAGCAAACAGGTCGAAAAGCCCGTCTGATTGGACAAGGAGTACCGGATGGTATGTTCCAATCTTATCTAATTGCATCTGTCATGTTTCCTCAGTTAGTATTGTTTTATTCGGAAAAGGAAAAAATATTTATTTTATGATTTTGGACTTTTTGGGAGTCGCCACTTAATTTTTTAGGAAAAATCAAGAAAACTTTTGTTTTCAAAAGACTTAAACAGAAAAATGGATTGAAAACTTTTAAAAGGGTTCGGGGATTCTTATTAACGTTTTAGGAAGGTTTTGAAAGCACCTAAGACGTCCGCTTACTTGCGGTTATCCGATAACTAACTTGTACTTAAATCAAATTTTGCAAATCACAATTGGGTAGTAAAAGTAAAACTTAACCTTTCAAACAACTTTAAATGATTTTTTATCTCAAATAAAATTAAGTTTTAGCCAAACAAGTTAGTTATCGGATAACCACAAGTAAGCGGACGTCTTAGGTGCTTTCAAAACCTTCCTAAGACGTTAATAAGAATCCCGAACCCTTTTAAAAGTTTTCAATCCATTTTTCTGTTTAAGTCTTTTGAAAACAAAAGTTCTCTTGATTTTTCCTTAATAAGAATCCCGAACCCTTTTAAAAGTTTTCAATCCATTTTTCTGTTTAAATCTTTTGAAAACAAAAGTGTTCTTGATTTTTCCTAAAAAATTAAGGGGCGACTCCCAAAAAGTCCAAAATCATAAAATAAATATTTTTCTTTTTCCGAATAAAACAAAAATGGCGACTCTGTTGGGGACCTTCAAACTCTTTTTGGAGCGAAAATGGGCCGGGTCGGGTAGGAAGATCTGAGAATTGGGGCTACAGCTTTGGAATCTTAGGTGGGCTGGTTATTAGGGATTGAGAGGTGGGCTGGAAATTTAAAAGAGGGCCCAAAACCTGGTCTTGCAAAGGGATTGAAGGATTATTAAATTGCAATGATCGATTGGATTTCAATCGAAATTAAAAATCTAGCCAAATGAACTTAGTGGGCGAAATCGGCTAAAATCCTGAATGAGACAAATTAATTAACGAACTTCCTTATCTTAACGAAAATAAAATAATCAGTTTAATTGTGAACTATGATTGAAAACATAAATGTAATTTAAACTAATTTGATACTCATTAGAAATAAAACAAATCTTTTTGAGATGATTTTTGAATTGTTTATAAAATATACTAACCCCGTACAAAATTTACCTACAATATATATGCTACTTCAAATCATAAAAAGCGACACAACTTATTTGAAATAGCTTGTTCCCTTATTATTTCCTTAAAGTTTTATAAACACTAATTATTTTAACTCGTTCGAAATAAGAGAAGCTTGAAATGATTAATTTATACGGTGGAGGTACAAAATTAGGTGTCAACAAGTATTATAGAAAATTTGTGAAGCATTATGTCTTCACATCTCTGGCTATGTTAAAGAGGATGAGCAGAAGTATGCATACTTATGATTATAGTGTGTAATGGCCTTCTTAAGTGCTGAAGGGAAAGAAGAGTGCAAAAAAGAGATATTATGCACTTCTCTCATGAGCTTCAGTCGTTTCTCGTCTTAGCTTTATCTGCTTTATTTATCATGCGATGAATCTAACTTTTATATTCTTTTGAACCATGGCCCTGTAGATTTCCTTGTATCTGCTGCTGTTGCCGAATTCAAAGGGCCAAATATTTTTGGTGTTGTTCGCTTGGCTCAAGTCACTATGGAATTAACTAGGATTGAAGCAAACTTCAGTGGCCTGTCACCTGGAAAGCATGCTTGGTCTATTAATGAATTTGGTGATTTGACGAGGGGGGCAGCTAGTACTGGAAAATTGTACAGCACAGTAAGTAACACGCAAAAGAACGTTTTATTTATGTTGCACTATCTTCTTTCTATGAACCTTTTTTCTTGGGGGCATGGATTCTGCAATATACTTGCATTGAGAAAGAGAGAATCAGGATCCATAATATTAATTATTCAGTCATTTATCATTTAATCTCACTCGAGGATGCTTAGAGTGTTTGGACTATGATATAAATGCTTTTAAGTGGTCCTTTGTCAATGAAATGCATCTAATACCATGCTGTTGGATACTAGATCGTTTGTCAAGGATTCTGTGAAACTTTTCCCCTCTCTTTGTCCTCTGAAGGGTGAAATAAGCATCTATCAAGCTTGTTACGCATTTTTCCTTCTGTTAGATTGTGTTTTTCCATTTTTCAGCCACTCGGTGACCTGGGAACAGTGGAAGTTGATGAGAAAGGTGAAGCATTTTATAGCGGTCCTAAAGAGAAGCTAAGAGTTGCTGACCTGATTGGGAGAGCTATAGCTGTATATGCAACTGAAGATAAGACAAATCCAGGACTTACAGCAGCAGTGATAGCTAGAAGTGCAGGAGTTGGTGAGAACTACAAGAAAATTTGTGCTTGTGATGGTACAACTATTTGGGAAGCAACCAACAAGCTCTGAACAGTTTTTATCTTTAGAATCATTTGATCATTGTATACTACGTCTGTATCATTTTCACATTCATGAAGCTTATAAGTTGGATGGAGCAACCTAATGTACCAAAATAAATGTAATCATTTGTTGCTCTCACTTTCTTGGTTCCTATCCGCTCCTCTTCATTTTAATGAGAAAAGCTAGTGAATGAAACTTCAAGCGAGCAGTGTGCAAGGAACATTCGTTTTCCCCTTTTCATTTCTTCTTCGAAACAATAAAATTGTGTTCTATGCAGAACAGTTGTATCTCTAATATACAAAAATTCAATACCAAGCAACAACATATGCAATTGCCAGAAGTGTTCACCTAGGACTGTTCATACTGTAGAAGCAGACCTGCCTAAAATAGAGAATCATCATCTTTTCAGCAAAGCATACATTGATATAATGGAGGAGAAATTATTAACTCGTCGATCAAGACAACAGCCCATCTCTTTTAGC
The DNA here is from genome assembly GCA_016801875.1 of Solanum sitiens. Classification (NCBI taxonomy): domain Eukaryota; kingdom Viridiplantae; phylum Streptophyta; class Magnoliopsida; order Solanales; family Solanaceae; genus Solanum; species Solanum sitiens. Next base: position 3,018,014 of record JABWTJ010000013.1, read on the forward strand.
CATCTCGTAGAGTGCAATGGCGGTCAGAGCCTTTGCATCAGCTGTGGCACGCCATAGTTTATCATATGGAACCACATGCACTTTAATCAGCTCACCATGGTCTCGTAGTCCAGTTTCTTTCCCTTGCAGTAATTGGATTTTCTCTTTGCTGACATTTCCTCTGTATAGAAACAAACTCATCTCCTCATCACAACCACCCTAACATTGAAAGAACAACAAAACCACCGAAATATAGTGTTACGAGATATATAAAGGCAGAAACAATAACAGAAGGCCTCATCTTTGAATTGAAAACACCCAATGTAAGGCTGCATACAAAAGATCCGATGTAGTCATGCCTACTCCGAACCTTCCCCCTCAAACAAAAAAAAGTCAGGCCTAGTCCTACCCCGTGGACCGTGCAAGGTTCGCAAATATACCACTAATTGCAAGTGCACATGGAGCAATATCAAATGTCATTACAATTTACAGGTTCCAAACAGTAGAGCAAGCAGTGCAATGAATCGAAATTATTGACCAACAGAAATATAACCACAAACTTTCTTTTAACACTAGGCTAGATGAAACTATTATAACATATACATTTCCATAAGAGTTTTAGCAGAAACTAGTTGTTAATGCAAATATTTCTACCTTTTTTCTGTTCCTATAAAACAAAATCCAAGAAAGCATGCGGTGAGACTTGTCTAAGTCTTATAGAAGATGGTGGAAGCTTACAGGAGAAGGAAAAACTCTGCCCCCAGTTGACGCGTCAAGAAAAGCCGTGAGGTCGACCATATCATGGACATTCAGGTGTATTCCAGTTTCTTCCTCAACCTGAATCGTATTAGATCAAATACTTCAATTATAAGTTAAGCCAAAGCAATGTCAAACTCTCTGATTTTTCCATCCACACGCTAAAACCGATATATTTTCAAATCCATAAGTATTCAAAACTTAATTATACAGTGGAGTGCAACTAAGTTGTCAAATATGTAAAACAAATAGTTGCTTTTGATAAGGAAGTTGCGATGTTCCTATAAGGATTTCAGTTTAGTCACGCATATACTTTCATTAGCAGATTTCTTGATTCAATTAAACTTGCTCAGAAACGAGGGAACTTCCATTGATTTGTTGAAAAAGGACACGATAAGAGGAATCCAGTTCATTATGCAATAATAAGCTAATATACTAGGGAACTGAACCACGAAAAAACAAGGGGACAGCTTGTCTCACTCGTGAAAATTTGAGAAGGGGATAGTGCTTTGATAGAAAGGGAGAGAGAGACCTCTCGAACTGCTGTTCCAGCAAAGTCACCTTGGTCATCATCCAACATTCCTGCTGGCAATTCCAAAATTAGCCTCCCAACCGGGACCCTAACCTTCCAAACAGGTTGAATGTATTTTAGAGTTTAAAAAGTAAAAGGGACAGAAAACTTTCATAAATTTCCTCATATTATCTGTACTGTGAGATATTTTTCGACGGTATAAAAATGGAGTTGACAGTTGGAAGACCTACCTGTTCTGTAAGCACAGCATATGTCTCACCCTCAGAATCCAAAAGGATTAGAACTGCAACAGCTGGACCCCGTGCGAAGACAATACCAGGAACCTAGACACAAAAGAGGTGATAGTGACTGGAAGGAAGTTTCCCTTGTTGCAACCAAGGATAAGCTAGGAAAAAGGAAAATGGAAGTAATACATCATTGTCATGCTAGTATTGTCGAGCTATGTCACGAGTACTGTAATGTCCATTTCTCTAAGGTACAAGGACAAAAAACCAAAGCAAAATAAATTGAGGACACAGCTTTAAGAGAAGCTATTCATAGTCCGGCTGAATGAATTACATATCCAATGGGATGGAGAGATTCTAATCAGATACCTTTTGACCCGTCTCCTTATCAATAATATCTGCTTTGAATTTTAGAAACCCCAAACGCTCTCCAAACATATCTACTCCCTGCTCCAACACATAAAAAGGAATATCAGCTGTAAAGCAAACTTAATGTTTGCGGTAGCAGGACCAAAAGCAGATTCAAATCCTGTGATAGTCACTATGTCTTGGACTCTTGGTTGCTGATAGTGCGACTTAACATCATTCCAAAATCCTGACACGTACATGAAGAAGACTTCCTTTTTATCCTCTTTAGAAGAGAGCACGACTGACAACTATGTTAGGGAAGCATAGGAATCGTTAAGGAGCATAAAGTGCACAAGTAACCTAGATATCCGTTCTTCTGATAAATGTTAATTGGACAAAACATACTCAATAAAGATATAATTAAGAGCCTCAGCATCAGTTAAGATCAGAAGACAGACCATTTTCCTCCAATTGTCCAATGTGGAAAAAATTTAGAAGGGTTCAAGCAACTCAATTTGTGTTCTGACGGTCCCATTAGCCAACAATGTAATTCATCGAACTACTGACCATGTAAAAGTTACTATCTTCATAGTTTAGAAGAACAGCTTGAGATAGAAACCTGGATAAGAACTTGTTTTAAAGACATAGCTCCATTAGCCAGCAGTCCTGTTTCAGTTTGTATGTTCTTTAACCACTGTTTGAACAATGAGGATTCAATAGCATTCCTACAAGAAAACAGACAATTCACTCAAACCATTCTTTAACATAAAAATGCTTCCTTTTCTGAAAATCATGCACAATTCTGACTACAAATGCCATCCTAAGAGAAAATTACATAGCCCCAAAGAAAGAGGAGGTGGGGATAGGAAAAGAAATAGCAACTGGAGGGACTTCCAAAAAGCTATTTCAATCCAAAGCCATACCAAGAAAAATGCTTGACCTTTAGAATGAAAGTGCTTCCCTTTTCCTAAATTCCTGAAGAACTTACAAAATCCTCACTACAAATATCCATATTGAGCATGAATAAAATAATATAGCACTTGGAGGTACTTCCAAACACCTCACTCAAACTCGATATAAAGCCATACAAAGAAAATGATTCAACATAAAAATGCTTCCTCGAATCTCATTGCAAATACCATTTCAAGCGTAAATTAGGTAAGTTGAATGCTACCCCAAAAGCAAAAAGAAAGATTTAAATGAGTGGAAGGACATCCAAACAGCTCACATAATCCAAAGCCATCCCAAGAGAATGCTTAATCTTTAACATAACTAAAAATCTTTACTTCTACAACCTCACCTCAAATGTCATACTAGTGAATTACGTAATTGAAAGTTAAAACTTGAACCCCAAAAAGAAAAAAAGGACATAACAAGTTCAGGGACAACCAAACAGTTCAATCCAAACCATGCCAAGAAAACTTCCTAGTCTTCAACATAAAAGAAACTTCCTTTTTTTCCCAAAATCATATAAAATTTATAAAAATTCATAATAAATGCCCAATCAAGTGTGAATTACTTAAATTGATAGCTGAAAGTAGAACCCAAAAAGGAAAAGAAAACAAAGAATAACATGTTGAGGTATATCCAAATGGAGATCATGCCAAGAAAACTGCTTAATCTTTATCATAAAAAAGGCTTCTTTTTTTTCTAAAAAATCATGAAAAAATTATAAAACCCACACAACAAATGCCCTATTAAGTAAGAATTGCGTAAATAGATAGCTAAAAATAGACCGCAAATGATATAACAAGTTGAGGGATTTGCCTGAAGTGAGTATCGGAGACGCCGGGAGCAGCGACAACAGAAACCGGTTGGTCGAGTTGGGTGGGAAGATTGATTATGTGAGTGATTTGCGAAGGTGGGGTTGTCGACATTTTTACAGAGAAGCTTCCAGAACAATTTCTAGGCCAAAGGGTTGAAGAAGAAGAGGAAAAGGGGAATTCATATAGAGGTTTCAAGAATGGAAGTCCACAACGTGACACTGTTACTCTCATTTTCCAGCACTACTGGCAATTACTCCCTTGTGGAATGTTTTATTAGTATAATAATAAAATCGAAAAGACTAAAAACAATAGTCTTTTGCATTTTCTACTTAAAAATATCATTTACTAACTCTGTCTCATATTAGTTGTTAAAATTATATAAGAGTCGGCCCCAAAATACACTGAAAAGAGATCCATTTGTTCTTTTGTTAATGCTTTTTTAATTTCCTTGTAACTACGTATCTACATGTGCTCTTTAGTGAATGAAAGATCTCAACTTTATCAGAAAAAAAAATGAGACTGAATTCAGTAAAGGAGCTGAGGGAAGAAAACTTCACAATGTTTCTTGACCATTTATGCTAACAGAATATTTGTAATTCAGTATAATCAATCATATAACTGTATAGTCAAGAAGTTGTATAATGTCTATGTTACAACATTTTCAGTCTTTCCCAGCATTTGTTTGTTGGAGGAAGGGGCATCATGATCTGGAATAGGATGAGCAGTGGCAGAGTTGCTTCACAATCCGGCATAAATACCAAGTAAAGCAGGAACAAGCTGAGATAAGGGAAGCTTGATAAAGTGATTGAGAGCAAGATATGGCAAGCACAATTTCCTCAGCCAGAAACTTGGCATAAAAAAGAAAATGCAACTTCACCCTGCATCATACTTCCTCTTGGCTTGTTGAACAGAATCTGATGAAGTTTGTGTCGATACCATCTCAAAGCAGAACCAAGTCTTCATGAACAAATGGTAAATCTCAAAGGATGCAGCCACTAAGCCAAAACATTTTACACCATACAGGTTTATGGCTATCCACAAACCAATTTTGGAGGCAGCACTTGGAACTGAGAACTCACCCCTTGGCGTTGGATGTTGAATTTTGGCCAGGATTACTAGCAACAGATCCTGATAATTCTGCAAAGGAACTTCAGAATTGAATGGATCCAGAAATCATAGACAGGGACACATGTGGGATATAACACCAGAAAGCCAATTCATAATCCTGACTCCTGTGTGACATTTATAATTGCAAGTACTCGTCACATCACTTCTAGCTAAACAGAAGAAAAGTCTTTCAGAATTCTTCCTCAATTGCTCCCTTTGTAATACAAGTTTATTATAAACAACAATACAATAAAACCTAATACTCCTTTATGCACAGAATTGCAAGTCAAATGTAGTCCAAACAATGAACATTTTCTCATCAGATTAAAGAAGCACCAATCTCATCATTAACATCATCTTACACATTTCTGGTGTGCATGGATCCTACATAACCATTGTCCACGATTGTTTGTTTTATTCATGTGTGATGTGACGAAATTTCAAGGGACCAGTGATTAACAGTGGACATGTATTCTTATTCTGTAATATTACCAACTTCAATTAAGTGAGAATTGTATACCTCAATCTTCTATAGACGTGCACTGATTTTATTCATGCTTAATGAGTCTGTAGTTCCTGACATTGAATCATGTAGTTCTTTTGCTGCCACTTTTGGTGCTTTCTTGCTAGTATTTTGATAACTAAGATAAGACAGTGACTGCAACCACGAAACCAATGTCGGTTTCCGGGTAACATCATCTGATTCTGCAACATGTTGATATAATTCATTGAGAATAATATCCTGGCCACTTGGTGGTAATTTAACGACCAACTGTGCCAGTGACTTCATCAAACTAGGCAGAACCTGAGAGGCAAAAAAAAGTATCAGCCATGTCAAGTGCATTATATTGGCACAGTAGGCATAAATCTGGCTAGGACACCTAAGACAAATCAGCATTTTCATAGTTGAAACATCTATCCATTTTCCAAAGCTTTTATGTAACAAGAAAGAGCTCCTACAAATTATACCAATTACCCTAATTTTCGAGCAAAGGAAGAAACGAGAAGTAACACAATTAAAGTGAAGTATCACTCATATTAAAAAATTTCATATTGAATATTTTCATATCCATGGAAGGCACATGTTCTCTTATGATTGAACTTGTAACTGCACATCATTAGGTTGCCCAGTTGAAGACAAACATTGTTACCACTTTACCTGTATATCAACAAGAGAAAGGAGACGAAAAAGTAAATCCAACATCTTGAATTGCTCCAGCTCTCCATCCCAACTCTTCCACAAGTCAGTTTCTGGAGTAGTATCCACTGAACTACAAAGGCTATCAGCCTTCTCAATGAGACAGTGGATGCAATAGAATATAGATGGGCTTCCAGCAGGCAGATGTCTAACCAGTGCAACAACTCCAGAAGCCATTCCCTCAAAAGGAGTAATCCCAGGGTATCCCTAAATTCAGTTAAATCAGAGAACAAGTTCAAGCATCACAGCAATTAACTTTGGTAGTTTTTATTACCTCTAAAGATCTCTTGACATAATAGAATACAAGTTGCTCCTTTAATGTATCTCTTTCATCTGGATCAGCATCCTTACCAGAGGACAAGAAAGCGACAAACACCGAGTGTGAGGCTTTAGCCAATTTCCCAGTTGGATGCCCCATGTATCTGGTTAAATGCATTAAGGAAATTTTTATATATTCAATCAGGTTTGACTTTCCTACTTGTTTCTAGATTTAACCATCTGATGCAGGATACAGGAACATGGTTGGAGCCAGCACCTTGCGGAATACAGAGGCTGGTATACATTCTACGCAAGTTGGGATTACTCGCATATAAAATAAGATCCGAGCAGTCTGCACTTCATCAGTAGTCCACATATATTCCATCTTCTGAAAGCTAGAAGGTACTGCAAGGAAAAAGGTGATGTTTTGTGAAAGACTGTAATATAGCAAACATATTGACAATTAAAACATGCAGGAGAAAGTCACAACCAGCTTGGTTTGTCAAATCGTCATAAGATGGAATAGATTCCATGAATGAGACACAGGCATGTTCATTCTCCTGAACCCTTGTAACAACTGCTCTAATTGTATCCATGTACTCTGGCAATCGCATTCTGCGGAAATATTCCATACAAGAAAATGCAACCATTATCCTCACTGAAAGTCTCATTTGAATTTCTTGAGGAGCACTTAAGCTTAACTTGTGCTTTGTTACTGCTAAGGCAAAGACCACAACCATGAGGAAAGCAGATTCAGCAATTTTTTCCAGATTCCCTAACAGCGCTTCCTCCCTACCTCCAAGCATCAAAGCAACCTTCCGATGCCACATATAGACATCCCGACAGTAATTCCATATGATATCCTCCACGGCACTTCTGTTTTCTTCATCAGCCATGACATACTGATTGCAAAAAACACCAGTTATGGCCCCTGCTTCGTTAAAAATAATGCTGTCTAGGTGTTGTTGCACATCATTGAGAACTAATCTCACCAAGTTGCCAGAAGGCGATTCTTGGATTTTTACATAAATGTGTGGCAAGGGGAAGATTTCAGTCAACAAAGCTGTAGTGAGGCATAGAAACACATGAGATTGGTAAGAAAATGGTCCACTTTTAGATAAAGCTAACGATATACACTGTAACAGAAAGGAGTTTCTTGGCTCCATTGTAGCATAATCAGCATCTCCAGCACTAGAAACTAAACCACATGCAATAGTCTCGATTCGTTCCTCTACAGAAATCTTAAGGTCAGTTAGTGCTTTCTGTTCAGATCTATTGATGACTCTCAGTACTCCAGCAGCAGCCATGACTACAGCAAACAAAGAGAATGCTGGTCGTGTATTATTCAATACCTCTCTACTGAAAAGATCAATCTTGTCTGCGGAGTTAGAATTGATAAAATTTGAGAAACTCCACTCCATCAGATGCAGTATCATGAGCCCATTACACAAACTAGCAGAAGGGCCGTCGCTTTTATCCCACAATTCCATTAAACAACTGAGAACTCTAACAAAATATATGTTCACAGAAGAAGATAGAGCATAGCCAATTCCTGCAAGAACATTTGGGATTGTCCTCTCAGACAAATGGATCAATCTATAGTCTTCTTCAAGGAGCTGGCAGAGCAATTTCAAGCAAACGGTTTTAGATTTTTCAGATGCTGAAGGTACAAAAGAAAGAGCACCAAGGAGAAGAACACCTTCAGAGAAGAAAGATAAGCTTTTGTTTGAATGAATATGCCCAGAGAAAAGGTGCAAAAGGACCTCAACTGCTGAATCAATGACCCCAGGAGAATGTCTAAATGATTTCCGAACCCAAATGTATAGAAGCCTGACAAATAAAGGATAAGATTCCTGTGGAAGGGAGACTTTTTGTGAGGACAAAATAGACAACAGAATCTTTGCTTGTGGATCAGCAATATAGAGAGAGAACTGAGCATCAACGAGGGTCCTTAGGGATTGGAGTTGATTTGAGTGGAATGCTTGATTTTGAAGGGAGTCCCTAAGATCAGCCCATGCTCGGATGATAGCTTGGGCTGATGCTGAAGAAGGATGTTTCAGCGTCACGTTCTCCTGGGTGCCACTGATTCTGCATAGCCATTCTTCAAGGAATACAGATTCAGGTTTCTTTGCCATCATGTAAATTATGCAACTGCAAGATCAAACATTGCAAGCAATAAATTAAAAAAGACTGCTAATTCCCTAAAGCATAATGGACATAGCTAAGACCCCACTAATTTTCTACCAAAGTCTCATCAATGAACCTTAATCACTACAAAATTTGGTCCAAATTAAGTACAAGATTTAGGTGACTTAAGTTATCCACGACCTGAACTACATATATTTATCACAACAGTGAACGTAGCTTCATGGAAACAGAAGTAACTAGTAAATGCTTTGCTTTCAAAAGGATTATCCCATTTATAAGCTGGGATAAAAGCGCGGAGGGGGTTAGCTATATTCAAGTATCTTGATAAAATTATTCATCAATGGAATTTGTTACTAATTAAAAATAATGAGGAAAGTTATAGATAACATTTTTCCCCAGTCTTCTGAGCAGATCAAAGGGAAGAGGATACAAAGGACATTATACTAAAAAAAATGAATAAGGTCAGGATTCCTTCCTTAAACAATTTCAAATTCAATATGCAACAAACAATAGTGTCTCGTGACAAGTAGGACAATTTCCTAAATTTCTTTCCCGTAACAAAAGAAAAGAGCTGAAAGCCACTTGACGGTAAAGAGAGGAGTCATTCGATAAGTCAATTAGCCCGGCATGAGAGAGTGAGAACGGAAATCCTTCACATTTCGGAAGAAAGTAACACTGACTACCTAAGGCTTCTGTAATCAACTAGAAATTTAAGCTAAAATAAGGGAAACTTGTAATGGAATAGTAGAGTCGAGCAAAATTCCTAAATTCCTAAATTCCTAAATCTTAGCTCGCGTTCGGTCATAGATTTTGAAAGTTTGCCCTCACATATTTGTTTGCATGAAATTTGATCAAAAAAATCAATTCCCAATTGGGACTTCCACAATCCACTCACAAAACTTGAAACTTTTTCCGAGTAAAATACATGTCCAAACACAACTTCATATACCAAAAATCACAGCTTCAAAAAGCTCAAATTTTCGAGTTTCAACTTCAAAATCGATGACCAAACGGGAGCTTAATTTCAACACAAAGCGCAAACCAATAAAAAGATAGTATAGTTGCGGCAAATATTAGAGTCAGAAACGACACAAAAAGCAAAAAATATGTACTTTTTAACAACATTAACTTCTCTTAGGACTTTCGTCGAACAGTAAGCGTTCAGCAGATGAAACACTTATATTTCACCATCTAACAGCAATTCTATACACATGTATGAAACAAAATCGACCACAATAAGTAAAACATGGAAAATCACAAACACGCACATAGAAAAAATCGAAACTTTACCTCTTCTACGAGCTATCACTTGAGTCCCAGGCCATAAACAGCAAGATTCAAAAAGTTTTTGTTTTTTTTTAATAATTTTATTTTAGGTGAAAAAAATGGAATCTTTAATTACAAGAAGACACAATTTGGAGCAATTTCGTCCAATTTGACAGTTTCTGTGCAATTTTGTGAGAAAAGAAAATTGGTGAGGTAAAGAGTAACTCCCACTTTATTTTATTTTTTCTAGTTGACACAATTTTCAAGAAACCCTTTTCGTATTATCCATTTTTAAGTGACAAAATAACAAAATACTTTGGAGTAATACTAAATAATAACGTGAAATCTAATAATTTTGTGTTAAAAATAGTTCTAATATTAAAAGGAATGTAAATAAAACTAAAACTATTGTGCTTAATTATCGTAAGTTGGGATGGGCATAAGTTGGGTGAATTCGAAAATCAATTTCTAATTAATGTAGTTTATTTGGACTTTTAAAATAGATTGAATTTTAAATTTTATATTCAATATTATTTCACTAAGTGAAACCTTGGGAGAGTTAAGTATACATAAATCTTATCACTATTTTCGTGAAGGTAAAAAGATTATTTTCGAAATACTATCAGCTCAAGTGCATCAAACTCAAGTAGAAAAAGAAAAAACAATAAATAAAACATAATATTAATATGAAAAACAAAACAAAATGTAAAATTTCTTATTTTTTACTTTCTATTATCTTGAGTTGAGGATCTTTTGAAATAGTCTTTCAGTCTTCACAAAGCTAATGATAAAATATGTGTATACTCTATCCTTCTTAAATCCTACTTAGTGGAATAAAGATTTCACTAGGTATATTGCCGCTGTTGTTATTTTTGACTACACACGGTCTAAGTTCAAAGTTTGTGAAGAAACAATTCAGTGTCCTTTCACTCTTAATTAGAATTTCGAGTTCAAGTCTTTGAAAATAAAAAAACACTATTGAAAGTGTTGCCTCCTAGAAATGAATTCTATAGTGCACAAATACAAATTTAATCATGCTTCAATATGATTATCGAACGCAAAAACAAAAAAGGAAGGCTAAGAGCCCTACCATTCAAAAACAAGAGCTGCCAAATTTTCTGACTATGTCAGAAGACTTGCTGTCTATGCCAGTATTTCATTGTTTTTATCTGAATCCTATTTGCACATCTCACAATATGAGCAACACACAATTAGTAGTACTAATATTATTAAAATAAACAAAAATATACATATATATCATCTGCCAATGGAACTCAAAATCTCACCTCCCAAGAATATTGCTACCAAAAAAGTCTGCTACAATGGTACTACTTTCTTTTGGTGTATATATTTTGTATATTTTAGGCCAAAAATAACTATTTTACTCTTTTTTGTTGTTGTTGTTTTTAATTTTGTACAGTGTCAAATGGAGGTGAAAAATGTTCAATTGAACTTGGGTTAAATCTTGAGCTTAGCTACTCAAACTTTAGTACAAATGGATATGGATTTACATTTCTACAAAGGCAAGAATTAGAGCAACAATTTTTCATCTACAAGTATATAGAAGCAGGGCTACCTGTTCCCACACATCTAATTATTCCTTTATACAAGTCTTTTACTTGTTCTTTAAAAGGTCTTCATGATGGTAACTATCCACATTACATGACCAATTGTAAGTCTTCACCTAACCTTCTAGCATTTTTTCATTGTTCGTATAACGATTGACTGGCAAATATCTTGGTGTGATGATAACAGTTGTTGTCATGTGATACGAAAGTCATGAGGTTAATTAAGATGTGAAAATAATTTTTTGCATTAATATAAGGTAAGATTGTATTATGGTTTGACCTTTATTCAAAGTGTTAGTAAAATCTTGCTCCTTATCATATGTATGTACCCTTAATTTTAATATATTTGAAAAATATTTTCATTATCGGTGTCGTCTAAAGAATATCTACAATTTTTAAAATGTGAGAATTGAAAATTGTAATACTGAAAATTAGACAGATTTTTAACACATATTACCTGCTACAACATGTAAATGTGACTTGATGGTGTAATTAGAGGTGGAGACAATAATTCAAACTAGTAGTATAATTTTTCGCAAAAGGTTCATTTGAACCCCCTTATGCTTCGTTGTTAATGCATATATTTTTTTTAATGAGCGTCTAAAATTCTTTAAAGACAGATAATATAGATCGAATACCGTTTTTTTTTTTTTTTTTTGTAGTGATGGGGTATGGACACATGTGTTGGGAACATAAAAGTAGGATGGAACCAGAGCCAAGAAGATGTAAGAGGACTGATGGCAAGAAATGGAGATGTAGCAAAGGTGTTGTCCAAAATCAGAAATATTGTGAAAAACATATGCATAGAGGCCGCCAGCGTTCAAGAAAGTGTGTGGGAGTAACGAGTTCAACAGATATATGTTGTTCAGACTCTTTCAAAAATATTGTCACAATCGTGTCAGATTCTTCAAGCATGCACTACTAATAAAGTATCTGACATGCAATCATTGATATTTTTGAAAAGTTCAAGCAACATAGATCATAATTCAGAACCGGACACAACCACTTTGTCCATTGGTCTACCAATGAATTAATTACTAGTAGAAGTTGTTCAATTGGAGATGTATGTAATTCTTCAAATGATTTCTATTTTTTTGGGGGGGTTATGACATTTCCAGTTACGATTTAATTGAGGAAACAATTGATTTTGAAATATGATGTAATGAACTTGACAATGAATCTAGTCGTTTTTTAATGATACGGTAGTATTTATGTCAATTTACGTATATCTTAATTATTTTATTTGGTGTCTCTATTTCTCCTAAGCACATATATCGAGTAACTCTATTAACTAAAAAATCGCATGGTTCAAAACAAGGTTATCCCAAAACTATAATCTTGAGATTATAACCTGGATAACCAAATGCCCCCCAGACATAACTAATGGAAAAAATATATTCCATCTGCCCAAATTTATATGACTTATTTTTTTTAGTCCGTTCCAAAAAGAAAGTCATATTTATATATTTAGTAACAATTTTAAAATATCAATTTTATTCTTAATGAAATAATTTATATTGACATAAATTTTTATCCTTTATTTTAGACCACAAATTTTAAAAATCTTTTTTTCCTTAAATTACGTGTCAAGTCAAACTATCTCACGGAACAAAAAGGGAGTAGTATAATTTTCAAATTTGTATCCATCATTAAGCCATATTAGTAAATGCAACAATCTTTTAATAGAAGGCTATAATAATGATTAATCTTTCCTTTCTTGTTTAGCAAATTAAAAGGCCAATTAAAATGATCTTCTTGATTATGTCATTTGCTCTGTCAACAAACAATCTTTATTGTTAATTACTTTCTCCAACCCATTTTCTATGACTAATATTGACTTTAAAGAGGCAAGTGACAATCTGGATTGCCAATTATTGAAGCATTGGTTGGAAGGAAAAAAACATACAAAAATGTATAAAAACTTTACATCAAATTCCACTTCATATGCATTTACATCTTTGTATATTACTTGTCCCCAACATGAATGCAAAACTTCTATAAACAAACAAATAACAGTTTCTTTGTCAATATAATATATTTGACCTTAATTGACTAATTTAACCACATACTATATCTTATGAAATTTAAACATTGACTATACTAGGATGAAATATAGGGGAATTTAAAAAAATAATTTCTATTGGTCCACTATTACAATTCAACTGTTTTTTTTTTCAATCGATATTTGATATTCGTATTACAACTCAAATATCTCATAGATCTTCATTCGATAACAACATTCCTTGTCAAAAAAAATTTACATATTCAAACTTGAACTCGAGACCTTTCATTGACGAAAAATTGACCATAAATATTCATGGGTGGTGGGACAGTGCATAAAGCTTAAAGCACCCAATATGGTACCGACACTTTGTTCACAGCTATAATCATCAAGTTTTATTTTATTATTATTAGTATTATTCTACTCATTTAATTCTTATTCAATGGTCAGGATTGCTTCCCTCATTTGAAATCTAAATCTTGACCCTTCAATTAGATCAAACCCCAAATTTTCCCACCAACCTACCCTATCTTCTTCACTACCCCCAGATCTCAACCCCCATTTAGCCAAATACTCAAACTACAGCTCAGTAGCAACCCCATTATATTTTCTTGAAATTCTATTGGGTATTTAGTATACTAAAGATTCATAAAAATTGAATCTTTACAGTGTTTTAAGTTGTTAGAAGCATTGTAATGGTGGAGGCACAGTCATGGACTACAAGAAGGGGAAGCAATCCAAGATTGGAGTCACCCCAAGATCAAGTCTTGGATATGCCAGTAACCCCAACTGCTGAAATCAGGCAGCAACAGTATTCTAATGGTGGGATAACTTCTTTGGTGTCACCAAATGTACTTACTGCTCTTATAATTGCTTCTTGGTACTGTTCAAATATTGGGGTGTTGTTGCTAAACAAGTATCTTTTGAGTTTTTATGGTTATCGTTACCCAATATTCTTGACTATGTTGCATATGTTGTCATGTGCTACTTATAGTTTAGTTGCTATTAAGTGGCTGGAAGTTGTTCCTTTCCAGCAGATACATAGCAGGAAACAGTTCTTCAAGATTCTTGCTTTGAGTGCTATTTTTTGTTTTTCTGTTGTTTGTGGTAATACTTCATTGAGGTACCTTCCTGTATCGTTTAATCAAGCAATTGGGGCTACTACCCCATTTTTTACTGCTATTTTTGCTTTTGTGATTACTTGTAAGAAAGAAACTGCTGAGGTTTATTTAGCTCTTGTCCCTGTGGTTCTTGGTATTGTTTTGGCTAGCAATAGTGAGCCATTGTTCCATTTGTTTGGGTTCTTGATGGCTTTAGGTTCAACTGCTGGGAGAGCCTTGAAATCTGTTGTTCAGGGGTTGTTGTTATCCTCTGATGCTGAGAAATTACACTCCATGAATCTGTTATTATACATGGCTCCAATGGCAGCAATGATTTTGCTTCCTTTTACACTTTACATAGAGGGGAATGTAGCTGCAGTTACAGTGGAGAAAGCTAAGGGAGATAAATTTATGGTTTTCTTGTTGATTGGTAATGCCACAGTTGCTTATTTGGTGAACTTGACTAATTTCTTGGTTACTAAGCATACAAGTGCCTTGACACTGCAAGTTTTGGGGAATGCCAAGGCTGCAGTGGCTGCAGTGGTGTCAGTTTTGATATTCAGGAATCCAGTGAACATCATGGGCATAACAGGATTTGCTGTGACTGTAATGGGTGTGGTGCTTTACAGTGAGGCAAAGAAGAGATCTAAAGTAACAGCACACTGATGATAGTTTGAAAGATTCAATCTTGATGATGCCACACAAAGGTACAATTTTTTTTTTGTTTTTGGTCTAATTAGTATTCATTCTGGATGGGGTGGGGGAAGATTAAGTGGTTGGATTATATTCCACTGTATAGGAACAAAGATGGGGTAAAGTGGAAAAAGGTTTATGTGCTATACTTTTTTTCCTCTATATAATTGTTCTTGATTGGGGGTGGTTTGAAGAGAATAAAGTTGTCTCTTTTACTTTTCCCCTTTCTGTAATTTTATACTCCTTTGATGCAACTACAACAAAGAAAGACTGATTCTTTAGATATTGTTCTCTATGTGTAATATTTTTGTGGGAGAATTGTCCTCCCAATATACTTTGTCCAAACTCAAGTTTACTTTCCTACTCTGCAATGTTTTGATTGATTCTCAAGATAACATTTTTAGTGTCGATCCTTATTATAAAAAGTTGGCGATCTGGGGTTCTTGTAAAGACGTAAGTAATCAATCAGATGTATAGGAAATATTTCAATAATCAAGAAGATGCAAGGTCATTTTACTTTTGAATAGTTGATCTGCCAGCCAAGAAACATTGAAATGTTGTATCTATTGAGGTCCCTGATTGTTTTAGAAAACGACTACATTGAAAATTGTGGTGCAAAATAGTCATGAGTTGCATTGATTGTTTGTATTATTTGGCAAGTCTCTTAAGTGTATCTTAGTTCACAAGTTGCTGTCGTTATTGCCAAGTTTCTTTCGTTGCCCCACCCTAATTTCCATGTAGATAGTGACTTCAAGTCTTCAACCATTTGCAGCATGTCTGTAGCTTCTAAGCCTTCCTATTTATTGAGTATGTCTGTTGCATATAAGGGACTTGATAGGAAATGTACCTACTGCTTTTAAGCTTTAACTTCAAGAATGTTGATAGATAGTGTACCTTCTACTTTCCGTTGAAGGAGTTTCATCTCCGCCCCAACTAACTCCGTATCCTGATGGAGAATATACATTAGTCTAATCTGACATGAATCTACTGTTATTAAGCTTCATATGAAGGTTCTTGGTAGAACTACTTAGAAAGTATATGTAAGAACTTTCGGTATAGGAGAGCCATTGGCAAGGGATTTTTGCTCTGTTGCACTAACAGTCTAAAGAACTTTATATGTTAAGTTGACCTACAACGACAGGTAAGTTTCTATATCGAGTGAGCGATTTGTGTAGAATAGTAGAGGAAAGCTACTATTTATGGAAACATGTAGATAAGATGTGTTATTTTGCTTTTGCTTTACTCTCTGTGTGAAAATATAGAGTTAGTTAGCTACATAAAGCTAAATATTGGTTGTTTTTCTTTATAAGGATGTTAGGCATGTTACTTTTAGGATGACTTAAAAGAAGTTGTCTCTCATCCAAATAGATAAAAGCATAAAATGATTAAAATTCTCCACCCACTAGCATTATATATTTAATATAATTAAAATTTTATACGGATTACTAATTTATATTAAAATGTTAAAAGGTGTAAGTTTCAACTTTCTCTAATATTGTTTTTTTCTCAACCTTTTTTTTGTGTTTATAGCCTCTTTTGGCCCTACTTTGTGTATGTCTTTAGTATCCTTAATACTAATTAACTTCTTCTTTTTTTCCATAAATTTATGTTTTCAAAATATAATATTTATAATTTATGTTCGGATATGACTTAGTTTCTAAAGAATTAACGTCTCATTGGGCATAAGTTCGATCACTAGAGGACAAATTAAAGATCAAAGTGTAAAACGTTTTCATGTTAGAACTACTATGATTCAACTAAGTGAGACAATGACTTCAAGTTTATACTATAATAATAATTGGATTCCTTGTAAAATATTTAGAGCAACTTTCATATATAGCAAACATAAAATTCATATTTGTATGCTATAGTAAATTTTGCATAATCGCGCTCCATAGCAAATTTATATATGTGTAATTAGCTATACATATACAATTGAAGTGAATTGTATAAAATGAGAAAGAGAGAAATTATATACAATTTGAATTGTATGAAACGAGCAAGTGAATTGTATAAAATGAGAAAGAGAGAAATTATATACAATTTGAATTGTATAAAACGAGAAAGCGTGAAAGGCAGAATTGAATTGTATAAAACGAGAAAGAGAGAAATTATATACAATTTGAATTTGTATAAAACGAGAAAGAGAGAAATTATACACAATTTGAATTTGTATAAAACGAGAATGAGAGAAAGGTAAAAAGAGACTTGTGCAGAGAATATACAATTAAATCGAATTGAATAAAACGAGAAAGAGAGAATTATATACAATTTGAATCTGTATAAAACGAGAAAGACAAAAGAGACTTGGGTAGGGAACTTTTTGTATTGTATAATTATAAGTGTATAGGATAAAGATATATGTATTTGCATGCGTTTATACAATTTTCTCTCGCTTTATATAATTAGAAACACAATTTATACAATTAAGCGAGAGAGGTGAGCGACAGGAAGCGAGCGAGAATATGAGGGAGAGAGGGACTGACAAACAGTTTGCTATGAAACACAAATAAATCAAAGGGTAGCTACTATATTTATTTTATATTATTAATTAATCATTCTATACAATTATCCCAAATATTTATCATATTTGATAGAATATATACACAAGGGTTTACCAAAAGCTATTGACTTATGATGGAATGAATAAAATCCTCTCACCGTCTGATCAAAAATTTCAAATGCAAACCTTGAGAATATAAAAGTTCTTATAATGAAGCACTTTCTTTTCAATGAGCTTTGTGAACGTAAATTCAAATTAGTTAGACCGATCGATGCTTAGAATACCCAAACAGTAAATAAATTACAAAGAAAAAAGAATAAAAGTGGGCCTCCACACACTAAAAACCAAGATTTAAGAGAACATGGGCAATGCAGCAGCAACAGATAAATGCAATCAACTAGGAAGAGAAACAGTGAATATGAAAGGTTATCTGATTAGCAGGTCCACTTGGATGTTGCAGTTGTAGAAAATATCATATTTCAAACATCACATTAATGTCTAAAAAACTTCATCCACTTGAAGAGATAGAGGGAGGGGCCATATATATATATATATATATATATATATATATATATATGAATGTATTAAATACATATAAATACTGATGGAGAAAAAAAAAAGTTGTTTTGGGGTCCTATACGGTATTTGATCTGCAATTAGAAATCCGCATAACTAATATATGTATAAGTTCTGAGAGAATCGTGGAATAAATAATATATCAAATCAGGTAGGATACAAACATATTCAAATCTTCAATAAAACAAACAGAGTAAAAAAACAAACATAAAATCCAGGAGCCTCATACACTACTCCTGAGTCCTGATCACCTCAACTATCTTAAAATTATTCGAAATGTGAAAACAAATTGATATATGATCATCAGATCACCCCTCCATACGAATAAATTTCATCTTCAAGTCATGATCACGACGATCATTGCAAATGCAGCAACAAGCAAAGCAACAAATTTTGAATCCGGAGAAATTGAAGATGCAAATGAAGAAGAAGAAGAAGAACCAGGGCTACTTGGTGACGGAGCAGGGGATACTGATTCTGCTGGCCAAACATTAATAGAAAGTTTCATTCCCTTTTCACAATGTTTATCTACACCACAAATATACCATTTTTTCCCTGACGAAGCCAGGGAAATCTCATCATTTCCAGATGTTAATGGTGTAACATCGCTACTTGTTGTACATCTTTTGAAGGCTTCTTGATCTGCTTTATACACATTGTGAACGTCTTTCTTGTACTTGAATACTGCAATCACAAAATAAATCAGGCTTAGCTTCAGGGGACGTATTGAAAATATGCTTTAGTACACAATTACTAAAAATAGTACTAGATATGATAAATGTATGTACATACTGAGCTTATCTCCAACGTGGAACTGTTTCGTAGCAGCCCAAGCTGTGTAATTAAAATCGAGTTTCCAACCTTGATCATCACCAACCCAATGTCAGTTGCCATTGCTGGAGTAGCAACAATGGCAACAACAACAATAATAATAACTGAAATTATAAAAGGTGTCGATGCCATTGAGATTTTTATTTTTATTTTTTTGAAAAAATAAGTAGTTATAATAAGGTGTTTTATATGATTTGAAATTATTGATTATTAGGGGATGTATTTATAGGTTGTTAATTTTTGAAGATTAAGAAGGGTAGCCGGCTAATAGCGGCATTATTCTTTGAGAAAATAACAAAGTTTGAATTAAATTTAATATATGGAGTATTTGATATGTTGCTTTTGGAAATGTAGAAAAAAACGTATGTGTCTGCAATGACTTTTTATTTGATCCTAATTTTATTCTTGCCGAATGTCACAATGCTAATTATATTAACATTTAATCTTTTGCCCATCCAAGTGGAAATTTTTATATTCTTCGGTTTTATTTTACTTGGTCTTTATAATTAATAAAAAAAATAATCATTTTTTACTTGTCTAATTTATCAAATTAAGGAGAGAAAATAATATTACTTTTATCATTAAAATAATAGTAATGGCAGAGAATAATTTTACCTTCTCAAAGGCAGGTTGATAAGTAAAAATGAAGTGTTAAAGAAAGAATATTTTGTAAATGTGTCTTTTCTCATAAAATGTTTGTTGATTTTTACTTGTCACATATAAAATTGACACATTGATTAAGAAAATAATATTTGATATGATTATTTTACCATGTTGTCGTTATTAAGTAACTAATGTTTAGCATTAGGTTTTGGAAAATGACTTGAACTCAATTCGTTAGACTGAGCCTTGTTAATAGAAGGGGAAACTATGTAAATAAGTAAATATATACTAGTTAATTAGACAATATAGATATAGTTTGAATAATTATCGCTCGCAAGCTCTTTTTAGCTATAATTACGTGAGTCTCTCTCCTCTCTCCTTTCTTATACATATAGAATAATACAAATACAATTTATACATATACATATACAATTATATGACAGATATACAAATAAAATTCGCCTCTCTCCACTCTCAGCCCTCTCTCGCTCGCCTCTCTCCTCCCTTTCTCAATTTCGCTCGTCAGATATACAAATACATATGTATACCAGTTACATATATACAATTATCTTATAGATATACATATACAATTCGACAGATATACAAATACTATTCACCTCTCCACTCTCCTCCCTCTCTTAATCCGGCTCGCTTCTCTCCTCCCTCTAACATATAGCTACGAATCGTTATTAGCAAACTATAGCTATAAAGTCTAATTAGGTTATTTTTAATGGCTATTTGCGAAATTTTCTCTTAATAGAATGCACCTTTTTAGATGGATTGTCTGGAAGGCCCATATCACAAGAATATTTTTTGGCCCATAAGACTACAAATAGCTATTTTCAGTCTTTGTAATTGAAAGATAATGTCATTATTCTAAAATTTCAACAAATTTTATTCCATGTTGTCATGTCATTTCACTAGTAAAAGTTGAAAATTGACAACATTGGCTCCTTTCCAACTTCTAATAAGGCTGAAAAAAATGGTTGTAGTAAAAATTAGGGCTGCTAATTGAAATATATCCAACATTTTAAAAGTAATCACACAAACATTTGAAAAATAGTCTCACAAAATTTCATAAAATTCAAAGTAGTGCAAGTATAATATTAGTATAATATCTTGAAGTTTAACTTATATAAGTCGAATTGTTACGTTAAGTTGAAGTTCAAAACTTATATAAGTCGTTCCAACAAAAAATGTTAGCACAAAAGAGAAACTATGCTACTAGAAATTTAATAGTTGTATTTATGCTCAATAAGGACTCGCGAGTTTAAATCTCAAGTAATCTGGCATTTTCTTGAATTCCCTTATAACTTTTGACTTCGCTGAAAGTCATCTACGGGTTCACGTGAATTCAACAGTTTTGATCCAAAACTCTGTATTAAGAAATCTATTAAATATTATAAAAACTCATAAACTTTAAATCTTAGATCTGTCTCTCGTCTTATGTAAAAGGTTTTGATTGATACAACTAGACTATGACTTTTGGTAGTCATAAAACAACTTGAACCTACTTCATTATGGCCAAATGACACTATTTATGCTAACCCTACACCACCCTAGTTATGAGGTAAATGTTCACAACCATTGCCACTAATTTTGGTCTTTAGACCCGTGAAATGCAAGAAAATATGCCTCTCAAAGACAAATCATCACTTCTTTTCATAAAGATACAAACCATAAAATTACAAACATATTCAACTTGAATACCTCGATCTAATAGTCTCTTCTCTCTAAACACCACAAATTACTTGTGTCAAAGTCTTCCTCACGAGAAACCCCATCAAAGAACCAAGTTGATAACCACCACCAACAAAGTTCATTTTTTCACATTTCTCGTGATACATCTCATGTTTGACAATCAATAAAAATGCAAGTTTATTATAGTGAATAATAACATTTCGTCCACTTATCGCGAACAATAGAAGGGGTGCAAAAATGAATGTAGGAAACAACCATTTAGTTGATATCAATGAAGTCTTGCATGAAGAGGAAGAAGATCACAAGGAAGAAAACAGTAGCATTTCGATGAATGCTGATAAACCAGACACGCGATTCAACAGGCCTACGAAAAATAGAGAAATAAAAAGGCCTCCCAGGAAATTCAGCAGGCAAGTTTCACTGGAGACAGGGTTCTCTGTACTCAATGGAGAGACATCTAAAGATAAAAATGAACGAAAAATACTCGGAAGAAGTGGAAATAGTTTTGGAGGATTTGGTGTTAATGGAACAAATGGTATTGAAGCAAGAAATAAAGGAGATTTCAACATGTTTAGGACTAAATCAACTATTGCTAGACAATCTTCAAAGATACCACTTAGAAAAGAAAGTGGAATTGAACTTCAGAACAATAATGTTAAAGAAGGACTTAATGATCATGTTAAGAAAAGTGTACCTGCTGGAAGATACTTTGATGCTCTTACAGGACCTGAACTTGATCAAGTCAAGGTAATTATCAGTACTCCCTCTGTTTCAATTTGTTTGTCTGGTTTTGACTTGACACAAACTTTTGAATATGTAGTCTTGAACTTAAGATACGTTGAATGTAACAAAATGTCTATTTAATCTTTTGCGCTGTCAGTGCATAGACGTTGCTAAACTCAGGTGTTGGTATAACAATCTTTTCTGCAGGATTCTGAGGACATTCTTCTTCCAAAAGATGAAAAATGGCCTTTTCTACTCAGGTTTCCAATTGGTTGCTTCGGTATCTGCCTAGGCCTTAGTAGTCAAGCCATCCTCTGGCGTTCACTTGCTCTGAGTCCTGTCACCAAATTCCTTCATGTTCCACTTTTCATTAACTTCGCGGTTTGGCTGTTAGCTGTGGGGGTTCTAGTTGCAGTCTTCATCACTTACATGTTCAAATGTGCTCTTTACTTTGAAGCTATAAAGAGAGAATACTTTCACCCAGTGAGAGTCAACTTCTTTTGTGCTCCATGGATTGTATGCATGTTTTTAGCTATAGGTGCACCACCTAAAACAGCACCAGGAACTCTTCACCCTGCCATCTGGTGTGTCTTCATGGCCCCAATCTTCTTCCTCAATCTCAAAATCTATGGCCAATGGCTTTCAGGAGGGAAACGACGTCTCTGTAAAGTAGCAAACCCCTCATCTCACCTCTCTGTAATCGGGAATTTCGTGGGAGCTATTTTGGCTGCTAAAGTGGGATGGAAGGAACCTGGAAAGTTTTTGTGGTCGATTGGCTTTGCACATTACCTTGTGGTGTTTGTCACCTTATATCAAAGGTTGCCAACGAGTGAAGCGTTGCCTAAAGAACTTCACCCTGTTTATTCCATGTTCATTGCCACTCCAGCTGCAGCTAGCCTTGCTTGGGGTGCTATATATGATGAATTTGATGGCTTGGCAAGGACCTGCTACTTCATTTCATTATTTCTCTACTTGTCGTTGGTTGTACGTCCCAACTTCTTCACAGGATTCAAGTAACTTTCTTGTCCATGAAATACGAAAACATCAAAATTTTAATAAAAGCTTGAACTAATATCTGGACTTTATGCAGATTTTCAGTAGCATGGTGGTCATATACTTTTCCAATGACCACAGTTTCAATAGCAACCATAAAGTATGCAGAGGAGGTTCCTTCTTTCATTACCAAGGCTTTGGCTTTGGCCCTATCGTTCATGTCAACAACAATGGTCTGCATATTATTCGTCTCAACGCTTCTGCATGCTTTTGTCTGGAAAACCTTGTTCCCCAATGATCTCGCCATTGCCATAACAAAGAAAAGATACAGCAAAGATAAGAAGCCTTTGATGAAGCGTTGGACAAAACATTCACCTCTTTCATTTGTCACGTCAATAGGGAAACATAACTCAGGAGACAAAGAGTGCGCCTCTGAGGAGGAGAAGTGATTGTAAATCAATAATCATACAGCATAAATGTATAATATGGAAGTTAGCAGCAATATATAAGAGTATCAAGCAATTAGTCCTGAAGGCATTATAGTAAGAATGTAATGTAGACCAGCTGTCTGAACTATGAAATTAGGCAAAAGGATTCAATTAAATTTGTAATTTTTTTCACATCTGATACGTAATTCATTTAATCTCTCAAGCATTCTTTGTCATCAAGAATCAGTCAATTATTTCCGTTCTTGGAAATAACACACAAGGTAAATCAAAGTAAAGCTGAACAGTTCCAACTAAAACAAAAACTTGCTCATTTTTATTCACATGGGGATTAACATTGCTGTTCGTATCTGATGGTTTACATCTGTAGAAAGTGATTTTTACATAAAGTTATAAAGCTTCTATATATTCGAATGCACTCGACAATTTCAGACAATTGTTGTGTATTGGCATTGCTACATCATCTCAGTCTGCCTTTTGAATCAAGCAAAAAGGTGTTCCATCAACGTCCAGAAATGTGTTGTGTTTTTGTCCTAAAAAGCCCAAACACCTACAAGAATTCAAATATACCTATTAAGTTGGATATAAGAAGAAAAAGCAAAACTCCCCCACGGTGTTAGAGATGTTTGGGTTAGACGCATGTCACATCTTCAAACCCTCGGAGATTTCTCGATTATAAAGAAGACAGAAAGCAAAGTTTGTACCTGTTGATGGTGTTAGAGACTTGACAAACTTCAGTTATCCCACATCACTACCGAACAAAATTGGGTTTGCTTTTGAGATCAGCTAGTTTTCCGGTCTCCATGTGTACTATCTTGAAAAGAAGAATTTTGTAAGCTGATGGAGATGGAAAGAGCTAGTGCTAGTAACCACGGAATCAACAGTGCTTACCTCATGGTTCTGTTGGAAATAAGCCCATCTATTTTCTTTAGAACCCTTGTAACAAAAAGCCATACAAAATCAAAAATCCAGACAATGCTTAACTAAATAAGATCAGAAAGAAAAATGAAAAAATTAATGGAACCTTTGACAGAACGCAGGATGGTCGCTGTGCTTTTGATTGCACTCCCGCAGCTTGTTGGGGCTCAGACATAAGAGATAGCTGATAAAAAAACAAGAAAGATTAATAACTATTTGATGAGCTACAACACAAGAATAGAAAAACTTATAGTAATAGTGGCAACATTGTGTCCAAAGAGAGACACCAAACAATGTACACAACTGAAACATCAATGTAAAGATGTAAAAATACGAACCTTATTAAACAAATCAATTGGCGGATTATGATGAATCCTCTTTACAGTATGAAAATTAAACTCCTGTGGCAGAGGCAAAGCAATTCATGTGTCATTATAGGAACTTCAAAGATATCAATAACAACTGAAAAACTAGACATGTTTGGATTACCATTGGCACTGTGGTTTCCTTCTTGGTATTTCGGAACACTCCAATGTCTCCTTTACTTGATAGAATCTACATAAAACAAAAAGTTCAGTTCCCAGAACTCCATATATCAAAACTTCCCCAATCTTTCCTAATGTACCTTTTTATTAAGGGGAAGAGCTTTGAAGTTGTAGGTGGACACCGATTCTTCGTGCTTTGGAACCTCTACATGATTGACTCTGACGTACAAAAATTCACGTTTTTTAGTCACCCACAACCTTAAAGTAATTTACATTTTACAAGCATTAACAACCAATATTTTAAATTGATACGAAAAATAAACAAAAGAATGTAATAAGAAGAACAAATAGAATGTTATGCTATAAACAAAGGCTGCTGCTGCTCAACACACACAAGGATATCAACATTCACCTTCTGGATTCTCTATTTCCACATTCCATGGTTGAATTAAAACTGGCTTTCTGCAACACCTGCAACAAAATATTTTATCAATCAGTAATAATAATGCAAACAACTTGAATTCAAATAACCGTATTTCTTTATGAACCCTCTTAATTTTATCAAACTCAAATTTAGATGCAGATAGACTCCAAAAATGGTGGGTACATTTCTTAGACTTCACCAACAGTGCAATTTATGTAATATTTTAGGCTGGAAAAAACCACATTGGAAGAAGCCATAAAAAATAAGGTAACACTACAAGTTTCCAAATCTTGTGATGTTGTTGCCACTATTATTATCCAATTTCACTGGTTCAGACTTCAAGTTAAATCGAGTATAGTGTTTGTGCATAAGAACAAACTCCTCATGATAAAAACTGATATGTAACCTTGTCATTAGTAGAAGAAAAATTGGCAGTAAAAGTTGAAACGGCTGAACGATGTTGCACGGCTCTCTCTGACGTTTTCAGGTGAAATTCCTGAAAACCAAAGCATCAAGGTAGAAATTTTAATTCACTTGTTTGAGAAATTATGATTACAATCAATATTATAAGTGAAAATTCATGGAATATAAGTGACTGGTTATCAAAAGCCATAGGCCAGACACTATGATATGAATGGAGCTTGGCAATCTTAGAAAAGGAATGAGAAGCGATGACACCGGTCTGAATACTTACTTGAAACTGTGGAAGTTGTGGATTACTTCTTTTTGGAGGCAAAGAAGGACCTTCAAAGATCTGTGAGATAGTCAGCTGTCAATAAAATGCGGATGAGTTAATTGCCTCAAGGAAACTATGTTTACTAACCTTTCTATTTAGTGGAAGAGCTTTGAATCTACGTATAGCCGTCGGTGGCAAATTTTCTGCTTGTACACTATCTTTTGGCCTGAAATTGAAACGTCATGATAAAATGTTGAAAAATGGATCTCAAACAGGATAAGATAAATGAAACCAGTTAATGAGGCCGACCTTGCTCTTTGTGCTCTATGAGTTGTTTGAAGTGCGGGTTCTCTAGGAATAGTAATCCTGGGCTTCGCCAATGTGTTGTTGCCATCAACTTTTCCGTCCTGCAAGATAGTTCACAAACTGTGTCAGAACTCCAGCAGAAAAAGGTTCATAAACCCAGAGCTCTAGAGACTAGGGATTACGCATAATTCGTCCTAGAGACATAATTCAGCCACTCAAGAGTGGACCTGGTCGGCGGTTGAATACTGAGGCAAACATTGCTACAGACATCTTTTAAGTAAAAAACATGGGAGCTCGCACTTTGAACTACTCAAATCAACGAAAATTGCTATAGGTATAAGGGAAGGTCAACTCAACAAAAGATATCACAGGTGAAGGGAAAATATTAAGGACAGACATGACCAAAACAATGAAACAGATGGTCACTTAAGGTGTTTAACTGTACAAGGAGGAAGACTCCTAACTTTTTCTGAGTAAATAGAAAATAGAATGGAGAGCAAATACTTACTCGCTTAGGTGCCTTGTGAACAAAACTAAATACAGGCTTCGCTTCGGTAACCTGTAATGCAGAAAAAGATACTTTTTCATAAAAATTTGAGCAACCTAACATTAGAGAGATGCCAAAAGTCCATATACAAGTGAACATAATTTGAATACAATAGAAGGAAGAGATGAAGCGTTTGTGCTGTTGTCATAATTTCAAATCTGGAGAAGAACCTTGGTCAAGTAATTAGATGTGAAGATCAAGTAATGTTAAAAAAGTACTTTTTTGGCAAGGGTTGTATTCCTTACAGAGAGAACAAATTAACCTTGTGTAGAATTGTTTTAGCCCATTTCCATTACTTAGAAGTTGGAATTCCAACATGTAATACATCCCCCATAAAAATTCTTAAAATCGTAGTTCTATTCAATTAATTTGCAGCAGATTTAACTCCACAAATTCATAAAGTTGATTCTGTTAATGTAAAAGAAAGACTAAATTGGAAGAAGCAATTAATAGTTAAAGAGACTCATGATTACTATATCATAATGCAGAGGAATAGAAACAAAATCCATAGGGCAGAACATACAAACACTACCTTCCGTAGATGACCACTCTCAAGCTTTTGTCTCTTGGCAGCTTGAGTCTCGATCACAGTTGAACTGGTTCCATTTTTCTCAACCAAGAATGTGGGTAACCTAATACAAGAGAAA
This sequence comes from Solanum sitiens, assembly GCA_016801875.1. Lineage (NCBI taxonomy): Eukaryota > Viridiplantae > Streptophyta > Magnoliopsida > Solanales > Solanaceae > Solanum > Solanum sitiens. The sequence goes on from JABWTJ010000013.1 coordinate 3,045,338, forward strand.
GGTGTTCAAAGAGACCACAGACCAGTAAAGTAGTTAGCAGTGCCGGTGATGAGCAGCTGTGTGATCAAACAAGGTCATTCTCAACAGATTACATGCAAAGTTGCAAGAGCTTGCTCACCATTCACAAAAAGGTGGAATATGAAAAACAACAAAACACATACAGAAGATGACTCACTGTTTAAAGATTTAAAGATACTCACTCTTGAAATTTTAATAAAAGAACACTTAAAATAATAAAAATTGGTCTGCACTTAAACAGAGAATGCGAAGAAACTCAGGAATTCCAAGATGATGCATGCATCAGGAAGAAAGATCCTAACATGTCAGTACCAACCTCGATTCACCTATTGGACGAGGCAGGTTTTGCTTGGCTAAGTGACTTGCGGTTGGTTTCATGAGGGTTGAGCCCCTGGGACATGATGGCTTCACTGAGCACCTGGTTTTACCTGTTGTGGCAGTGGCACCTGTAGCCATGTGATTGTAGAAAGTCAGCCCTGCCAATCAAATGCATCAAATATAAGTCTGTGCCTATAAGAGTTAAAAGACACCACAAGACCTAGTGTAACATGGTTGCATGACAAAACTGTTGTACCTAGTGTAACATGGTTGCCAATTCACAAATCACAGACTCATCACCCAAGCAACCAACTTGAACCATGACAAGACAAAAAATTATTCTAATTTTACGAGTAGAATATTAATCATTTCAGAGATAGTTCATTAAGACAAACATTGAAATGCAGACATTTACAATTGTCAAATTAGATATGCACCTGAAGGAAGCTGTCTCAGTTGATTTAAAAGTTTCTCAGTGTTGCTAATTTCTAAGTTAGCAGAAATTTCTGCATTGTTGCCCACGCCTTCTGCAAAATAAGATCAGACAGAAAACTTGAGTATATCAGAATGATACCAATTGCTAGTATCAACATCAGTACAAGAAAGTTGTGGCATATCATGAAAGCCAGCTTATAATTAAAGTAAACAACTAGGAAAAACACTAAATCTTTTTGAGGAAAACAAAAAAAATACATCAAGCAGAAGGAGGACCATGTGTGATAAACTACCCCGTTCATCAGCGTTAGGTGAAGGAACCAATTGTTCCCTTATACTCTTATTAGCTTTACCTTCTATTTATCTCAAAAGTCATAATTAATGCCAAGAACTAGCTTGCATTTCAGTAAATTTTCAGTCAATAGGATACTTCCACATGCAAAAATATGGGATATCCAAATTGATTATGAACTTCTAAAAGCAAATGTTCAACACCAATGAAAATAATACATCTCCCTTACAACAGCAGAGCACAAAATTCAAGTAAAAGATGAGAGTTTAACTTTAAAAGAGGCAGAATAAACACCTTCCATTACAGCAGGAACCTCTTGCTCAACCTCAATATCAGAATCACTATCAGACAAACTCATATTCACAACTTTGGATTTCGGAGATACATGAATGTTTTCCAGGAAACTGTCCTCCTTCGAAATTAACCTAGTGACAAAAGCTTGAATAACACAGAGAACAAATGTATTATCAGTCATAGTGTTCCATCAACAATGTTCTAGCACGGAAGCAATGATTCCAACACAAGTGTTGTGTACTAGAATGACGTTTAATCTAAGGAATGTTAGGCAGGTCCTTTACCAAAATGAAAGCAAAGAACAGCCAGAAAAGAAAACAGTGTCATATAATGCTCAGTACATCAAAGAAAATAGTATACATGAGATTCCAGCTCTTTTTATTAGAATGTAGCTCCTATAGCAGAGAGTTAGAGACATAGTTCTAAACTAAAATCTTCCAAAACTAAAATAAAAATAAAAAAGGTGAGAAAACACAGAATTTTCCCATATACTACCAAAGTTATGCCACTAAAAAGTCACAGGTTCGAGATATGTAAATGGCCTCTCGCAGAAATGCAGCTTAACGTTGCCTACAATAGACACTTGTGGTCAGGCTTTTGCTCGGACACAGTCCATTGCGAGAGCTTATTGCACCAGGCTAAGCTTTTACTACATTAGTTAGAAAAATATAAATATTTTCAAAACCAGATGAACAGGAAAAAGCTAAAATATTGTCCGAAAAAAACGAAAAAATACAAAATATATAACGTGAAAAATATAGCATTGGCATCATCGCACCATAAGAAGTTGATCCTAAAAAGCGACCTGTGAGTCACGGGTTCTGAATCATACACAAACAGCTTCGATGCAAAAATACAGACAACGCAAAAAATGCAAGGTCTAATCAAATCGTTTAAACACTAGTTCCTAACAAATACAGCTAGAAATTGCAGGAAAATAAAAAACAAGTTCTAATAAATCAAATAAACACCAAAATTTAGCACCGTAAAAAAGAAAGAAAAAAAACTCACGAGAAGGCGGATAGCTTCCGGCAGATTCAAACCAACTCTCAGCTTGACGAGTCTTAGGCAAAGCCTCTTCACAACCTAAATCAAAGTAACGAGGTGCATCAAACTCGTAATCGAGGTCAATCTCCACCGCTGTAAACGTATACTCAACCATATCCTCCATATCTTCCTCCATTTCTCCCATCGCACAGTTTCCGATAACCGTCGATTTTGAAACACAAACTCAAGCGTGATTTCTCACACAACGATTGTGATCTTGAGGAACGAGATAAGGAAGAAAAAAAAACACTGGAATCGATGATAATGGAGAAGGTAAAAGCCCTAGTCAGTGCATAGAAAAACGAGAAAGAATTGGAAGAAGGAGAAGAAGAGAAGAGACGTAACGATTCATGGAGATTTGGGAAGAGAAAAAAGGAGAGTACTATTTAGCAGTAAGTAGTGTGAGACTTGTTGGTAGCGGCGACTGATTATTTTCAGAAGGATCCGAATTTTTGAAAAGATGGGTATGGGCGGGTCCGATTGGGTTGGGCTATATAACGTTAGAATACTTTTTCTGCTTTTACCATTATGCCCTTCTCTCTTTTTATGTTAACTTTTGAGTTAAAACTCTCTACTAATTCACGAGATTGCACGTATCTCAATTATTTCACAAGCTATATGTCAATTGTCACATTATTAGGCAAATCTATCCCACAAAACTAAGACGAGTGAAAGGAAATCATCTAGTATTTTTGTTTCTGCATGAATTTGAACTTGAGATATCGACTTAAAAAGAAAATTAAGTATTGGTTGAATGGATGTGATCTATTTTGTATTCAACTACAGATGTTATTAAATGGCAAAAGTGTTACATGAAGGTGATAATATGATAATTCTTGGACTCTTAAATTGTATTGTTAAGTGCTTCATTTTATTTTCTCGTTGAGCATGAATCTACACTCGATATACATATATTTTATAAGAGATGTATTAATTTTGAAAGAGAGAGGAATTGTGGTGGTCCCCTTTGAATAAATCGAAACTCACAATTGAATTAAAAGATGGATCTCACCTAAATTGTCACATTGAAAGCTTGATTTCAAACGAAGAATTATTGGTATAATAATAATGTACTCATTAAGGTCATAACGAAAATCTACAAGTTAATTGATAACATATAATAATATCATTAACTAAGAAAACATTGATTTCAAAAGTGGAGAATATCTATAAAATCATTCAAAAATCATGTAGAGCAGTGACAAGTAATTTTCAACAAGAAGTTCCAAATAATTATTGAAATTTAAGAAACGGATCTTATAGTGTGTGTGAATTTTTGAAATTTAAAACAAGATAGGGATTGGATTGTCATTTTGGGGGCAAATAGGATAATTTGTTTGTCTTTGGGCAGAAAAGCCAATTCTCATTGGAGTTTGAGCTCTGTTTCGGGCGGCTCAAATCTGTCAAAAAAAGTCTCATAATTTTGACATGTGTTCACTTTTAACCCCTTCTTTTCATTTTAATTGCAATTATACCCTTTAACGGTTTGTTCGTTTGTCAGGTTTTTCGAATGTGGGCCCCACATGGCTTATCTATTTCAAATGAAAAATAATTTTATAATTATCAAAAGATAGATCAGAAGTACTATTATTATACTGTAAACTATATAATAGTTTAATTGAATATGAAAATTTTGGGATATTAATTTGACTTTTATGTTAGATCGTGAAACAAATATTATAGCAACAGTGTGAAATGTGAATGCAAAATTCAAGACATTATCAATTTTTTAAAAAAGTAAATGCACAAAGTATTGTGTATTCATACAGAATTTAGAAAATTTGTAATATTAACAATAGACAAATTTAAATTGACTAAAAATGAAAACGATAATAAGATCTCTTCCAATGAAGTGGTCTTGAGTTATTTGCAAGTGTAATTTTAGTTGTGTTGCGAGTTGTAACAAGTGAATGTAGATTAGAAGTATATAGTGGTAAAGGAAAAAAAATTCATCAAAAAAGTTTAATATTTATTGTATATTCATAAAGGATCGATTTTATATGTATCATATAATTTTTCAACAATCTCCCACCTTAAAAATTATTTGAATCCTAAAACGTTATGAACTTTCAAATGAGAAATTTATTGTAGATGTTAATGGTTATGCAATTACATGACCTACTTTGGGGAAAAAGTTTAAAGCCTTTCAGATTATTCATTTATGTCTTGGCTCTAAAAGGTTAAGGCATTTACTAGGGTAGTACTTGTTTGGAAATGAAATCAGAATAATGGCTATGGCAATTAATACTACGAAAATTATTATGTACTATATGCTATAGTAAACAAAAAACTAATAAATATTGGCATTTATATTTGGTTGGTAAAATTTTTCAGAGCTATTTTAAAAGAAATATTCATTTAATCTTGAGTATATATTACAACAAAAATAACATATTAAGTGTAATTTTACGAATGAGGTTACATTTCAGAATGATAGATTGTGCGTAAAACTTAATCCTACCTTTTGCATAATTGCAATAAAATATATCATAAATATATTCATTATTTTTGGGGTATGACTTTGATGGAAGACAGAATGCGAAAACGAGATTCAGATGATATGAGAGTTGGGCTAAGTATGGATTCAAAAGAGACAAATGTAAACCGAATAAATATTAAATAGAGGTGATTAAACAAAATATGACATTGTTATAACTTATTGAGAATATGATCTTAAATAGAGAGATGTAAAAGATTCGTAAGACCAGACTAGGTATATCGTTGTTGTATATTTTGATAGAGAAATGCATTTATTTTCTCATTTAAGTTGCTTCTTAGGATTCTCTTCTTTTCAAGTCAGAAAGTTACCCCACGGTTTTACCCTTGTACTCCATTCACTAGATTTACACGGCTAATTTTAACTTATTGCTTTGTCTTTTTACTTTTTGGTATTTTTCCTCTTTACCAGTGTTGCACTTTGTAACCATAATAAATCATAATCGTCCAAATATATAAACAGATTTCTAAATTTTTTGAGTTTTTTTTTTTAGGTATCTCAATTATGATATAATTTGTTCTTTTTGAACACTATTGACTGATGAGGAACTAAATTTATGAGGGATATTGATAGATGATATATATGTTATTGCAGAACTCATTAGTCGAATTGATAGTGAAACTGTTAAAAAATAACTGTGTTTTACATCAATATATACTAAAAGAAAAAACAGAATAGTTTCCACGTCGACGAGTAAAAATGGACTGCCTGGGATTGAAGAAAACCAACATCCACATAAGCAAATTCGGGAAACCCAATTCGGGACGCTTGTTTAAGTCCATAAAGGAACTGATTCAGGCGGCAAACTGAGTTCTCCCCCTGTGGAGAATATTCGTGAGGGAGAGACATGTATACTTCCTTTTTTGGAACATGTTAAGGCTTTATGCTCTAACTCACCTTCACAACTCTAAGTGTCGTCACGCCTAAGTTATCATTCTTTTTTCACTGTCTGATTGCAGTAGGGGGTCACGTAGGATGGTTAAGCCAGGAGTAGGACCGATACTTTGCTTAGCTAACACATCTTCACATTGCCTTCCCTCCAAATATGTCTCAATTCACACCTTCAATCAAGTCATTTGAACACATTAGAAAACAAATAAAACTAACACATCATTTGTCTTCATTCCTTCAATCAAAATCATTATAATATGAACATAATTGAAGACATTTACAATAGAAAAATCATCTAAATTTGCCAACAGTGTTTAAAAGGAACAAATTATGGATGGCTCAATGATTTAATAGGAAAATGGCGTAGAGGGAAAAAAACATAAAAAAACAATGAAATGCTATTTCTTTCATTTAATTATAATATCAATTTTTTAATCCAATAATAAAAATGTTAAATCTATATTATTAGAAAAAAAATTCAACTAAAAATGTAAAATGTCAATTTCAGAATAATTTGAGAACCATCTTATGTTTGGGCCAAATGCAATACACCAACTCAACATTGGCCCAAAGTATCTAATTGTCAAATCCTTTTGTGCCGATAATTGGGATGATCGATATTTGATTGTAGGTAGTAGTGGCGATGGTAGCGGTCGATGGTGATGGTGACTGGTGATGAAATATTATAATAATATGCAGTGTCTAATCGTGACGGTGAACAATAATGGGCAATGGACAATGTATTTGTACGATTGATGATATTGATTGTCAGTAGTGATTGATGGTAATGATGGTTGATAGTAATGATTGTAAATGATGTTAAACACGTTGATAACTATGGTTATGATTGACACTAATAGCAATAATGGTTGCGGATACTGATATTTGTTTATAGTCAACAACAACGTAACAACTATGATAGTTAATAGTGATGCATATTAGCGTATTTATTTTATTTTGAAGAAATTAAATAAAAATTGAGCTGTACACAAACACAATTCTGGCAAATGCAGAATATATATTGGGAATAATAATAAAAAAGATAATGACAAGAAGTTTGGACCTTAAAATTTGTGGACATTCTATATGGAGTATATAAAAAAGTTTTAGATAAATGACAGTTTTGGTACTAGGAGTAAATATCATGTAGTACTATAGGTCCACTAAATTATGAAATAAAAAAGTGAGACACAAAATAAAGTTTTTTGTTTAACAATTTAATAATTTTTTTACCTCAAATAATAACATATTTAATGAAGTTTCATAACTTTAGTAAATTATAAATTGTTTTTTCAAATTTTAAATATAATTATTATATTGAATTTTGAATTTTTTTTATAGCTAAATATTAATTTTCAAATAAAGTGAAAAGTTATTTTGATTATTTTTTTCACAATATTCTTTATGGTCAAATAGTCAAAATATGATTCAAAACTCTTTAGCTGATTTTGTTTTCAACTTTGGAGACAGGAAGAAAAGGAAATCATAAAGAAAAGAGGAATTTATTGAGATATTAGAACCCTGCACACAAGACCAATATAGGTTTTGACGGACGGTCGAGATTCCTTCATTTATATTCTCGAGTTTTTTCTGGTAAAAACATTGATTTCAGAAATAAGTTTTATAGTGCACGAATTAGTATTAGATGAACTCAAGTACTCAATGCAAACACTAAACATCAATGTAAAACAAAGCCTACACACTACAACAATGAAGCGGGGCAAGGCATTTGGAGTTTCACTATAAGGAAACTGTGAATCAGATGATGATTTTTCATAGAATTAGTATGAAAATTTGCAGAAAAATTAGTTTCATGCGAATTTTCATACTAATCCCAAAAAAATCCTCACGGAATTCACACTTTTTTTTAGTGAATTCAACTTTGACCCGCAATGACTTTAATCTGCCTTGCCTCAAGATAATTTTTTCTTTTCATCCCGTCCCTGCATAGCAATTTTTTTTGTATTACACCATAAATTAAATTCTTAAAAATAAATAAAATAAAATGAAGGATATATAAAAAGAACATGGTAGCACGTGACAAAAAGCCCTAGATCCAAAGTATACGCACCATTAATATTTGTGGCTCCAATCTATAGGACTTGAATATTCCTCTTATCTTATGGTCATTTCAAGCCATTGAAACATAATAACATAAGATATATATGTAAAAGAAATTATTATTTGTTTTAATAAATATTAATTTTTTCAAATTTATAATTTTAGAAGTACGATATATAACCTATTTAATAACAAAGGTATAAATGTTAAAACTATCGAGTCATTCATTCTAAAATATAAATGTTATGACAAAATAAGCAGTTTATAAATAAATTTAAATATAATAATTTTTATTCAAACGATAAGACCCCTGATAGATAGATGTGATAAGAATGGTTTTTGGTTGGATTAGTGATCTTTTTATTATTTCTAGCTTTGTGGTTTACAATTGAGATTGGAAAATGACAAAAAATTATTTTCTTTTTGTCTTTAAGTAATAGTAGTGTTTAGCTTTGAAATTAAACTTGTTGATCATGACCAAATGATGGGCATATTCTTAACTTTACTTTGGGATCTCAACTCATTAAACACATCATATTCTACTTGTACATTAGTACTATGTTGTCATCACACATTAAAGAAATGATATGCCTCACTTTTTGGCATGTTTACTCAAGAGATTTGAACTCCAATGTACTAGAGAAATATTGTTTTATCTATTAAAAAAATTATTAGTCCAAATAAGCATCTAGAAAAATTAAAAACCTCTTAGTTGTTATTTTTGAATTTCTTTTAATTTAATTAAAAGGTCCCTCAAACACTTATTAGTTACTTATTCAAGATAGACAAAAGATAGTTAGGCCATTATTACTCATTCAAGATAGACAAAAGATAGTTAGGCCAATGTGGGGTTAAGAACCTTAAGGGATAATTAGTGCACATTTGTTTGCATTTTATCTTAAAATATTTAGATCTCAGTTATTAAATTTATTTATTTATTTGAATTTGAATCTTACTTATCAAGATCTAAATCATAAATTTTATTTTTTTTCCCTTCATATGTTACAAACGATTGAATGAGTTTGAATATATCAAAATGATTAAAATATATGATAAAATCTTCATTAAAATATCCATTCAAAAATTTTCACGAATTCTATTCGCTTACCAGCTATCATATTGCTTACAAGTATCAACTCATTATGCTGTCAATCACTATAATCAACTGTCACCACTAGTAATCATCACCATTAACGATAGATAACTATTAATAATCATTATCACCAACTATTTAAATTTTAGCTTTTTTTTTAAAACTTATAATTAATTGAGAATGAAAATCTAATTCACACTACTCAAATCTGTGACCTAAACCCGAGACAAATACCAACAGGCCACAAAAGAAGCAAGACAAACCGCGAAAATTAAAATTTTCTTTGAATTTTTTTCTTATTATAACAAAAAAAAAAAACTTTAGGCGGACAAAAAGATAAAATAATAATTCGACCAACTATTTGCCACCATTTTCTCCAAATCTCTTCTCCATCACTCACCTCCCTTTGTACTCTCCGTCCACCACCATCTCGCCGGCGAGGTAGCTGACTGACGTCATACTCCGACAAGGTGTCGTCTTTCTCTACGCTTCCACTATGTCACAGTTATGACAAGGTCACGAGACCGTTCACCAACCAGAAAAACAACAACAACCATTTCAACTGGCGGCGCCGGCGGCAGAGACGGAGGAGGAGCCACGACGGCGATGAGGGTGATAGTACCCTTACAAGGTGTAGTACAAGGTCGGGGTGGTCTTTTCTTAGGTTCAGTAATACCCTGTGCTCTTTTTTATTTTTGGCAACTCTACCTAAAACGAAATCGTTCCTCCGGTGGTGACAATAACGGCGAATCTACGGCTCCGGCGGGGTCACCGTCGTCGACTCATTTGCCGGAAGTGTCTTCTGGGTCTGGGTTACAAAGGGTTCATTCACGTCTGTTACTGTCACCGAAGGGAAGTACTGGGCAATCTCAGGTATCTGCTAGAGCTAATTCGATTATTTCTAAACAAATTGATAGTAGCCCTTACTATGTTGGATTGAAAAGAGCTTCTGAAGACCCTTATGATGAGTCAAGTAATCCTGATGGTGTTATTCAGCTAGGATTAGCAGAAAACAAGGTAATAATTTTGAATATTTGGATATATTGAATCATTTTCTAGAGAAATGTACCAAATGCAGTACATTTCTTGCTGGGGAATTGGATTTTTTTCCTATCTACTTTTGCTTGTTGTTTTGATGATTTTGAATTTTGTCTCTATTTGTATGGTTACAGTTGTCATTGGATTTAGTTCAAGAATGGCTAGCAGAAAATGTGTCAAGATGGATGATGACTCAAGATTCTAGTATAACCGGAATAGCTACTTATCAGCCTTTTGACGGGTTATTGGAGCTGAAAGTGGTAAGCTTTTTAGTTTTTCCTTGCATACTAGGGATAGTTCTTCTTGAACTACTCAAGTACTAGTAATTGTTCATATGGTTAATAGTTTTTACAGGCTAGAGAAGGAAATTGAACAAAAACTTTACTTGAAAAGGTTTGTAAAAAACTTAAATTTGTTAATTTGAATCAAGACTTTATAGGAATAAATCAATGAGATACCTATTCGGGTGGTATTAGTTTATAGTTGTTACCAAGGGATGGATCATGTCATGTCCATATGCTTGTATAACAGTTACTCCATATCAATTATCACCCATCCTGTTCTGTGTGCTTTATCGCTGATTTAATTTGAAATGTGAACCCCTGGCTGTGGATCGGTAATGGCATTTGACAATCCCAAAATTACCTTTCGTATACAAGGGTATTATATGTCCCATCTTGAGCTTTCTAAGTGTATAAAGTACAACAAACATAAGGAAAAGCAATGGTAAGCTTCACTTTCATTTTACAGTGCCAACTGCCAATTAACTTCTGAAAAGTTTGTCAATGCTTTAACTTCTACCTATCGACACGAATTATCACTTTGGAAAAATAAACACGGCTCTGAATGTTTTAGAGAAATGATGGGAAAATTTTGAATACTGAGAACGTGTGTGACCAGACAAAGCACCAAAACCGTATCCAGAGGGTAATTATTGTTAAAACTTCTCCTACTTAAACATTACATTGGTAAAACTTGAGTTCGGAACTCATAATTATTGTTGATCTAGCTCAGATTTTTATGTTGTTTCAGCTTTTGATGATTGTCTATGGTGAAGTTTGTGCTGACCAGAACAATAGAATCCTTGCAGTGTGATATGATAAAAAGTCTAGTTTCAATGTTTCAGTACATAAGAGAATAGTTTAACCTGCTTTATTCTGCATGGTTTTTGTTATAAGCAAGTTAATAGTGAATAATGGGACTCAGTTGTTCTGAGAGGTGGCCTATTATTTCCTTGATAAATACTCACCTTGATACTCATCATTGTGTAACCTGTCGAACGATCTATTGCTAGATTTGCCTGTTGAAGATGGAAGGCAATTTTGGCCTCTTTGAAATATGAGTGGCTACCTTTGTCATCAGGTATCCTATGGGTGGGAGATGATCCGATGCATTTACCTTTTAAAATTGTGTGTTTGAGAATTATGTATAACAGCAATATATGAAATTATCCTTGAGCCACTATGAAGGTCGATTCATAAAAACAATAAGTGTTTTGTGTGATTCTACATAATTATGGTATCTCTTTGAAATGATTTTTATCTTTTCTCATCTGTATGCAGGCTGTGGGAGAATTTATGTCTCAAGCTCTAGAGAGATCAGTGTCCTTCAGCCCCTCACAAATGGTTCTTACCGGTGGTGCAACTCCTGCGCTTGAGATACTGAGCTTCTGCCTTGCTGATCCTGGAAATGCTTTTCTTGTTCCCTCACCATATTATCCTGAGTGAGTCTTATTCTCCTAACCAAAGAAATTTCAATCTTTTGGTCATTTTTACGTATCCAGTGTATAAAATGAGCTCAACGCATTTGCAGTCTTGATAGGGATGTCAAATGGAGAACTGGAGTGGAGATTATACCTGTTCCTTGCCGCAGTGCAGACAACTTTAACTTGAGCATTGATGCTCTTGACCGAGCTTTTAACCAAGCTAAGAAACGTGGTCTTAAAGTACGAGGGATTATCATTTCTAACCCCTCGAATCCTGTGGGCAATATTTTCTCTAGGGAGACACTTTATAACCTCTTAGACTTTGCAACTGAGAAGAACATCCATGTAATATCCAATGAAATCTTGGCAGGGTCAACTTATGGAAGTGAAGAATTTGTCAGCATGGCAGAGATAATTGATTCTGAAGATTTTGACAGGAGTAGGGTACACATTGTGTATGGTCTCTCTAAGGACCTTTCTCTTCCTGGGTTCAGGGTGGGGGTCATCTATTCTTGCAATGAAAATGTTCTAGCTGCTGCGAAAAAATTGACAAGATTCTCATCCATTTCAGCCCCAACACAGCATTTAATCATCCAAATGCTATCAGATGCAAAGTTTGTACAACAATTTATCAAAAAGAACAGAGAGAGGCTAAGAAGGATGTCTTCTCTATTTGTCAGTGGATTGAAGCAGCTGGGAATTGAGTGCACCAAAAGTAGTGGGGGCTTCTATTGTTGGGCTGACATGAGCAGGTTAATTCGGTCGTATAATGAGAAGGGTGAGATTGAGCTTTGGGATAATCTACTAAATGTAGCTAAGATCAATGCAACTCCTGGTTCTTCCTGCCACTGTGTTGAGCCTGGGTGGTTCAGGTTATGTTTTTCGACATTAACTGAGAAGGACATTTCCACAGTTATGCATCGTATCCAGAAAGTTTTGGAGTTACGTAAGTCTCTGAGTTAAGTTGCTAATGATATGATCCCTTACAGTAAGTCAACCGTAACCATAGGTCCAAAACTTCTGCAGAGATTTTAAGGGTTGCGTGTTATGTGATTTTAATGGATCCATAAGTTATCAATGTTCTGATAATGATATCAGGATGCAGCAGCACTGAGAACTAAATGCAGAGAAAACAAAAAAAAGAAGCCAGATTGTATGCAGATGATTCCAGACGTGTGTTATTGGTCCTCTCCAACTTTGTCATTTTCACAAATGCATTCCTCCTCCCAGTTTATGGATTTTGAAGATAGGTGAATTAGCAGTCATAAGTTTATGCAAGGAAAAACATATAGCATATAGAAATGGCTTCAAATGAAATCCATTTCCAAATTCTTTGTGCATAGTCAATAAGTAAGGTCTTAAATCTTTGATATTTTCTTATTATTTCTCATTGTTGTATAGTTACAGGTAGATGTATGGACTCATTATTTGTTCACATTCATTCTTGTGTTGGCACTAGATATGTAATTCGATAAATGAATCGATTTCTTTCATCCCTTCAAAGGTTGTTGATATATGCATGTCAAAGGCAATTCTTAACTGTAAAATGAAGAGCAATATTGTATGGTTGTAAAAAGCAGTTTTCAAGCTGCATATGAGACAACAAAATGCCTTTGGATCTTACAGGAAAAGAATTGACTTTATTGTACACTTACAATGACCAATTGATTAAAAGAATCACAAATCAAAATACAAAAGAATCTTCTCTTTGTACCAAAAGTTGTCACCTCCTAATCACTCTGATTCCAAATTCAAGAATATGACTGATACTATTAATTGGTCTGCGCGCCTCTCTTATTTGAGACCCTTTCTGATTCCCTCATCGAATCTCATAAGAAGTGAGTCTAGCACAACAGCTAGACTACTCTTTTCTCATTCTAGGAACAGCTGCTGTTTCAAATAGTCTTATGGCTCTACTGATTCTTTACTATGATCCCAAGCCATTCCTGATGGACTCAAGAACCTGTACTACCTCAGCCATGCTAGGTCTCCTTGAGGATATTTCAGAAGTACAAATCAAGCCTAACTTCATTACCTGAATCAGCTCATTTTCTGCAAAGCCCCTCAAACTTCTATCGAAACAGTCTGAAGCAGCACCCCTTTCTATCAATCCTCTAACATATTCACACAAGACCACCACTTCATTTGCTATTGGGCTCTCTACTGGTTTCCTCCCAGTGACCAACTCCAGCAGAATCACCCCGAAACTGTAAACGTCACATTTATCACTTAGTCTCAGACTTTGCGCCAACTCTGGTGCAACGTAACCAACTGCATTGTGAAATTTGGTTAGTCCATAATTGTCTAGCAGGGGAAGGAACCTACTCAGGCCATAATCAGTCAATTTGGCTTCATAGTTTGTGTCCAGGAGTATATTAGTGGACTTGACATTAAGATGAAGGACAGGAGGTTTGCAATCATGGTGAAGATATGTGAGTGCTCGAGCTGTTCCAACTGCTATCTGAAACCTTCTTGGCCAATTCAATTCTGGGTTACCAGCACCAGTGCTGGTTCCAGGATAACTAAGTCCATGCAAATTGTCATATAGGTTTCCATTTGGAACAAACTCCGACAATATTAACTGCATGCTAGAGGACCAGTAGTACCCTTGTAAAGCCACAAGATTGGGGTGCTGAAGGGTCCCTAACCGGCCAACTTCATGCTCAAATTCATCTTGATTTCTGATTCGCCCCAATGTCTCGAGCTTTTTCACTGCAATTGATACACCACCTTCAAAGGAAGTTCTGTAAACTGATCCAATTGTTCCCCCACCAATCAAAGACTCCTTATCTAGCAAGGCTTTTGTGCCAGCCTCCCAGTCTTCATATTTTGAAGGCAAAGTCTTGCTGAAAAGAACCAACTTCCCTATAATGACATTTGAATCTGTTGAAGCCAGTGGCGTGCTCTCTACAACAAAGGTTTCATCTTCTCTCCTCCTTCTCCGTCGAGCCTTCATATTGATGATGGTTATCAAACAAACGCCTGTAAGGATTATTGAAGCAGCTACAATAGCAACAATAGCTGAAACACTCAATTTTGGTTTCCCTTTTGAAGGAGTAGAGCCACTGGCAGAGCATGAAACTTCTAAAGGATCACCACAGAGACCACTGTTATGAAAAAAGGCTGAGGGTCCAAACTTCTTGATGCTCTCGATTGAGGGAATAGCACCAGATAGAAGATTGTAAGATACATTAAAATGAATTAAATTTTGCAAATCTCCAAGAGCAACAGAGATCGAGCCAGACAGCAGATTTTGTGATAAATCCAAAAAGTGCAAGTTAGACAAATTTCCAATGGTTGATGGAATACTTCCATTTAGTTGGTTATGATGTAAGTCAAGATATACAAGGTTTGACAAGTTATACAGGTTTTGTGGTATTTCTCCTACTAAAAGATTCCCAGATAGATCCCTGCAGCAAATATTAGACAGTTCAATTCCTGATCAAAGCAATGACGAAATAAGCAAATTAAACTAAGATGGGTAATATACTCACAGTTGAAGAAGAAGCTTGCAGTTGCATATCTCATATGGGATTTCACCAAATAGGGTGAGATTATGGAGGTCCAAAACAGCAAGCCATTCGATACTACCAAGTTCGGCTGGGATTGTCCCACCTAACAAATTATCACCCAATCGAATAACGGAAAGGCTTTTCAAATCTGCAAGCTCAATAGGGATACTCCCATTAATTCTGTTATATGCCATGTCCAAGTACTTCAACGCGCTGCATTTCGAGATGCTCAAGGGAATTTCGCCAAAAAAATTATTCCTTGAAACATCCAACACTTCCAGTCTCTGGCTACAAGTCCCAGAGTTAACAATCTCCCCTTCAAAATCATTTCTTGAAACATTGAAATATGTAAGATTCACCAGCTCAAGAACCCCGAAAGGAGCCAAACCAGAGAACTCATTGCTACCAAGATCCAAAAGTTCCAACCTTTGACATGGAGAAACCTGTTCTTGAACAAATCCTGATAGTGCATTGCTCCTCACAGACAAGTACACTAATCCTGGAATGTCACAAATTTGTGAAGGTAAACTTCCACTTAAACCATTAAAAGATAAGTCTATTCCTTCAAGACTCTTACAGTTTCCAATTGATGCTGGAATTGAACCTGAAAGATTGTTATGGGACAAGGAAATGAACCTTGTTTTGTTACAATTCATAAACAAAGACACAGGAATTTCACCACTATACACATTTCTTGACAAATCAAGGAACCTTATATTAGGTAAATCCCCAAGAAATTCAGGAATTGAACCAGAAAAGGCATTAGAGCTGAAGTTAATCTTCCACAATGAATCAATCCCCCCATACTCTGCAGGAATATTGCCAGTAAATTGGTTCCCAAACAAGGTAAGGATGCGCAAAGACTTAAGTTCTGCTAAGGCAGGGGAGAGAACCCCACCAAGACTAGTATTCCACAACACAATCTTCACCACATTTCCAACAGAATTGCAGAAAACACCACTAAAGTCTAAGCAAGGTGTTCCATTAGAATCCCAAGAAGCTAAACTATTAAAAGGGTCACTAGAAATGTTACCCTTGAATTGAAGAAGGATCTCCTTTTCAGTGATGGGAGATACCAATTCCAATTCAAGCAAACAAAAACACCAAACTAAAACAACACAATGAACAAATGTACCTAATTTTCTCATGTTCCCCAGCACAAACACTCAAACATTATCATAGCTGGATCCAATCTTGGAACTTGTTGATCTCTACTTCTCCAGACACCCTTTTGCCTTTTCTCAAATGAGGTTCAATTATCAAAAATACAAGATTTCGATCTTGACTAAACAAAAGCATTTTTAATACTCAGTATCTTCTTAAAACAAGAAAGTAATTAAAGTGCATTTATTGGGTATAGCTTAAAATTCTATGATTTGGTACTCTTTTCTTGAATGAAACAATAAAGTTTGGAACTTTGGGTATTTTGTACATCTGGTGTTGGAGTTACTAACCCTAAATTCTATAATTTTGCAGAATTTCAAGAAAAAATGAAGATTTCAAGAAAGTGGGCTTAAGAAGAAAGAACCCCAAAACAAAAAAAAAATGAAATTTTTAGAGCTGCTATTTACTAATCTGGCTGGCAATGACATGCACAATAGAGTACTAAACTAGTGGGATGCAAGGTGAAAATGCCTGGCTTTGCTGAAAAAAGTTGTTGCTCTGCCAGTTTTTTTTTATTTAATAGAGAAACTGCTGAAATATTTTTGACGGTTGTCTCCACATGGTCATCTTCTCCTTTTAACCACACTCAAGAACCAAAGATTTAGGGCGAGTTTTACGGGTTCAACTGAATTTATTATTTTTAAAAAAAATATATAAGTATTTTTAATTTATATTTGAATTTTTAGTAAGCACACTTATACAGTACTAAGTTCTTATTATTCCGAATTTATTTTATAAATAATTTTCTACCTTTTTTGACCTACGTGACACTAGTTTGAAAAAAAATTATCAACACGCGCTGGGCCCATAAGATAGTGTCACGTAGACCGAAAAAAGTTAGAAAATTATTTATAAATAAGTTCAGGGAGGTAATAATATAAGTGTGTCTTTGAAATTTCGAACATAGATTGAAGACTACTCGTACATTTTCTCTATTTTTAATTAAAACTATATGTATATAAAAAAGCAATATATATATATATATATATATATATATATATATACGTATAACAATGTTGCATTAACCGTGTCTTATTATGTATATATACAAGATCACTCGAACTAACATACTCTAAATAATCTTTGACTCACTTGCTCTTTAAAAACGTCAATGTATTATATGTATAGTCCTTCAAAAGTATATAACAAGATCATACAAACAGTATATAGATAAGATTACACGAAGTACGCATAGATACATGTTAGATCCTTCAAAAGTAGTATACTCCATCTTAAAAAGATACGATACGAGTGCAACTAACAGTTTTAAAACTTACTATCTCACCTAATTCTTTGATCATAAATTTGATGGATTAGTATAGGAAAGAAGTAATTAGTACTTGTATACTTAAATTGTTTTATTTTTTAGTGGATAACAAACAAAAGGAGAAGCCAATTTGTTATATGTCATGGTTCACTATGACTACATTGTGAGTATGAATCATATGGTAGGATCTGTTGCAAGAACAGAAGCATTTATTCTATTCACCAACCAAGCCACCATTAACATCACTACTCACCAGACACTCCTTTTTTCTTATAGACAGATAGGTACCTAAAAGATCAATGAAATGAAAAAAAAATAAAAAAAAAATCTCTTTATGAGTCTTATAAAAGTTTCTTTTTATTATTTTTCTCTTTTTGCAAAGGTGGTTGCCGCGATCTGCATTTAGTTAAAATTTCAAAGTGGACTTCGAACACCGAATAGGAAAAAAAAGTTATCCTAGTTATTAGTCCAGATTAATGTAATCTGTTCACCAAGACCTTTTTTTTTTGTGCCCTTTTTTGGTCATTATTTTGTGCTACTTTTACTATTTTCATTTTTTTTCTATATATGATGCTATTCTAGTAAGTTTGGTGTACGTCTCTATTATTTCATCAGATATTTAGTTACCATTTTATCATAGATTTTAAAAAATTATCTTTATATATTATATGATTATGAAATTCGATAAATTTTGAAAATCTGATCTTCAAATATTTGAAAAACGAATTCGCTATTGGAGTCAGTTTTTTAGACTCCACTCACAAAATTTTAAATTTTAAATTTTCAACTTCAAAATTTACATGGTCAAACAAAAGTTTACTGTTTCATTTGTTTCAATTAACTTGACATAATTTAAATTAACACGAAATTAATAATAAAAAATAAAAGATTTTGAAATTAATTATTTAAATATGAAATAATAATATTTATGTACATATAAAACTTTCGAACCTTATAATAATCATGTCATAGTATTTATTTGATTATAACAAGAAATTTATTAAATCTAAAATGAGAATAACATATAAGGTCAAAAGAGATACAAAGCACTTAGACAATATAAAAGAGTCAACTTCTAAAATAAACAAATGCACAAAATCAACATACACACAAGTGTGAAAATCCCCCTCATAAGAATCATTGACCCAACAATATTTCACCAAGGATGGGTTTTAACATTATTTCAGTTCAGACCTATGTGTACATATTCAAGATCTTTTTTTAAAAAAAATATAATGAGATTACATTTATTCTAAAATAATTACCTATAAATTCTAGATTGAGATTAACTTATATTCATTGACAGTAGACAAAACAAATTACACCATCAGCTCATTTTTAGAAATACTTATTTTTTTATGATTATTGATGTCTCAAACAATCAAGACCACATAAAGGAGAAATGATAGATTAATCAACCTCAAAGAAAAATTGCATATTTAAACCCTAGTTTATCCGTTTTAAAATATTTATCATTTTTATTAAAAATATATGTTTTAATATCTCAATTAGGCCCATAAAATAAATATTTAATAAAAAATGATTAAATCTTAATATATAAGTAAGGATAAAAGAATTTGATACTCTTTTAAATTAATTTTTTAAGAGATGTATAAATAAAAAATACAATAAATATTTTGAACATAAAAACCCATCATTTGGTACTCCTGGATATAATTGATAACATAGGCTTTAAAAGGCCATGATAAAGTACATTCCAAAAAAGAGAGAAGTTGATATTTTGGGGGACTAAAGTAGAGTTACTTCTCTTATAATTGGGATTAAGGGGTTTGTAGTTTCTCTATTACTTATAAAGTTTTGTGAAAGAAATTAAAAGAAAGGGTCCCCTTTTGTCTTTCTCTTAAGTTCCTTTCATTTGTCATTTTTAATGCAAAAAAAAATGTTCCTACGGTAGTTGTACTTATCATTAAACAATTAATTGTGCGGAATCATATATACGAAATCAAGATTAGATGTTTGAGGTTCATTTAAGAGTTTACAAGTTAATATACATAAATTTTTAATACAAATATAAAATCTAAAAAAAAAATTAATGAATTCGTCCAAACTTATAAACCTTCACCTAGCTTCGTTTCAAATAGGCGTGAGTATAACTTTTACCGGAAAACAAAATGGACCAAAATGAATTTACTTCTTCCCCAATATGGATAAGGTAGTTCAGCTAGCACTAGAATCCGTAATAACACTAGGATCCGTAATAAGATCCCACTTCAAGAAAATATAACGATACTAGAGGTATATTGTTTTTATAAATAAATTTTGTGAAGAGTGAGATATAAATAAATTGTATATAAAAATGACTTCAAAGACTTCGAGTCCTCCCTCGAGAAAATAGTTTTATAAAATATGTTGGGAAAAAATATGAAACGGTAGTAATCAAATATTTATTGTATTAAATAGATTTTAGATATTAACTTCATATTTGGATATTAAATATTTATTGTATTAAATAAAAATTTTGGATTGTTAATACAGAGAATGATCATAACGCTTTGAATTTACATTCACCTATGGAATTATTTGCGGAAGGTATTGTGTACCTATAAAATAAAATCAAGAGCCCGAGATGGTAACTTTATGAAATTCTCAACGACACGATAACTCATATCAATTCGGTAGTACAGTGTTTTGATATAAATTTAGTAGTACGGTGTTTCGATAGAGCAAGGAGATGACGGAGATTAGAGGGATAGATTTGGGATTTTAATTTGATTTAGTGGGTCGGGTTTGGATTAAAAGAGAAAATCGGTCATTTTAATTGAAATTGAATAATTTTAGTTTATTCGAATTTTTCATCTAATTGAGGGGAACAAATGACAAGTATAATAGCGATGAGGTTAAAAATAACTTTATTTTAATAATAACGACATATTTAACTAATAAAATAAAATTAAAAGGAAATTTTGATTATTTTTCTTATTTTTACCTAAAGAAAAATATTTTACAAAATATGTTTAGTAATAAAAAAAATAATAGTAATAAAATATAATGTATTGAATATATCAGAATTCCTTTTTAATATGGTAGGTGATGGGTGCTTGCTTATAAAGGAGTGCCAGTTGGAAATTGCTAAACAGTGAACATGACCACAGGGATAAATTTGGGCCACTGATTTTTCTTCCCAAATTATTAATCTAATGTCACAGATATTATATTAATAAATAACAACATATTAAAAGATGGATATTCTAAATTGTCAATTTGTTTTGACAATGAATAAATTTGTAATAAATGTAAATAAAAGGATATAAAGACATACTAACAAACACTGTTCTAAGGAATTTAAGTATTTATCAAACAATAACTATCTATAGACCCATCAATTTTAAAGAAGATTAATTGGAGTCAATTTGATTTATTTATTTTTTTCATTCTAATTGGACAACCATTATGTGGAAATAACATTATTTGAAAATTAATTTTCAAACTTTCTCTGGCCGTTGGGTGCTAAGAATTCAAAATTCTGCTAATTTTACCGAATATCTACTATCTTCCACCAATATAAATATCAAATAATTATTCCTTCACTAGGCTTTAAATGAAATTTTAATATTCCCTCCGTTCCTTTTTACTTGTCCACTTTTGAATTGACACACCTATTAAAAAAATAATTAATGACGTAGTGAGTTTACTATTTTACCTCTATTAATTATATAGTGGACGAAAAGTTCTACATTTTTCAAAGTAATTAGTCATTTAATTGAGGGTATAATAGATTAAAAAAATTGTCTTTCCTTGATTTGTCAAAATGGACAAATAATTACGGACAACTATAAAAGCAAAAGTGAACAAGTAAAAAGGGAAGAGGGAGTACCTAGTTATTTCTTTCATGTTCACTATTTAAATATATGATATATCTTTCCTTTTAAGTCATGTAAAAAATCAGTGTAATATTAATTTGACGTATTTAGAAGAGAGAAATATTGAAAAATACTCCTAAACTTGACGCAAACTATTAATTAGTTTTGCTCTCGAATTATTGACAGCCTTAAAAACACCTCTCTACATGACTAAATAAAATTAGATACACCCCCGATCTATCACATGACATAGCAAGTGGTCTCAGACTCTTGCACAAGCATGAGACTCTTAATAAAAAATCGAGAGAAGTGTTGACAAGAATTTAAGGGTGTATTTCACTCTTATTACGATATCGCGAGTATATTTAAGTTTATTTAGTCAAGTAAAAACATATTTTTAAGATTGTCAATAGTTCAAAAATGAAACTAATAATTAGCGCCGAATTTAGAGAAGTTTTCAATATTTCTCATCATTTAGAATGAAATATTTTTGAAGCAATCACTAATTTATTTATGATAGATGAAAAAAAAGGAATTTATTTATGATAGGAAGAGAATTGACTAATCACCTAATATATATATATGGAGACCATACGTAACGTAAAAACTTTTAAATCCAACACAATTAGAAAGGTGATTTAAGTTGATCACGTATTAGGATATCACAAATTAAAATAAAATAATTTTAGAATCATACGCAATTGGAAATGAATTTAATTTGCTCACATATTTAGAAACCAAAATGAGTTGTCATCCTTGTTACGTTAAGTAGTCTATTTGTCCATAAATATTTTCCACTCTTTTTCGAAGTATTATTTCCAAAAACTACTTGGATATATAATTGTAGAGGATAATTTTTCGAATTTAATTTGAAGTTGAATAAATTTTAAAAGGTTGTTGCTACAACTTTCACTCTAACTCACTTATAAAAAATTTAAAAAAATAATTTCAATTTATATTAATGTATAAAAACAGCTTTAATTTTTAAAGATCACTTTTACCTTTTTTTTTTCTTTCAATTTTTTTTTTTTCAAATTTCACATTTTTTGTGTTCAAACGCGACCACCTAATAGTGGAAATAGGTTTGGTTGATTTAAAAAGACCACCCCTCGAACTCTTTTAATATCTTTAATTTTATGTAGACATTTCATCGTTAGACTGTTTGTGGTTTAACTCCAACATCAACACAACATTACCTTATATTAGAGATTTTCACGGATTACGGGGATCAAAATTATTAGGTGTCATGTGAAAATTAACACAATCATATTGGACGATGATACATAAGATAACAAAGAGAAAACTATCAACAAGAAACATGATAAATTAACATAATTTGATCAATTGACATACATATAAATAATTCACTAATAATAAAAAGTAAACATATAGATATGTCGAGCTTTTAATTATATTTTGGTGGTACTTAATTACTATACTATATAAATTATTATTTTATTTTTTGGAACTCCAAGATAATTGCAACTATTACAATATTTACAAACCTCTGCCACAAGACTCTGCCCTTCGGGTGAGTACTCTGTACGCACTGGATAATTATCTCCCCCCCCCCTCTCTTCTATGTAAGAGCCTGCAAATCATACATAAAGGATATATACTATACTAGACAAGTCCTATACGACAGTCTCGAATTAGAAGACATTGAGAGAGATCAGCCCCAAATTATTCATGTGAATGACCACCCTTCAAACTAACTGAGTCGATCTCAAAGAGAAATTATCAGTTTAAAGACGATAAATAACATAACAATCGTGACAACTCAAAAGAAAAAGACAATATTTTTAAAACATGAAAGTAAGTAAGAATATTTAACACTTTCACAGCATGGGAAGGACCACATACCCCTATTCATATTTCATTTTCATTCCATCTAAGAATATAGATAATAAATAACATAAATAGATATATAAATAAATAAATAAAATATAAGAGATTGTACTTTTATGAACGATCGTTTTCTTTTTAAAAATTATAAATATGTATATAGGAAGATCATTTACTCCATCTCAACGGCTTCATTTGCAATTAATGAACGAACTAGTGCATGTGAATTTTACCAAGACCATTTGGTAAAGAGACTGAAGACGAACCACGAGTTCGAATGAATCTAATAACTTTTAGTTGATTTTTTATATTTGTTTTTGATAATCTATTAAATTTACGAATATTTAATAACTAACTTAGCTAGTAATTAAAATAAGACATAAATTCGATAGAAACCCCCAATTTTTTTTTATAAAATTTTAAATTTTGACTCTATCTATAACTTGGACAAGAGTGCGGGACACTTCGAATGATCACATCCACCTAAATACAAGGGTGTGTGCATCTAGAGCTTTGGGCGGGGTTCTTTGTACCTTAGTAACTTTACGCATATTTGATATGAGAAGAGTTAAACGGTCAAAAAATTTGGCCAAATTTGACCAAAAATTTAAAAAATTATAATATTCTTTTTATTTTAAAATAAACTTATAATTTTTCTATTTTTTAGTAAAAGGTATTAAAGATAAAAAGTAAAAATGTTTTGAAAAAGTAAAATTACATAGAAAAAATCTCATTCTAGCTAAATTTTGGATAAATTTTCTGGCCAAAAAATTTTTTCATTTGATATTTATATTGAAAATATAAGAAATATGTCTTGGAGATTGAGTAACAAAACAACCTTCAATCTCTAAAAACTCATGAACTTTAAATTCTAAAAATAATTCGACTATATTGTTATCGTCTTTTTTTTTTTTTGTAAGGGATGTTGCAACGAAAAAAGGTTGAAAAATTTATAAAGACTTTAAATAGCCAACTTAAAAACATAATTAGCAAGAAAAAAGATAAAAAAAGATGAAAATTTTCAATAATAACATGGAAATAAAATAGAAAATTTAAGAGAACATGTAAACATTAATTCAGAGACGATACTCAAATTTATGTCACTTCAACACACAAGAAAGAAGTCATTATATGACAAAGTATAGTACTAATAATTATCTTGATCCTTTATTTGTCCATTTTTAATTGTTATATTAGTATTTTTTAAAGTTAATATTAATTAATTTTTAAAATTAAATTAAATTAAATTGATTCGATATTCTAAATAAAAAGTTTAAAAAGTATTATAAATTTCATTTTTTTTGCATATTAATATCATGAAAAATACATAATAAAATTATTAATTAAAATTACTATCATTTGAAACTATGATAATTAAAAGTGGACTACTGTAATATATAAATGTAACATTATTATTATTCGAGCAGAAAGTGTTTTAATATATGAAGAAGCTACGTAGAAAGCAGGGAACTTTTGGTCATCATAATATGAAAAGACAACAAGATTAGTTAATAAACACTTAAAACCCCACCGCAATTTTTGTTTAAAAAGTTCCAATAGTCACATGCTTTACTACACCTTGCTACACTTGGTAAATTTAACTATTTATAATGATATGGTCAATATATACGTTTTTCGTCTCTTTTTATTTGTTTATATTTTATTTTATAATTATTTTTAATTATTTATTCATTTTGACAAATCATGAAAGAACAATTTTTTTTACCTATTATACGCTTAATTAAATGACTAATAACTTTGAAAAATATAAAACTTTTCATCCTCTTCATAATTAATAGAGATAAAATTATAAACTCACTACGTTAATTATTTTCTTAATAAATATGTCAATTAAAAAGCGGACAAATAAAAAGGGACGAAGAGAGTATATATTATGATTATAGAAAAAAGGCTAATATGTATGCATGAGTGATTACTATAGATAGGTCATGCCAGTATGTTAGTTTAAGCTAAGATAGAGCCAAAAATTACACTATTTAAAAGATAATTAAAAAAAAGTAGGAATATCACAATTGGAATTGAAATAATTTCTGAGCCGTTGTTGCTATATGTCCTAGAGCTTTCACTTATGTCAACGAGATTCAATAATTTTTTAGATACCTATGTTTAGGAAGATTGACTCGTAAAACATAAAATTATCCAAAATCATATAAAAAAATTATACATACCTAATTCAATAGACGTGTGACTCAACAATAATAAATATATAATAAAATAATTAACGTATGAACAAACTGATTCAATGACAAATGTGCGCGACAAAATGGATACAAAACAAGAACCTTAAAATCTGTGCTGATAAAAAAAAAGGCATTTTGATATGGAGAACCTTTTTCCAGTGTCCAAATTAAAGTTTCAGTGAAAAGAAAATAACATATATTGTCTAGTTGTTTTGTTAGTTGAAATGACATCATATGAAATACCTCATAAAAGTTAGTAAAGCCTGTATTTTAGGTAACCCACGTTCAGGAATGTTTTGTTATTAGATCATGGTTTAACAATCTCGTTTGAGCAAATTGAAAATTTTATGAGAAAACGTTGAGTATAATGTTTTATAAATGTCGATAGTCTAGTATTTTTGTTAGTCGTAAGGTTGTGTTTGTACAATTTTTAGAGGGAAAATTACAGAAATTCTACTAGTTTAGGAGCTAAATACTCTAACTTGCAATATTATGAATCTATAAAATTTTGGTGAGTCTAGATACATGTATCTCGGGATAAATGGTATCAAAGTTAAGTGTAATTTATTATAAACACATTGTATCCAAGTGGATTAGCACGTATTTGGGATATATGGACAATTTTCGCTCTACTCCCTTTCATCTCGCTCATCACTCTCCTATGTATATGTTATCCCAAATATATGAATTTGGTGTGATTCACGTGTATATGAAATACATGACTATCTTGCTCGCCTCTCGCTCAGCTCTCTCCCTATTAGTGTATTTAGCAGCAAAAATACACATATCTTGTTGTATCTTCCTCAATATTACGATAGGAAATTTTTAATTAGTGGTAAGATACATAATTATTTGAAAGTATAGATAGAATTAATATATACGATATGGATGTACGTGTGATAAGGTAGTTTTCCATTTTTTAGATATAGAAACAAAAATTAAAATAATAGCAGATTGTTATTAAGGCCCAGCAAAAATAAATAGGAGTATGAAGGGCCTAGCTTGTTATTTAGGCCCAAAATAGAACCGAGTAAAGGTAAATGGGCTATCCGAGAAGAGGGCCACCCATGTTGGGCCAGCATAGTGCTTTCCCGTTGGTGTTTTATTCGATCTTTATGCATTTCACAGCTCCACCGAAAATTTCCTTTGCCCCTATCAAACTCCAGCTTGATAGTTTCCACCGTCTGTTCATGATTGAGCCCCAACTTTTCTTATAGGTTTACTATGCAAATTATAGATATGTGACATTTACAGCAAAGAACATACAATCTATTACATACTATATTCAATTAAACAATACAATACAACATAATACAATATGATACATTATAAAACAAGACGTAGTAATCATCCGAACAAAGTGTTATAGGTAGATGTAATTATAATTAAAAGTTGTAGACAATTAAATTTACAGTTACTTTATATTTCTTAATTTGACTAATCCACTTCAATTGGAATCAACCATGCTTTAATATTGACTTTGTAAGATTATCTTCAATTCTTTAAAATGTTTTATATTAAACATTTTAAACTAAAATTAATTAGATTATCAAATAATTAAATTTTAAAAATATTGTCTCAAATTTGAATATCTTCTAAGGTAACAATTACTATAATGTTGGTTTTTGTTATTAAAAATATTATGAAATATTGTCCAAGTAAAAGATGATACTTTGATTGACATATTCAATAAAGTGAAGTCTTAATTTTTTTAAAAATCACTTTTAGAATAATATTGACAGTTTATGTAATAATTTATTTTATTGAAAAAGTTTTTAAAAATATAATCAATACGAGAGATTTAAATATTTGTGTTGTTATGTAACATATAATAATTTATATATATTTATTCTTATCTTACAAGATATTACAAAATGTTATACTGTCAATTGAAAAAGTAAAATTAATTATTAAATCATGAATAATTATAATATTTTTTTAGAATTTATGAACATAAAACATATATAAAAAATTAAATAAACATAACTTTCTTTTCTAAATTTTGGCTTTATGCCAATCATTTATTTGAGCCGCCCTGCTAACTCATACGACACATCGTAGTATGAATTCAAAATAAGTTAATTCATACTACTACGGATCCTAGTATGAATTCAAAATAAGCATTTACCTATTAGAGGCTTTGCCTATTAGAGGCTTTAACTTTCTTCAATCTAATTTTGTATAGTTAAAAACTGTTAAATTTTATAATCTTAAATATTTTATAAAATTTATGCGATTATCATATACACAGTTTCCACAACTCGTTGATAAGGAAAATAAGGTATAAAAATATCACTTGATCAAAAAATATAATATAACAATGCTTAGTTATTTGATTGCACAAGATTACGTAACTAATCTTCTGAAAAATAAACATGACTCATCATCAAATTATACAATTACTAGAAATATATTAACAGTTGATATTTTTTTGTGAACTGTTTTTCCTTCCCATTGTTTCGTCTAACAATAGTTGTAGGCAGAAAACTAAACATGACTTATCATTAAATTATACAATTACTAGAAATATACTAACAATTGGTATTTTTTTGTGAATTGTTTTCCCTTCACATTGTTTTGTCTAACAATAGTTGTAGGCAGATGTGAATTCAAGAGGAGTAAGGATAAACATTTTTCTTACATATGTATACATAGTTTGAGTCAAAAGCCAACACTTTCAATTCCCTTGAACTAATGAACTGAACCTGCTCTAGATCTACCTCTGTTCTAGATCCGCCTTTGTTTGTAGGTGAAACATGACTATAGTCCCGAACTCACGAGTCGTACTCAGTAACAACTTCAAAAGTTTTAACTTCTCTCATCATCGTTAGCAATTTCTTCAAGATTACAAGAAAGTAGTTGTGCTTTCTTAGCTTCTTGATCCCAATCAATCCTAGCAATAAACACCAACAACAAGGCCAAACAACAAGCTACACCAACAACAAACCCTATCAACAATCCAGCCAAACCAACATGAATCTTGAAAGCCAAAACCACACCTAATGGCAATGCCAATAGATAAAATCCAAATATATTTGCATATGTCCCTAGCCATGGCCTAGCTGTTCCTCGAACGATACCTCCACAAACTGCTAAAGGGAAATTAACAACTTCAAGCAATGCCATTATCAACATAATCTTCTTAACACCACTTATTATCCCTTTATCATGGCTAAACAATGGCCCCCAAACACCCCTTGCCCCTGCCATAACAGAGCCACCAATAAACCCCGAGGCAATGCTCATAGCTAACGATACATAGGCTGCACGATATGCAAGGCCAGGACTATCAGCACCAAGCTCATTAGACACACGAATAGATGCACAAGTTGATAACGAAAGCATAACAGAGAAAAGCAAATAATCAAAGTTCAACACAATGGCTATAACACCAATAGCTTGTTTAGCATTTGGTAAGTGTCCTGTTAACAAAACCAATATCTCATAACACCACCATTCAAGACATGTAGTAAGACAACATGGTCCACATAACTTGAGCAATCTAATCCAATCGCGATATCCTTGTTCACACCATCCTCCTTCTTTCCATTTCCCCCCTTTACTATTCTCCGCCATCACAACATAAATAGCCAACAATAACACAATCAAGAAGTTAGTTATCCAATTTGACATTGAAACTCCTATAATCCCTTTACTTCTTGATAACAACATGGTTATTGGTACATGACAAGCAATTGCTAAAGTTGAGCTTAACATAATTGGGATTGTAACATTTTGTGTACTTAAATAAGCCTTTAAAGGGCATAAAAAAGAGGTAACAACTAAATCAGGGAGGAGGTAAATTAGATAACTTTTGGCTATAATTGAAATATCTTCTTGTTGGCCAAAGTGAATTAAGATTTTATCAACATTTAGCCATAGGAAAGAAATAGGCAAACTTATTAATAGTAAAAACAAAGTAGTCATAACAAGTGTCTTATGAAGAAGTTTATAATTTTTAGCCCCAAAACCTTGTCCACAAATTGGTTCCATGGCACCACAAAGGCCATTCAAGACCGAAAAACCGGTTACATTTGCAAATGTAAAACCAAGTGTACCTCCAGCTAAATAAACATCTCCAAGCCTACCAAGAAATGCAGTTGTAATGGCTGTTTTTGCAAACCATGTAAAGTTCATAGCTATCAAAGGAAGTAATATTCCTCTTTGCAATTTTAGCTCTGA
Organism: Solanum sitiens; assembly: GCA_016801875.1. Lineage (NCBI taxonomy): Eukaryota > Viridiplantae > Streptophyta > Magnoliopsida > Solanales > Solanaceae > Solanum > Solanum sitiens. The sequence continues at coordinate 3,075,019 of JABWTJ010000013.1, forward strand.
AAGGGTATTTTGCATTAGGATTGAGTATTTTGGCCATTTTTGTAACACATTTGGTGGTGAAGATGGCATATTTTTTTTTGTGTGTGTTATTGGCAAAGATAGTTTAATGATCTCTTTGTTTCAGTTTTTTGTTATCTTATAATAAAATAAAAATTGATGGACTCAATTTGATAATGTGTATGAGGGGTATGATTAGTATCGTGAAGGTTTTGTATTTTTTCTAAAAGATGACACAAAAAGAATGGCCCTTTTTGTAACGGCCAATTAGGTAAAAAAGCAATCAGGAGTTTTAAGTTTTGTGTATTCTTTACAAGTTAAATTCATTTTTTATACCATCACGTTCTCCGTAGCAACAATATAATTTCATAAGTGGAGTCTGAGGAAAATAATGTGTACGCAAATCTTACCCTTAACCTGGAAGGTAAAAAAGTTACTTCCGATACTAAACAAGGTATGACAAAGCATTTGAAAGAAAAAAAGAACAATAACTACAACAAAATAATACGACACCTGAAGTATAAGGAAAAATAGATAGTAGTATAACATAAATCACAAATTACAAGAGTAATAACCTTCTACCTCTACATGTATCCTCCGTAATCTTCCATTTAAGATCACGTCCTCAATAATATTAAGTTATGTCATGTCTTATTTAATCACAACTTCTTGAAGCAGGCATATTATTGGTATATATAACTTAAATTAGATTAAAAAATAATTTGGTAGGTTCATATTAATTTCATTCTGAGTATTTTTTTTAATGTATTATTATAACTGTTAATATTCATGGCCTAGGCGGTCCCTCGTAACACTCTCCACTGCTTATTTAGTGGGAGATGAGAATGCAAAAGCAATCAATTATATGTTAGAAAGATGTTTGATTGAAGGAAGATAAAGCATAGCTTAAAAATCTTTATGAAAAAATAATTGTGTTGCTCAAAGGACTTGCGTATGAGACCTATCATTTTGATTACAGATTCGACAGAACTCAATAATTTTAATATTAATATAATTTTGTATATATAATATATCAAAAGTCTAATCTAACAATTTTCTTTTAATAAACTCATAAATTCAAAATCTTAAATCCGAAATATATTATATATCTTTAATCTTGATAAGTTTGAAAATATCAACTAGTATATTTGTATTGGTACACGTTAAATTACACTTGTGACTTTAATTGTAGTGTCCACTTTTCCATTTAACTTCTCCCAAATCATATATAATCCATTATTAAGAGATAAGTTTTTTTTCTTACAAGGTTTGAATTCTATTCTCCAATCATAAATTTTCTGCAGGAAAATTAAAGAAAGAGATAAAAATGATCACATATAATAAGTTTTTTTTTCTCGAAAATATACTTTTTAAGTGTTTGCTAATTTAATTTATACATGGACACATAAATAAATTAAAAAAATCAACATATGTAAGATATTAATTCGAACAAGAGTTGGCATATGATGCCAACAAATTCTTGTTTTTCCCCTCAATACTTGGAAACTTTTCAACTTAATATAAGATATCGGAAAATCATATGAAATAGGTTGGATTGCCTACCAAACAAAATTATATTTTTTTCTATAAAAAAAAGTTAAAAAATATTTTAATGTGTTGGAATATGCCATTATATTCTTATGTACATTTTCTAAAAAGAGTTTGTCTTGTATATGACTGCCAAAATTATACTTGAGTGAAAAGTCTGTCAGAAATAATTTTTCTATCTTCACGAGATAGTGTTAAGACCTGCATATAGTATATCCTTCTCAAACGTCACTTATTCAATTTCACTAGATATGTTGCTATAAGTCAAGCTAATATATATAAAAGATCTTTTTACACTATTATCAGTGTTTTGAAGTTCTTTTGGGAACTTATAGCAATTATGACAACATACTCCTCTTCCCCTACCAAAAGAAAAAAGAAGAAGAAGAGGAAATTGAGAACACTTGGAATCTTTTTTTTTAATTGGTGGGGATCAATTTAAAAAGTTATAGAATTAGACAGAAGTAGGGTAAACCATAAAGATGAAAGATATAATCTTTAAAAGGGAGTACTATAAAAATAATGTTCTGTAAATTATATTGTAATGTTTCTCTTTAATTTGTAGGAACTTTATTTATTCACGTTATTTTATCTTTTGATTATTTTAAATTCTTCAAAATTAGACCTTCAATCGAATTTTATACAGAAAATTGCAATTTTTCTTCTGATTCTTTCTTTAAATAATCAATATATTTATTATTCTTTTTTCCGAGATAATCTAACATATATCGATTTATAAAATCTATAAATCAACGTAAGATGCGTTACTCAGATAAATAAGAAAGATATATTTCACAATATATATATATATATATATATATACTGACTTATTGAAAATCTATATTATCAAGAAATATCACATCAGATAATCAAAGATAAATGCCAGAAAAAGTAAAAAATAAAAAGTTTCATAAAGTATTTTTTTTAAAAAAAGATTAATCTTAGTCATTATTGGTCAGCTTTTCAACATTAAAAACAAAAATATGCACTATAAAAGTTTTCTTGGGAAAAAAAGAGCTACTCAAAGAGCTAGAATCAAATCATAAATTAATTTATTTGTTTATTATATGATTACTATTAAGAGACTTTTCTTTAATAATATTTGTTACTAATGTTTTGAATTATTATTTTCTTAAGTTGAGTGTGTCGAAAACATTCTTATTATATATAAATATTTTTAAGTTTCACTTATAAAATTATACTAAATATGTTATTATACTTATGGACTTATCGGCCTGTGTAACTTTGTTCTCCACTTGTTCCCCTTCATAATGCATGCATGTAACAACATTGACCATAAATGCAAAATGGAAAAAAGTTAATGAATGTATTTTTCTTTGTAATATGAAAAATATTTTAAAACGAATCTTTATAATAATGTTTACGACTAATATGAAAAAATAGAAAATACAAAATAGATGAATTGCGTAATAAGTTAATGGCAATAGGTGACAGTACCACTCAATTAATCAATTCATTTAGTGGTATTTCCTAGTCATATAATTAAATTACCACCATTATCAAAAAGTTTAGTGATTCTTGTTATTTCATTCATGCTTATCTGATATGCACTAGTTAACCTAATCTTGATTATTTAAGTTAATGAACATAGATTCCCACTAAATGGTTAATTTAGGCTTTTAGGATAAGAGTAAATTAAAGGACATATTATCTTGAAAAATGAGTTGGAACATATTTATCTCAAACTAAAATAAAGAATTAATTTCAAGATCATGCAAGTGATAAAAATTAAGATATGATGGGAATTAACTATGTAAGATTAGAAGTATATACATGATAAGTAACATAATTCCCATAGATATACCTTTGTTTAGGTTAATTTACTAAATTAAAAGAATTAGACGTAAATGAAATATACTAAGGCAAACTTAGTTTTAAAATATTTTGAAGGAATTGATCCAAGAGGTATAAAGTATGAATATTTTGAAGAAATTTTTAGGAAAAACGTGTTTAAAATAAATAAAATAATAACAATACTCATATATCGATTTTTACTCGTTCATTATACTAAAAATTGTTGACTTATCCAGTTTAAAAAATTAAGAGAAAATTTACCCTTTTATGTCTATATTACTCTTCCTATTACTATCTAATTCATTTTTCAAAACATCAAATTTAATATATCCAAATGATAATACTGTAATACCATCCTTAAGTATATTACTTAAAACATATTAGGGCCAATAATTAATAACTATTGTCTGATTTTTTTATTTTTTATTTTTTTTAGAAAGGTGGCTATTTACTTAAAACATATTGGGGCCAAAGTAAAGCCCTTATTTGTGGACATACCACATATGGTCCTAAAATTAAAGTTAGTACCCAATAATTAAACTCATTGCAAATATACGATTTTATTTTTCCCATATAGGACAATCTAGGTTTCTAGCTTTATATTACAACTTCACAAAACAATTAAAGCACATGTCATCGTATTTTTATTTTATGCTTAAATGTGATATTAATTTATAATTGTGATTTCTTTATTAGTTTTAAATTATAATTTATTTTAAAAAATTTTTTATCTTAAATCCTGTGTTTAATCAAATAAGTTTATATAAATTGAGATCGAGATCAAAAAGACCCAAAAGAGAATTCCACTATCCCAAAATAGGAAAGTTGTGGGTACTCTGTTTTCAATTGATTGAAGGTATGAGATTCTTTATTGTTGTGGAATCACATGTGGACCTCTCTTCTAATTGTCCCATCATTTTTGACAAATTATTTATTGCAGATTTAATTGATTGGACACAAACTCGTTATATTAGTATTAGTTATTTCATCGTGTTATAAATTAGCTTCAGCCCAATAACGACACTAACAAGTATATCATATGGATAGGTATTGAGATAAAGTAGGCCCAATATAATCAATAAGGTGAGACCTTCACAAAGGATAATTTGAGATTCACACGGAGTGTAATGAGTATTGTTAAATAGAACATGACATCACTATGAGAGGGCATCGAAGGAATTATGTGCAAAGTCATTTCTGGGTTCTTATCCCCAATTCTAGAGTCTAAGCTTCTCATCTTCCTTCTACCGTCTATCAATTTTCTAGTTCTTATGTTTAGTATTTCTACGATTTTGTTTGGGTTTATGTCGTTTGTTTTATTGCCTTTACGTTGTGGATTTGTAATTGAACTCTAGTCTTGTTAATATAGTCGAGAAGTTAGTTACTGTTACATTGAATTTGAGTTCGTTACACATCGAATATTTTTTTTTTAGAAAAAAAAGATTTAAGATTGGATTGAAGTTAAAAATATGTTTGACCATAATTTTTAGAATTACTCTGTTGTTTACAAATTAAAAAATATAAAACATGACTTATATTAAAATTATAATGTAACACGATATTTTAATGACAACTACTAATAACACAATGATAAATTATTATTACAATTTGTCAAGTTACAATTAGTTATATAAATCCATCAAATGAAAAAAAATAAATTAAAAAACATAACGATAGTAAGGAAAAATTACCTAAACACGCAAATTATTTTACCATATTTTTTAAGTTCTCTACGATTTGAAAAAATCTTTAAAATCTCTATTTTCTCTTATTCTCGGGTACATCACTTTACGTTATGTATCAGGATGCACGCAATGTATTAGGATGTTGGACGATGAATCAGAAATTGAGACCCCATGTATCAGGATGCTTTGGAATGTATTCAGATTTCATCAAATTTATAGATTTTTTTCGTAATTTGAAAGAGTATGAATATGATATAATTAGATCTTCGCACTATGAGTTTTGCGTAAAATTCCCGATAGTAATTGCAAAAGCTTTGGAGGTAGAAAGGGGCTCTTCTTCTTTAGCCCAATTTTGATTTCCCCTCGTATCCATTTAAGCCCATATTCAAATAGGCCCAATCCAACTATTCAATGTAATTGGGCCAGATAACTCTTTCTGATCCACAGGCCTTGGCTTCTTAAAGAAAGGTTCTCTTAACAATATCAGAAAAACAATTCCATACATTTTTTAAAAATAATTATTTACAAATAGAAATATTTCATAGTGATCTTTTACCCTTCTCTGGATTTGGATAAATAAAAAACTTAAATTATATGCGTCGTCAGTATACATTAAAGAAACAATACACCTTCAAGTCACTCTCAGTGTATTTATTGATACGATCCTTAAAATATCAAATTCTTAATTATGAAAATAATACATGTTATTTGTTACAACATGTAAAGGTGATATGATGGTGTCGATAAATAACTGTCCCCGAATTGTTAAATTAAGGTAGCTTTGGAGAAGGATCCTTCAAATTGGGACATTATACTAAATACAAAATACAACGCATGGATCTTGTTACTTAAAAATATTTATTTGGTTAGATTTGAGGATTTAATGATACTTATTAATATATGTCTTAAGAATAAAATATAGATTAGTAGACAAGTATCTAGAGTGGATATATACTTTTTGAGTTTAAATTAATCTATAGAGAAGACCAAAGATTCTTGATATTAATTTAAAGTATATTATCGACTCAACCATGCACTAATAATATTTATTATTGTGTATAAGTTGCTTTCTTGGATTTTTTTTTTTGTATGAATTAATTTTATCTAATTAGACACGTAAAATCTATATGAAAATTAATATATACTTCTGGTGGAAACAGGACCCGACATAATATAAGTGTATATATATAATATATAATGATACCAGTTAGGAGAAAAATATTGTGTACAAACAAAATTCAACTTTTAGCATACTATAGTACATACTTAAGTAATAATATTAAGACTTGGTTGTTTTGGTTAAACAATTTAGGTCGTTGGGATATTCATGATTTTATGTTATTAATATACAAAAAATGCTATGAGCATTTCTTAGAGATAAAGTCTCTTTCCACGGAAGGGCGGAGTTAGTGGGGTTCATGGGTTCGGACGGAAATTCAGTAGTTTTTTCATAAATTCTATATTTGTACTAGAAAATTAAGTAATAACTTGTGAACTCCTAACAAATCTGATTGACAACTCAATGGTAAAGAGAGGAACGAAAATTTAGAATCCCAAATTCCTAATACCGGCTCAGCCTCTTTTTCCATGTGGCTCCGTCGTGACAAATGTCAATGCCAAGTTGGGCAAATTAATCGGAAAGATATATTTGAAATGAAAGAATTAGTAGCATTTTATTACGAGGACATCAATTTGAACTTAAATTACTTTGCTAAAATGATAACTAAAATGGATTTGGAAATGTATAAACAAATTAAAATAGCAAAGGAAAATAATTTCATTCTTACACTCCATGAAGATATGTACAATCATTAATTATTCATTCAAGGAAGGGATAATATGTATTAATTTAATCAAATACTATTATAATTATTGTTATTAAATAATATTTTTAAAGAGCATTTCATCCCTTTCCTTTTAATTCAACATTGACTTTCCTCTCTTCTTAAAATGTTTTAAATATTTATTTTACTAAATTACTCGTGTCAACTAAATTTGATTATTAATACTCCAATAATTACTAGAAGATATGAAAAACAATAATTTTTAATTTACTAAAATAAACAAATAAAAATTAAAAGGTATTTTTTAAATTAATTTTAGGAATGCAACTGTAAACGTATTGATAAATTGTAGGCTATCTCTGAGCTATTGTGAAATTTTATGAAATGCCCATAACACGTTTATAGAAATTAATTAATGAAGCATTAATCGAAGTCATTAATTGCTAATTAAAAATGGCATCTTCTAGTGTGACAGCGCTGACAATAATTTTTATAATATTTAGATAAGGTTAGTTAATTAATCTAAGTGATAATTGCATTGATACCAAACAGATGGCCACCACTCACATGCATTCAATTTTGTCGCTTTCTTCATTTCAAATAATTAACGCGGAATAATACTAAATGAGCAGAAAATTTGATTAGAAATTTACAAAATTTATAATATTTTTTTATTTTAAAATAAATTGATTTTTTTAATTCAAAAATATTAAAATTAAAACGGTAAAAATATTTAAAAAGATAAAAATAAAATAGTGTAAAATATGTTATTTTAGTATTCTGACATTAAAAATTTTCATTAACATTTCATCCTAGTTCCATATTAACTGTCTACCTTATTATTAATTTCTTTTTTCATTTTATCCGTATAACTTTTTTTTATACACAAGTATAACAAGTTTGTAAAGTTTCAAAAAATTTCTTAAGAGTTACATTAGTAAAACTACATTCTTTTTTATTATTTCCGCCATTTTAAATTAATTGAATTATCGAGATATTTTTTATTTTTTAAATTAACTTAATTATTTAATTTTTAACACTATTCTTTTATAATGTTCTTTCAATTTTACCTTTCATTAATTAGTATTAAAATTAATTATTAATTAGTTATTTTAATAATAAATTTGATATTTAATTTATATCTTAATTTTTTTTCTTAAAGAATATAAAATATCTTAATAATTTAATTAATTTAAAATAGATGAAATACTTATTTAAGTAATATGTAGAACAAAATATAAACAACTATGAAACAAATAGAATATTTTTGTTAATCTCAAAACCCCATAACTAAGTTTTGAGGAAAGATAAGTAAACCACAAATCACAAATATTTAGGTGCCTTTCACATGGACTTGGGCTCACTTTTGTTGCCAACCCCCCACCCCACCCCCCACCCCAAACCAAAATAAATGAATACTTCGAAAGTTTAAAAATAGAACTACTAAAATTATGCATAGTATATATTGAATTTTCTTTCTTTATTTTATATATTGACGTTAGTATTGGCGCATCATCAACGATATATTGTCTATGAATGCAACTTAATTAAATCCATATAAGAAAAGGTTAGTATTTGTGCAAGTATTAATTTGGTTTATTATATTCCAATAACACATGGATGATAGATCAATAGATGTACCTTCTTGAAGACCTCAAATTTGCATGTGCATGAAATTTTGTATACTTTTCTATGGAGACTTTATATATGCTATATAGTCTATTAGTAATTGTACTTGTGTACCCAATCAATATATAAGGGCAACAACTCTAACATAGAATGTCAAATTTATGCCATTTCTAGATATGTTTTCGTCTCAAATATAGAACACAAAAAAATGATTATAAATGTTCAAAAGATTCTACTTTCATTCTATTATATTAAATTTATGTGACATTTTTCGAATTTTGAGATTTAGACAAGTCTAGCTTTGATTGCAAATTTTTCATACATCTTTAAATATTTTGAATTGTCAATTATTGTAACTTATAGTACTTTTTACTAGTATATAAATATATAAATTTCATTTCAAAAAATTTGAAGATTCCATGCGTAAATTATTGGTCAAACTTAAACTGTTTGACTCTCGAAAAATAAAAAAAATATCACATAGACTGGGACAGAGGGAGTAACAAGTCAATTAAGTTCTATCAATATTATCATTTCATAATTCACTAGTCACCTCAGAAAATTTCACAATGTCTAAACTCTAATCGTGAATCGAGTTCAATTGAATTATGTTTGTTGAAACACATGCATATATTTTAATTTTTTTACTGAAATTTCTGACTCCGCGACTTAGACGTTAAATCATTGGGGACGTTGGGGGTATATGGTGTGTGTAAATTGTAATGAATGAATCCAATTGACATGCCATTGGTTCTCTTAAATATGAAGCATTGGATGATGGAACTTTGGTTTATGACATTATATAAATGTAAGTTTGACATGAGATTCATTCATCAATACTATAAGCAACAAGATGTGAAGATGGGGACCAAAATTTACCCTATTTTTTTTAGTAGTATGTGTTAGCCTGGCAAGTAGAATGAGCCGACAAAGAGCATCTTTACTCAGTTTTTTCGCCCAAAAAGAGATCATGCGAAGGAAAAAAACTGAGTGAAAAAAAGAGAGAGGGTAATACCTACTCAATTACGCTGTTTCAATTTATTTGTCTTATTTTTTTTTTTTGACAAATTTTTAATTTTAAATTTCCATTTGACATGTTTAAAACTACAAAACTAAAGAACATTTGCCCTTTAATCATATATCTTGAAAGAAGTACCGAAAACACACTCAAATCTGGACAACTTATTAATTTCGTATTTGAATTATTGACAGTCTGGACACCTCTCGACTTGACTAACTTAACTTAAATACGCTTCTGATCTGACACATGACATAGCAAGTGATCTCAAATTTTTGTAGGAGCATGCGACTCGTAATAAGAAGTCGAGAGAAGTATTGAAAACAATCCAAAACTTACAATCCTAAACTTGATAAGAATTTAGGGATGTATTTTACTCATGTTGCAAGATTAAGAGTGTATTTAAGTTCTGTTAGCCAAGTAAATTAGTTGTTTTTAGGACTGTCGGTAGTTCGCCCTGAGTTTATTTTTGTTAAACAGACTAAAAAAGAAAACAAGACAAATAAACTAAACCAGAACGAATAATATCTTTTACTTAAAGACCACAAGATTAATTATTTTTTCCAAAACTTCATATCAAATTAAAATATCAGATAAATAAATTAAAACGAAGCGATGATTTCCAAGAGTAGGGACCATATGATGTATAGAAAGGATCGAAGTAAAATGAATAGGGAAAGTGGAAAAAACAGTTAGTGTTGTCTTCAAGGCCAATCAAAGAGTGGTAGTGAAAGAGGAACGCTCGTGGCCTGCTTTGTGTCAGCGCTACCTTCGCGTTGCACGCTCTTTTTAACCAGTCAAACCTTCTCCATCATGCCCCCTACGTCGTATATAACAGATTCAAGATTTAAATTTTATTATCTGATCAATCGACTTCTAACAGACTTATCATTTTTTTGAAATTAATTTAAATAAAAAAATAACATCTCAAAAATTGAACGAAAGAAATTAAGATATTCTAATACGTATATATTACTAGAGTAATGTCAATTTGAATAACTGATAAGTCTTTTGCATTGTTTTTAAAGTGATAACTCGTATAAATATTAATAAAACATGTATAGTCTATCTAGGGGTATTTTTAATTTGGTGGTTATCGATCTGATTATCTTGCTTTTTTTTTAATTATTATTTTAATAAATAAACAAGCTCATTTTTTTTAAGTATTGGTGATTATACATAAAATATAAGAGTTTTTGTTTCCTGTATGCAACAGAAAAAAATATTAAAGTTCCTTTTAAGTTGGCAAATTGACTTTAATACTTTATGTTGAATTTTATGTATTTTATATACAAACAATTGAACATCACTTTGTTTTAACTATAATTATATTATCAACCTAGAATTATATATTGTGAAAGTATAATCATAATTAGCTGGCGAAGATGAGTGGAATTAACATGCAAAGTAATTGATTATATTTATTAACCAATTAATCGAAACATTTTATATACAAAAATACAGTATATATATATATATATATAATTGGGCCAGCTAGCATTATGTCTTTGAGTTTGTTTTTTCTATTCTTACTATATATAGCATCTTTATGCATGTTGGAAAAATAATAATTGTGGACTCTTTCTTGTTTTATGTATTATTTATATTATATAGTTTATATGCAACTTGATAGTGATCATAGACTATGTTGATGCTCTTATATAACCATGAAATAACAATATTTCATCAATTGAAAAAGCAACAACTAATGTGACAAGTTAAGATAGTAATTACTGTTGTATTTTTATTAGAATAGCTTTTTGCTATTAATGTAACGGAGCTAGAATTTTTACTGCATAGTCCGATTGAATTTACTTTTTCCTGGATGCTCCATAGGAATCCACCGCTATTCCGTTCTTGTAAAAAATATGACATTTATTATATATGCATAACGAATATTTTTTTATCTACACTTATGCATATCATAAATTGTCTGAGAAAAGAATCATTCATTGCCAAAAAACGGATGAAGACGGTTGATATTAATCTTCATTGAATCAAAATTATAACATATATTATAAATAAAAATTCATAAATAATTTTTCTCCATTTTAGTTTATGTAGCATATTTTGAATTTCAGATTCAAATAAATTTATCTTTGATCGTGATTTTCATAAATCTTTTTTAAATATTTTAGCTGACAATTATTATGGCTTATACTACTTTTTACGAATATATACATATTTTTCAAAAAATCTAAAGATTCCATACCGTGTTTATGGTCAAAACTAATACTTTTTGTCTCTCACAAAATAGAAAACCCCACATAAATTGAAATAAATAAAATAATTAATATAAACTCTGTAACGTTAAAAATTTAAATTCTGAATCTCCGTTATTTCCTTCCTATGATCTTTACCCAACTTTGGTGTCCTAATTAAGAGTCAATTAGGACCAAAGGGAGGGGTTATGGGCAAAGAATTGAAGTTCTTTAAAGTTCAAAAAATACACCATGAATTGAGGGGGGAATTGACACGTGTCATATAAAAAAAAATTATTTTAAATAAATGAAGTTGTGGAGCCTATTATTAAAGACACAAAAACTAATAAATTGAAAGAGGTAGTAAGAGATAAGAAGGGGTGCAGAAGATATGGTGCATGTTGTTCTTGAAAATATTGAAAACTTTACCAGCTCACCACACTATTATTCACCATCTAAATATCATATATGTATCTGTATTCGATATTAGAGTTCTACTAAATATGATTACGTTAAAAAATTTCATATCAAACATAAAGTACTCCCTAATAAACTCTGCTACGAGTAATTTAGGAATACGGAGGTAATTCCAATTTTCTTTTAGTGGTGGTGCTATATTGTGTGGAAGATGAAAGTTATACTTGTTCCGTCCACTTTTATTTGTTATGTTGCGCTTTGCCAAAGTCAATTTGACTAATTTTTAAAGTTACATTAATTTGATATCTTAAACAAAAAATTTTAGATATTAAAAAATTATATAAAAGTACTATGAATTGCAATTTTTTGCATATCAATATGATGAAAAATACATACTAAATTGTTAGTTAAATTTTTATAATTTAACTGTAAAAATAAAAATTATGACAATTAAAAGCAGACGGGGACTAGGAGTAATATATTATGGTGATGAAAAGGAAAATAAGAAAACCTTAACCAATCAAATATGAGTATGTATATCTGAGTGTGTGAAGAGAAGAAAATAGATTTCCTTTTCTTAATTTATCTTTTTTTTTCTTTTCTTCCTCTTTTTATGGTCAAAGGAAAAGAAAGAGAAATTAATTGATTGAGACAGCCTAAACAAAATGACAAATAAAAAAAAAGGTTGAAATATGCATGATGGGTTCTTCATAAGTTTTTTTATAATATTAGAAAAATATCTCATTGATTATTACCTTATTATAAACATCTACGAGAAGTAAGAGGAAAATAAAGAGGACCCATCCACCGCCCAAAAACAAAAGAAAAAAACACCATATTTTCCCCCATTTGAATCTATTTAGCTATAAGGTTTTTTTTTAGCTAACCCTAACTAAAATGTACCTCTTTTTTTCAAGAACAGAAAAAAAAAAACTATTTCAAGAATTTCATATAATTTAATTATCGCTATACATGAATTTTTAGTGGTAATTATCACTTTTTGTAAATGTCTTTAAAGCATATAGTGATAATGGATTCAATCAGAATTAGCTAATGGCGATAAATAATTTATTACTCTTTGTTAATGTATATATTTTTTGTCGCTTAAAAGTATTATAATTATAGTGAGAGTAAACTGATACTTGTTGCTGGTGAAAAATGACAAATATCATGTAAAATTAGTTAATAGGTATAAAAACTTACCCGAACACCATTAAGTCTTCAAAAGAAAATCTATCTTTTAAGAATCAAGATTCATTTGTTGTAGCTCATATACAAGAAGAAGATGATTATGGTATGATGATGAAGAGTTTTTATGAGATTATTAGTTAGATCATTCTTGGTGGATGACACCCAAAACCCCACTTAAAATTCTCTCATCTTTATGATGAAGACTATGAGTACCTTGATTCAATAAACAACACTTGCCCCTTTCCTAAAAAAAAGCCACAAAGCAAGAAAGAGAAATACAAAAATAAGACCAAACAACCCAAAGTCTACTCCCCCTTATTCCTTTTTTTAAGCTTCTCTCCTCCCCCACTATCTATTTTCTTTACAAACCCTTATTCCCCTTTAGCTTAGGTTTGCTTGTGCTTCCATTCTTTTTCTTCTTAACTTCAACCTAATTTCCATCTCAAGTTAGAATTGAAGTTCAAAGTAATGGATCAAATGAACCATTCACTCCCTCCTCCTTTCCACACTAGAGACTTCAACTTACATCAATTCCATCAAAACTCAGAAGATGAACAAAGTGGGACAAGTGGTCTCAACATGTCCGGTCAGAAGAGAGATCGCGATGACAACAACAATAATGAAAATTCAAACGGTGGAGAATCGAAAGATGGATTTGGTATAACATGTGTTAGCTGATGAATTGTGTGACTGTCTCATCTGAAAGTTTAACCTGTTTATAATTGTTATAGAAAGTTCATATATATATATATATATGTTACTTAACTAAGCTTAAGCTCATTATGTTATGTAAAGAGAATACGTTTTATTTACTTAATTATATCTTCAGGAAATTCAGGAGAAGGAGAGATGAGTAGACGACCTAGAGGAAGACCCTCCGGATCCAAGAACAAACCTAAACCACCAATTATCATCACTAGAGATAGTGCAAATGCTCTTCGAACTCATGTTATGGAAATTGCTGATGGTTGTGATATTATGGAAAGTATATCCAATTTTGCTAGGAGAAGACAAAGAGGGGTTTGTATTATGAGTGGAACTGGTATTGTTACTAATGTTAATTTAAAACAACCAGCTTCACCAGGTGCAATTGTAACATTACATGGTAGATTTGAGATATTATCCTTAGCCGGATCGTTTTTACCACCACCAGCACCACCAGCAGCATCAGGGTTGACTATCTATTTAGCAGGCGGACAAGGACAAGTGGTTGGTGGTAGTGTTGTAGGGGCACTTATGGCATCTGGACCAGTGGTCATTATGTCCGCGTCTTTTAGTAATGCTGCTTATGAAAGACTTCCTTTGGAAGACGATGATCAAAATCATCCTCTTCCAATCGTTCCAGGAGGAGGAGGAGGATCACTGGGATCCCCTCCTGGAAATATCGGAGGACAACAACAACAACAACAACAAATGATGGCGGACCCATCTTTATTTCATGGGATGCCACCTAATCTTCTAAACTCTATTCAGTTGCCTTCCGAACCCCATTGGGCAACAGGAAGACCTCCATTCTAATGCAAGATATAAAATTGGAACGATACAGAGAAAATTGACAAGATGGCCCCTGTGCAAGGATGACATACCATCATACAAAGGGTAATTGTTTTCTCTTGATTTAATTATTAGCTTATAATTAACTTCTTTCTTTTTTCTCATCAAGAACACTTAGCAATGATTTTTAGGAAAAGGGTTTTTCGAGTTTCTTTAATTTCCTTTTAATTACTTTACATTTTTTTGAAGTTTAGTGTTTGCATTTTCAGTTTTTTTTTTTTTTTGGATTGTGATAATGAGTTTGATTATGATATGATCAATGATGTGGTGGATGTAATTTGATCATCAAATGAAGTTAACTTTGTAAATTCACAGTTTTCTTGGTGATATCTATCTTATTAATTAAATTCTTGGCATTCCCATAACTTCCAACTCTCTTTCCATAATTTTCTTGAAAAAACCCATGATTGTATATATGAGATTCATTTCATTGGAAAAGAACATCATTATTCCATAATGATGATAATATAATTGTGATAATAGCAATAATGACAATGTTTTTCTTGATAATAGTAGTCGTATAAAATATTCTTCCGCCAGAAATGCAGGATAAGACTGCATATAATAATACTCTTTAGAGTCTAGCTCTTCCTCAAACTCCGCATACAGAAGGATCGGAGCTTAGTGCATCGAGCTGTAATAGTATTAAATATAAGTATTGGTTCATTAATGAGAGGTTGGTAGCAAACTATGGACAGACAAAATTAGGAGAGGGTATGGGTTGCATTATATCCTATATGAAACTCTTCAACACATTTTTTTCAAAAAATAAAAATAAAAAGATGAAGCAATTTTTTTTGTGCCTATCTTGTTGAAGAATAATTAGGGTTTTTATGAAGGAGGAGACATGAATTACATGTGGAATGCACGTGCATCAGTTACTGAAGAAAAGGCTCTTTTTCGAGGCAAAAGCAAAGTATAACGTCTAGCCTTATGTTATACAGTCTGGTCTACTCTGGACTTTAACTCACACTCTTTGCTCTCTCTCATAAATAATAATGCATTTAAGTTGTTTTTAAGTTATATATAGAAAAGTATCGAAAACACTTCTAAAATTTGATACAAATGGTTAGTTTTATTTTTAAACTATTGATAGTCTTAAAAACACCTTTCTATTTGACATAGTCTTACACTTTCAATTTACCACATGACATAACAAGTGGTTTCAAACTCTTGTAGAAACATAAGACTCTTAGTAAAAAACGAGAGAGAAGTGTTGAAAACACCATTGAAGTTGATGATAATTTAGAGATTTATTTTATTCATATTGTAAGATCGGGGGTTTATTTAAGTTCAACTAGTCAAGTAATGAGGTGTTTTAAGGCTTTCGATAGTTTAGAGATAAAATTAATAATTTGCGTTGAGTTTAGGATTGTTTTCAATACTTCTACACACACACAGATATATATATATATATATATATATATATATATATATATATATATATATATATATATATATATATATAAAACTGTAATGATTTTTGTATATATAAAGATAGATTGAGGGGTAAAACTTACCCGCACTGTTTACACCAATTCAATACATGCATGACACGTATTTAAATTTTTAGTTCATTTTATTTAATCTTAATTAATTAACACGTGTTTTACTTCATTAAATCACATAATAATGAAAATTGAATTAGTTTACTGAAAACACCCGTTGCGAGTTTATAATTTCTAGTTTGGGATGCTACTATAATGACATTTTTCAAGTTACCAATTCCACTCATCTTATGAATAATGACATAAAAAAGAAAATCCTAGTATCGATTTGATTATGTGAAAAAAGTTAAATTGTCAATGCCTAAATATAGAAGTAAAACACATTTAGGAATGAGGCATGGAAGACAAAAAGTTTAAGTTTTACACATTGACGTTGTGAAGAATATTTATACCATCAGATCAAACAGAATTATATATATATATTATTATTATTATTTGTTGTGTTATTTTAAATTTGAATGTGAAGCAAAAAGCTGAGATTCTTTGCACCAAAGCAATAGATGCATACATACAGATATAACTCCCCACAACACACTCCCCTAGTCATTACATTGCTTGCTTTTAGTGCAACAACCCATGTAGCTATCTATACTCATGTGTTGTTGTATATTTTAAGTATATATTTTATGCACCATCTTGAGATATTCAAAGCCTTATCCATTCTCTCTCTCTTCTCTCTCTAAATTAATATACACATTACTCAGACAAACTCTCAAGGCCTTCTTCAACTTTTGCTTTTATCTTAATGTATGGATATATATGAATCATTCACCCCCCCCCCCTATCAGGAATCCATTAACTTTTAATAATTTAAATCTAGAATCTGACTCTGTCGAAAAAAAAGCCACTCACATTCCTTTTCTCCTTTGTTGTGCTTGGAGTACTCATACCATCGAACATGTGGGGTGTAATAAAGTATCACACATCCTAGTAATGATAAGGAAGGGTGGCAAAACAAATAAATTCGAATTATTTAGAAGGATTTATCTTACATATATACATTGGGTATAGTGTAAAGAAAATATTACATTAGCAAGTACATGTACTATACAGTATTATGTAATAAGTAACTTATTTTTCGCGTTATTATTAGTTTTACATTTTTATATGGACGGTTACATGCAACTATCGTTTTAGGTAATCTGATACTTAGATGAGTAAAAAGTTGTATGAATATATAGATTTGCTCTTCTAAGTTGTAACCTTCTCATCCTCCTCCATTTTTGTCCTTTTAAATTATTTTTCTTGTTTGTTAATTCAGTCTTCTTTTTTTCTGAATGTGGTTATGCTTTTTTGAGGGTCCTATAGGAATTACTCAAAAAATATATTTAAAAAATAAAATATGATTGGATGGTAAGCCTATGTTTCATTGCTTCCTATTTTGACACTTTTTATTCAAATATGAGTGGTGTGTTTCATGGGATTAAGGTATTATCTATCATATATTTTTGGTCGGGTGAAATGTATTATGACTTTTTGGTGGGGAATTAAGTATAGACACAATTGCTCTGCTATTGTGGTCCATCTTCAGACTTTTATCATCTATGGATTAAAGGCCCATACTCCCTAAATAAAACACAAAGTCGATATGTTAGCTCAAAATTTTCAAAAATACTTTCAAATGCACGTCACATCATAAATATATACGAAGGATTTGACACTAGTGTGATAATTTTCTTTGAATTGTTCAAGTAACATAGCTCGATATAGAAAAATAGTTCGATATATATTAATACTTTTCAAGTCCCTACCAATTGGGGAATGAGATTTTACTAGTAGAAGGGAGTAATGGACCTACTGAAATATTTTGATAATGTCCCTACAATTAAAAGTCAACGTGTTAAAAATATAAAAATAAGAATAGTTCTACTGTTGCATCAGGTAAGATTTATAAATGAGCTGTACCAGCTAGCTATTAAAGAAGCAAATAAAGTCCAAAGGCAATTTGCATCATAAGATATCAGTAACTTCTTTTTCTTTTTTTTTTCAAGTGTTAAAGAGGCAAGTTGATCAACTTGTCTTCTCCATAATGCTTGTGGATATTGTTTCACAATCTGGCTACAAGAAAATAGATGTGCTAAGGCGCAATGACTTTCATGCAGTTGTTATGTCCTTTTCTCTAAAGTCAAATGAGTTCTGAATCCAAAAGATATTGATTTTCACTCAACACCTAAACTGAAATTAGCTATGAACTTTGTCGATAAAAATGCTCCTTATTTAAGTCAAAATGAGTCATTAACCCTAAGATATTGACTCACTTTAGCACCTACAAAGAAACTGAAATTAGCTATAAACTCCATTGCTAATCTAGATCATAACTAACATAATTTTTTGATAATGTGTTGCTAAATAAGATCAGTCCTGGATTTTATTGTTTAGCTACAAAATTTATCCACACTGTAATTTCATTTTGCATTCAAATGTCACTATCTCCTCCATTCTCCGACTCACCCCTTCCCAGAAGCACTCAGTGACTTGACGGCTTTTGAGCAATGCATACAAGTCTTTTGCCAAATGGAGAGCTAGGACAAACACTACCTCCAAACAGAACGTTTCAAATGCAAAATGAAACAATCAATTACTTAGAAGAATAAACAAAGAAATGACCGAAGATGATAACTTATAAAATATGAGCTTTAGGATTAGAACGTTCATACCACAAATACACAGTCGTGCTCGACGGGCGTAATCGACCAATTGAGCTCCGGCGACTCTGCACTTCGCCCTTGACAAATGACATATGAATAAAAATAATGAAAGCTTTACATCATAATGGTCCTTCTAGGTGATACCTACCTCCTAATTCAAGCAAATTTACAAAATTAATTGTTTCTGTTAGCTGCAAACTAGTTATCCTAAGTGACACTGCATAAACGAGAGTTTAAGAGGATTTGAAACCAGTGTCACCATTAAACATTGTTTCTGTGGAAAAAGAATCAGCTACCTATGTTAATAACACTATATATTCTAAATAAAACATGTGAATGTTCAACCATAATCTATCCTCAGGCGTTTCAACTCTGCCTGGAAACTTGGGCTGGAGGTTAGAGTGCGATATGCAAGAGTCCTTATATCATCTCGTGAACAATCTCTGGATATACGAACAAGCTCCCACAAGGCACCTCCCTTGATCATATCCTTTGCATTTACTTCTGTAATTAGAAGTTTCAAGCATTCATGAAAGAACTGAATCAGAACCACTATCGACAGTTTCAAGCAAAAAATGTTAAAGCTAAATCAGAACCACTATTTACCATGTTGTGCTAAATGGCAGAGTGCCAGCTCAATATGACGCCTTATTGGAGACGCCTCATTATTAGCATTCTGTACAATCCATGGAAGGGTTCCATCTTCAATAAGGAGAGACTTTCCTGTCTTGCTTCCTGTCATAGTAAGATCATTGGCAGTGCCACGAAACTATAGTAGTGAGACTTCTTGCTTCACTAGAACATGCAATACACCAGCCCAACTGTGTACATGTGGAGACTAGTACAAAAACTATGATATACTGACTACAAATATTGCTATCAGCACAGTGAAATCTATTCGGGAATTTCGTTGGAGAAAAGGAGCAGAGAGAAAGCAAGGGCGTATCCAACTAACCTTGAGTGTATGCTCTTGATTCACATTTTGCAAAATTGGCAATTCCACGAGCAACTTGAGCCAGAACATCAGGATGTCGGGATCTGACCATCCCTTGTAGCGCCTTAACTCCACCTTCCCCTCGTAGCTTTGGTTGTAACTTTTCTGTAAAAGGTTAAAAGATCCAATCAGCAGGATCCAATTACCCATGACTAAATCTCATGCAGGGATACTTCATTAAGGATGTTCAGTAAAACATTTTCTCATGGAACAAAAGTTATTTCCTTTTTCTCGTAGGTTCATCCCTTTTTCTTGTTTTACTGTTAAGTGCTCTTTTATTCTTCTTTGGTTGAAGGGGAGGAACTAAGGGGAGAGAGGGACAGTTCAGTTGAGGTATCATATTTATTCAAATTTAGAATGGTGAAATTCACCACTACGAGGGAGAAACTAACGTTCTCTTTATTACAGCTCTACATCAAATGAAAGTTTGGAAGTTGATATCAGAAAGACGAATATTACCATATCCGTTGTTCTTACAGTATCTTCTTCAATTACTTGAAATACAAAGAAATTTGACAATGGGGAATAAGCTTCATCGTCGAGAGGGAATTAGCTTAGAATATTCAGTTTTAAGGCAACAAATAATACCATTTCCACAGAGGTTAGCAATGGCCCCGGCAACCATGCGAAGGGTTTGAGGATCTTCGGCTTTGGCTGCTGTGACTGATAACAAACTGATGCCTCCTTGAGACATGATGAGCTCCTGATTTGTCTCTGTTCCATTTGAAAGAATGACATCACTTAATAGAGAGTGGCTTGCATATGAAAAAAAGGGACATTAACAGTAGAATTAAATATTAAACTCATAATATCCATTAGTCTGTGAGGTGATGCAAAGCTCACCGTTCATAGCAAGATTTGCAATTGCACCAGCCGCAACTCTGTGAATCGTCTCATCATTGGAGCTTCTAAGAAGAGTTAACAGAGATTTAAGACCGCCAGCTTTTACAATTCTCTCCTGGTTTGCCTCTGAAATAGATGGAATAAGGAAAAGTCACCACCATTCAAGGACCTGATACTACCTCTTTTGCATTTCTCAATTTTCAACTGTATTGTGTAACTTCATTTCTGCTAGTTTAAAACTTTTCTCTTTAATATTCGTACATTAGGTTGTCAGTAGTAATATGCTACTCTTAATAAGGTCTATGACGAAGGTTCTAAATGGATTAAGTTTAGTGAACTTTTAAATTGAGTGAATTGGATTGACTAACCTCCATTCTTGTCCTTCAACCACTCGCTTGTTGGGACCTTAAGCAAGAAATAAGGACTAATCCCACCACTTTGAATGGTGAGGTGTTAAAGAAATAATTGGGGCTTGAGTAGTATGGTATACGTAACATTCTTTCTTACGACAATGACACTGTTTTAGAGAAAACTAAAAAACAGAAGATAGATGTTGAATTTCAGAAAAAGGGAGTACTATATTTTAGATAATGCGAAACAGCTTTACCTGTTTTATCCAAAAATTTGAGATACTTGCATATCTATTACTAGACTCATGTAAACAAAGTTGACAAGCTAGCATTCATGTGACTTATAACCACATCCCTCCTACGATTAGAAAACTAACGAGGTATAGCTATTGGTAGGGTTTACACATCTCAATCAAGCAGATTCAATCTATGCTCGACAAACTACAGATTGCAAGTGTAAATTGAAAATGAAATAGCATAACACTACCTTCGGCCGCCAGGTTTGCTACAACTTTCACAGCATGAATCTGCACATCGGCATCTTCTGATTCAAGTAATGACAATATCTTTTGGAGGCCCACTGGTGAAAGCAGTGTAAATTGTATTAGGGAATAGAAGAGTAAGATAAATAATAACTCCTAGGATAAAGTCCATCTCTCACCTTGTTCAAACAGTTTTGCCATTGAGGCCTTCTCTCCAACTCCTGAATCTCCTAGGTGCTGATGCATAAATGGAGGAATTGGAGAATCTAGAGTGCCTGGCAGCTTTTCAGTCTCTCCTCTATCAAGATTCCTCCTAGTCTAAGAAAAGAATACATCGTTTAATTTAAGTTCCAGTTAACTGACAAATAAGCTCATTTAATCAGCAACCATGTTTGTATGAAATGAAAAATTTCTGCAGTGCATATATCAAGACATGTTCAAACCTTGAAGTCTGCAGGTTTACAGGTCTTGAAAAGCTTACTTTTAAAGATGCATTTTTCTTTAAGCTACAACAATGAACTCTTCAACAAAAATAACTCATGTATAGATTTATATATAGCACACTAATCTCAGATGTAACCCATTTGACGTGTTTTTCTTTACCCAAAAAGATGGTTTAGAAGTTCTCTAATGCAAGTGTAGAAGAGGCAAACGAAAAGCATGAAACCCTCGAGCACTTCTCACAGACCATGGGCACAACAATGTGAACTTGTTACGACAGGACCAGTCCACAACTATAAGGAAATCACAAACAACCCTTAACATAAAGTATTTCAATTTTGCAATTTCCCTTCAACCAGGCCTCAAATGATGCCCATAACTAAGGGACGATTGGCCAAATTTCCAAAGTTCAAAAGTTCAAGCACTTTTCAAAATGACCTTCACAGAATACTTCGGGAGAGTACGAATTTGTGTTTAGCCTGTTCATTTGAGAAGCTGCTTTTGCTTCACCAAGTATTCTAAAAAGTGCTCTATCAAATTAAGATGAAGACATATAAAGATACACTTTTGCATTAAACAGATCAATGATTTTAAATATTCATTATGAAGAATTTAATGCAATTTGTCAATTTTATTTAACTATAATATAGAAGTAAGACAAAAAAGAACATTAACGTTATAATCAACAAAACTAAAATTAAATCATCGTAATAACATGGGGAAAGGGTCAAAAATACCCCTTAACTTTGTTTTATTGGTTGACTATACCCTTACCGTTAAAACGAAGTTATTTTTACCCTTACCGTTACTAATTTCATCATTTGTACCCCTCAGTTGACGGAAATTCCCAAATCGATCCAAATTAAACCGATTTCAATTGAAATGACGCAATTATCTATTTTAACCCAAACCCAAACCAACTAACTTAACCAAAACCTATTTCACCTCCATCTCAAAACACCCATCATCTTCTCCCAAAACCCATCTCCGATGAGAACCCAAATCGCAAGAACTCAATGGATTGTAGAAGTTGTGTACTTTCCTCTACAGTTACATATTTATGTTAGCTAGCAATTTAGAATTTTCAAAGAGAGGGATATGATCATCGGGTATGGTGATCCCCTTGGAAGCATGTCTGTGTATGTAATTGCAAAGGCTTATGATGACTTAACATTGGGAGTCGTAATTTGTCTATTTCCACAGTGCAAGAGTCCAATTTAACTTGCGTTTATTGTAGGCGTAATTATTAGGCCTGGGTTTATTTATGCTATGTGTCATGTTGGGAGAGTGAAATTGCCTCTAGGTATACTTGATTACTGTTGGGTGTATCTTCTTCATCTCTCGTTCTGTTAAAGTAAGAAAATTGAATCACCAAGCTGATGAATCCACAAGAATATATGTCGTTGCAAATGTATGAAGTTTTTATGGAGCAAAGAGATGAAAAAAAAAAAAATTTATTCAGGGAGGAAGAAGATGGAGAAGAAATTGATTTTGGGATTTAATTTGTCATGAGTTTTGTTTGGGTTGGATTTGAATTTGGGTCGGATTCAAATTTGGATCGAAAAGATGAAATTGGGTAATTGGGCTTTCCATCCAATTGAGGTGTATAAATGATGAAATTAGTAACGGCAGGGGTAAAAATAACTTCCTTTTAACGGTAAGGGCATAGTCAACCAATAAAACAAAGTTGTGGGGTATTTTTGACCTTTTTCTCTTTATTGAATGTATTACATAGTTGCTTAATTTCTTTTTATATATGTATGCATGTAGACAGAAAAAATCCCTTTTAACTAAATGAATGAAGTGGAACTATATTAATTTTTCGGGTAAGACCAATCATGAGAGACTCAATGTGGAACAATCACCAGAGACATTTCCAGGATTTTATGAAGAGGTGCACTAGTACGGAGAGGTGGATTCAGGATTTATATTGACGGGTACCATAGATCTTTGAGATTGGGTGCATATATTAAAGTAACATAACACTATGATAAAGGTCTAACAAACAGACTTCACTACAGGCAATTCTGAGAGAAAGAGGATATAGTCGACTATATAGAAGCTGCTCTAAGTTATAAACTTTTCATGTCTGGTGGTCAACCATGGCAAAAGTAAGGGCATACAAGTCCAATGATTTCTCCAACAATACTAAGTAACTTTGAGATAAATATTTTTTTACCTCATCAGCTTCAAAACTTAATTGCAACAGCTGACTTTGTAGTACTGCAATTTCTTCTTCAAGCTTTGCTTTCTGACATTTTTCATCTTCTAGCATTTTCCGCAGCTTTAAAATCTCAGAATTTCCAGCAGCCTATGACATCACAAACATCATCATCAGCAATCTACAAACTGCAATTAAGATATACAGAATGATCAAAGGACTTTTCAGACAAATCATTACCTCTGACCTTTTCCATTGTGCTAGTTGACTTTTAAGATTGTCAATTTCCTCTTCTGCAGCTTTCCTTGAAATAGTTTCATTTTCAAACAACTTTTTAAGCTCGGCAACTTCCATAGAGGCAGAGAGCACTGATGACTGCCAAATGAGAAAAAAATAAACAGCAAAAGCAAAGTTATATTCATCATAGAGTCAGAAATTAGAACATGAGAGGAAAGCTATTTCACTGTTACAGACAGTTGCTTAGGTATATGTAAAAGTTCAAAGAAAAGACAAGCATGTCTATTACAAACATGAACTGCAAGGAAGAGACTTATGAGATCACAATTTAAATAACCCGTGTTTAAACAAATTTCAATGGGATACTTACCCTCGGAAACACAAAACAACCAACATGGTATTTTAGAATAGAAAGTGGACTTCTACTTCATTTTTCTCTTAAAAGCACTAGCATCACTCTCAAGACTAACCTGAAACACATTCAATATACCTCATTTTATAGCAGCAGTACTAGAAGCTAGAGCCAATTGACATATCTTTGTAGCACAATACCATGACTTTCTGACCCCATAGCACAATATTCATTTTAACACATACAACAATACATATAAGTCTCAAAGACAAACGCATTCCTATGCAGTATCTGGTCATCATCATTAGAATTGACCTTCCTTAAGCCACATGAATTCTTTGGATCATTTGAGAACCTCTGCTTATATATGCATAATATACGATAAGGCATAAATTGCGCCATTGGAAGCCTGAGGTTGATTGATTCCTATCACTAAGTTAATGGGAAACGCAACAGTTCATGATGCATAACTCATTAGCTGCACCTATCCATCCATTCTTAATAATGTTATATCTTCTGAACTCACCTTGGCCTTTTCATTTTCATGCTTTTGTTTATTTGCTGCCCATTGCTCCTCTAGCTTGCTTATTGCATCCATATAATCATTCTGGTACTGCAACCTTTCCCTCTGCAGATAATGGAAGAAAGGGAACAAAAAGAGAAGAAAGACAACGACAGTGAAAATACTGGTCATGGCATAAAATCTGGTGATGTAAACATTACACAGTTCAAACAAAAGATGATCATGGAAAATTAGAGTGGGGTGAAATAGATGATGCATATCGTAACATAAAGTGAAAACAATCTGAGCATTAAAGAGCATGTTATATAAGATTCGGCTGTTGTTGCGAAATTTATGAAGCATGTTCCTACCTCCAGTGCTTCTGCATAACCTTTTTCAGCTTCAGTAATTTGAACCTGAGCTTCTTGGGCAATCCTCTCAATATCATCCTTAAATCCTTTCTGCTGCCTTTCATGTTCTGCAATTTGTTTGTCTAGCTGCATTTCAAGCCTTCTGGACAAACTTTTGTAGTCAAACTCTTCCTTAATTTTCAACATATTCTCCACCTTCATAGCCTGTAAAACATAAATAATTTACTCCAACTCCTAGCGTGTGTAAAGCAGAAAAAGGTAAGAAGATAAGTTTGCTAATATTCTCTTATCCCAGTGCATACAAGTTCTACTGGCATGATAATTCAAAGAGAAATCCCAGAGAATAGATCATAGCTGAGTTAGCATTAGCCAACCCGTGCTTGCTTAAAGTATCAATACAAAGGACTACACTAGTTTTATCATAAAATTTACATTCCCATTGGAGAAGAAATAGAGGTGAGGATTACCCTCTGTCCAAACATTATGGTGCTTGCCGTCTCTCCTCGATGACGCGGAGATGGACCTATCGTGATAACCAATGAAGTTCTTGCTGTACCTGTGAGCATTCAACAATGTGATGACCTTGCTTAATGCCCCATGACAATGTTCCTTTTTAAGTAAATAGCATCTCATGGTGATGGTTTATGATAAGTGGTTAAGTAGGATACGAAAATCATAATTATGCATCAAAGTTGATACAGTACTGAACAGATGACATGTACTTTCACAAGATTCACGGTCAGTATAAGTTTAAGCAGTCTATCTCTAGAGAAGGAACTACACTCCAAATGAAAGCATGTAGGGTATCAATCTTTTGGCCCGAAAAGAATTACTGGATTAGAACGCCGGCCAACCTAACAACTCAATGTAGTATCTGGCAGAAACAATATAAAACTCCTGGTCTTAAAAGGATGTTAAATCTCTCAGTAATTAATGCACCTTATTTTGACCGTGAACTTACATTGTGTCAACCAAGTCAGAAAAATTGTCTTCAATAAGGATATAGTTAGAGATCTATAATACGACTATCCTAAATTTATGTTAGATATGACAGATTTTTGGAACAAGATGATCGTGTAGATAATTTAATCAAAAGCCTGTTGAATGACTCTACACTTGATTCCCATACCTCTGAAAAATGATGCATGTTATCTATCTGACTTTGCATGTTAGGATGTAGTCATGTAGCTTGGACTTGAAATAGTGAGAATATTTTTCTTTTCTTTCAATAACTAAAAGTGCATCGAATTAAGTTGCAAAAAAAAAGGTGGATACAAGTCACTATAACAGATTCTCTTGGTAAAGATAAGGAAAAGATTATTAGGTGTTCCTTTCTTCATCTGGGTGTTGGTTACTGTTAAAATCAAGTAGGTTGAATCATACTAAAAGAATCTACATGCAGCTAAAGATAATTTAATGAGATGCAAGAATGTCCACATGAAAAGCGCTTTAAATAAGCTCAAGTATAAATAGGGATTTGATCATTGTAGACTTATATCCTGTTCGGCCAAGATTCTAAAATCAACTTATTTTGAAAAGTGTTCAGTCCCAAAAGTGTTACTGAAAAAGTATTTTTGGGGAGAACCAGTTTGTATTTGGCCCATAAATTTAAAAGACACTTCTGAGCAATAACTAATGTTTGGCCAAGCTTTTTAAAAGTGCTTGTAACTTGTAAGTACATTTTTCTCAAAAGTTCTTTTGGGAAAAAGCTACTTTCTTTAGCTACTGAATAACAGCTTCTGCTACTCACCAGAAGCACTTATCATCTCCCAAAAGCTTGGCCAATCACCCCTCATTTTTTATAAAAAAAAAAAGAACTTTTGACCTCCCAAAAGCTTGTTTGGGCCAAACAGGCTATTAATTTCACGATAAACCTTGCAGTACAGGAATTGAGTCTCCAAGAAGGCAAGAACTACACTCATCAGAGAAGTATATGGCTTTCATAACAGAATATACTTAAAGATGTTCCCTGGCTTTCAAGTGCAGTGGTAAAATTTTGGATCATGTTATGTTTGCTTAACCCAGAAGAGCTTCAAAATATTTATATTAAGTACCTTACCTCCAAATGAGTCTCGAAGCAACCTTGTGAGCTTTGAGTCACGAACTGGAACATGAGCACTATTCTCTGCTAACGCATTGATACATTTTCCTAATGCACTCAAGGAGAGATTAATGGACTTAGCTTCCTCCAGCGTATGTGCTTCACTTCCTGTCAAATGCAATACAAAACGAGGAACCAATGCTTCCTTAGATTTATCCGGTTTTAAATCTCAACTAATTGCTCCAAGGAAATTTTAGAAACATCAACATGGTGTCCTAGATAACCCCAAGCCAACAAGTCTGGGAAACCCAAAAATTGGTACAGTTTAGCCTGCAGTAAAAAGTTCAGAAGTGTAGCCACATTCTTGCATCATAAATGTCAAAAGACCAACTCAGCTTTTATTTGGAGAACACAGACCAGCTTCTTAGTTGAAATCAATCAGACGCCGAAAGAGGGTTAAAAGGTAAAACAGACTCATATGCCTATTCGAATTGAGTAACTATAGTGTAAAGGATTGAAAGGAAAATGCATATTGAAGCCTCCCCGAAGTAACAACTCAACTAACTCATTGGAATTACTTAGCATCAATTGTGTCAAGTAACGCAATTGTATCAACTGCCACTCAAACATGATAGTATGAAGAATTTTAAAAACTATTTAATCCTTGTATAAAACAACGTTTTCTGTAAACAGAAATAAAATGCTCCAGTCGTGGATACATAATAAAAGCTACAGAAGGATACATTTTTCCATTAAACTCTGATAACATACCTGATTTGTCTATGCGCTCTGAACCAGCAAGATCCACAACAACTAGTTTGCTTTTCCTCACAACAGGTGGCTTGAATGCTTTAGCTGTGTGAGAAGTACTCCCGTTTTCAGATGAAATAACAGAATCTCTTCCCTTGACAGACCTTTCAACATGTACCTGCGATAGAGAACAAAAGTTCTGTAACACTGAACTTTGTTGATGTCCCTGTCCATTGGCATAATCGGGAAGAGGCTCAAGAACAGTGGTCAAGCCACTACCTGTAATTTCACAACCTAAAAAAATAAAAATAAAAACTGCATTAACCCACAAGAGAGAGAATCGTCTAACCATCAGCATAGCATGGCTTCGTGAAGATTCTGTGTTTAATTTAGTGTTAGCAGCAAAACGATGAGCTTCACCCACACGAAGGAGTTCAAGGAAACTCTTCTGGTCTCTGATATCCACTGTAGTAGCCCCAGGTAATGAAACATCTCCAGTTTTGGGATCTTCAACAATTGATATATTGTCGTTCACTGGGTCTAGGAGATCCTGAATACTCTCCATATAAAGCTGCATTGACAGATAACCAACCCAACATACACACATTAGAGTCAGAAACAAGAATGAAACAATCAATGATGCGAATGAAACTTGACACAGCTATTATCAGGTTTGATAACAAAAGTGATTTAAAGGTTTTTGAAAAAGAAGGAACTTTCAATTCTGTAGAAGGAAGAAACCTGAAAATAAGATACAGAGATAGAATCTTTCTCTGGTGTTATTTCGGAAAGAATATCCTCCATTGCACGAACCATAATCCCTCGATCAGCAGTATCCTCTTCTCCGAGTCGTCCAAGAGTGTAAGTTTTTCCTGTCCCTGTCTGCCCGTATGCCATGACTGTTCCATTATAACCATCCAGAACACTCTGCAAGGAGAAAAAATTCGAGCGGAATGTGAGCCACTTTTGTATATATAAAGAAGGAATACAACCATATGAAACCAGATAAGTGTTGGAACAAAATGGTTCCTTATTACGCACAAAGAAGTGATTAGATAACACCATGTACAACTACAGATTTAACCAGCAAGGAATTAATAAGAACTAACAAAAGTTATATTACAGAATCCAAAAGACATTTTAGTTGTTACAAAAGTGGTTATTGATCTTATGCTTGCTTTTCAAGAAGATATTACAGAAATATTTCTACTGAGATGGACTTCATGATTTGCCAGATAAATATCTTACATACTTTAGAAGAAAGCTACTCAGAGAAATTGTTTGTTGTATCTGGCATATAGGTGTTTTGAGAAGTATTTCCAGAAATCTTTAGCAAAAGCTGCCCACCTTGGAAACAAGTCATTTGGGAAAACAGAAAGTTGGAGCTTTGGCTTTCAAAACATGCTCCTTTGTGGGATAAAGTGCCCAATCACTTAGAGTTAGAACTGGAACAATTAATTGTAAAGGACAGGTATGTAAGCATTCATTGATAATTCACATAATTTGGTAAAACATATTTTACACTCTTGTTATGTGCATCAGGTGAAAAAATATTTACAGCTCTGAAATGAACTTTTCTAGTATACTAGTCAGATACTGCCTAGTCAGTACCAAATTTCCTCTAGTTCTTTCAATGTGTAAACCAAAGCATGCGCAGAAGATAAACAGCTCATTCATAATTTATGTATTAAACAACAGAATAGGTAGGATTCTGCAGGCAACCTCAACCACAGGTTTGGCCACTACTTCGTAAACACGCTTTTGTGAAGCAAATTCTGTAAGCACTTCATCGAATTCATAGGTGTCTGAATCCCAGTTATTCCTTCGAAGTTTAAGCCTTTTGAGCTGGAAACAACAAAAGAAATGGAATTAAAACCAACAGTGCTCATATTACTTTGACAAAACTGTTAGAGGTTTACACAGAATACCTCAGGCTGCAACTCCACACAATCAGCAAAATCAGCATCAGACACCATCTCCTCCGCATTTCGAGGACGAAGTCTTACTGCAACTCTAACACGTCCTGAAACTGTTACAGAGCAGCAAAATGAGACCTTCCATGATTAATCAATCTTCACAGGACTTTGGATAATACATAATACAACACAGATTTCTCCATTGTTGGCTTCAATTCAACAAAAGGCTCCCATGTAACAAAATTCAAAGCATTGCTCCATGACTATGATTTTTTTTAAGTCAAAAGGTATGATTTAAGTTCAGTAACCAACTCTATCATTTTTTCAGAACCAAAATATAATTAACAATTATCTTAGCTTCGCAGCACCATCATAAATGCTAGCATATTAAATCAGATGGTTGATTGTAACTAAATTAAATCATAACTACTATGTGGAGAAAAATTCATTACTATTACAACTAACAAAACAAAGTCTTAATTTTCTTACTTCTACAAGAAACAAACAACAAAAATGACTTCACACAAGAGCAATTTTTATTCATAAATTAAGTAAAACCCTGAAGGAAATTCATCCTCCATCATAATTATAACAGCTTGGTGTACCTAACTAAAATAAACTCTCACACCTAACAACTCAAGCACTTAGTTTTCTTACATCATCAGCTGAAAAACCAAAAGGGGAAAAAAACAAGAGCAACTTTTCCCCAAATTAATTAAAATCTTTAATGAGATTAATATACTTTAGCTCAGCAGTCACATGCCTCCATTGCTTAGACCCATAAATTCTACAATAAATCCAAACAGCTGCATCTAACCAACTTAGGTCAAATCCATTACAATCATCAAAGAAATCTGCTAGTCATCCCACATTATGCTTAGAAAACGAAATGGAAAGGAACAAAAGTTTTCCAGAATAATTAACTTCTCAAGGACATTAATACTGTACTGCTCTAGCTCTGCACACATGTTTACATTGCTTAAAAACTCATCACAATTGCTAATTAATCAAGCAGCTGTATCTAATTGCCTTCTCAAAAAAAAATTACAATCAAACGCTTAATTTTCTCATATTATCCGCCCAAAATGAACAGATAAACAAAAATCAAACAGAACAATTATTTTTGGAGAGTTAATTAAATTCATCAAGGAAATGAGAGGTCATTTATCAACTCAAGTAACTTCTCTAACATTATCCGCTAAAAAAACGAAAACTAGATCAACTTTTTTACGAAATTAAGTGAAATTACTCACCAGAAGTACCATCCTTAGTGTTAGCAGCAGAATTACCAACGGAGCCAGTGCTTTTACGGCGAGGACCGGTAACCGGAGTATGACCGACGGTTTTTGATTTGAAAGAAGCAGAAGATTTTGTACTTGAATTCATAGAAAGAGGTCTATCTACCTTTAAAGCTCCTTTAGGAAGTGTTCCGTTTCTGTAAGCCATAGACATTGTTGCATTCCTTCCAAAATTCACCTTCTTCTTCTTCTTCTTCTTCTTCAACTTGTAGTTCTGTTTTTTCTCAAAGTTTTGTTGATGATGAAAATGGAGGAGTTCAAAAAGTCGTGGGGAGTCATGGAAATAGAGGATCGGGTCATGGAGTTTGTGGTGGTGGTCACTGGTGGGTCATGTGCTGTTTTTTTTAAATTACTTAAATACCCTTTTGAGTGACGTATGTAATTAAATAATTAATCTAATTACTATAATCTCTGTTTCATCATTAAAATATAGTTGTTGAATGATTAACGGTCCTTTGATTTGAATTGTTGTTGGTTAAGTTTATATAATTACATATTACCCTCATATGTTTGTCTTTATTCTTATTAAGAATTAAATTTCTATGACACGATTGATGAAGCTAAAATTTTGATGAAAGTATTTATTGAGGAGTTTTGGTGTAAACTGGTAAAGTTATTGTCATGTGATTTTGATGTAATGAATTTGGTTGTAGGTAGAATTATTTGTGTACAATAGGGTTTAGAATTATTATTATTATTATTATTATTATTATATAATAATCAATTGAGTCCTCTTTAAAGGAGGTTAGCTCCACTACTATATTAAATATTGTATCTTTTATATATTGCTCGTTCAATTTGATTAGATTATATGAACTATACAAATTGAATTATAAACTATTAATTATCTAATTATTCTCTTTTGAAAAAATTTACATAGTCTAACAATTATTTTGTGCATATATGATAAGTAACTATTTAATTAGCAATATTGTATAAGAAATTTTTTAGACTTCTAAGTTGAGTTTCTAAGAGAGGCATGGCATAATACTTGAGAATTAATTTAATAAGAAAAAGTAGATTTATAATTTCTAACTTTATGAGTTTAATCGTTCAAAATTATTTAATAAATAGTATTATGATTGTTTAGAATCGTCAATCAATTTAACATTTAAACTCATTTCATGAATAATATTATTATTTGTTGGAATCGACAATCGATTTAACCCTCAAAATCATTTCATAAATAATATTATTGTTACTATTTGGAATCATCGACCGATTTAGCACTCCAAATCATTTCATGAACAATATCACTATTGTTTGGAATCTTCAAAGCCTTCCTTGATTATTAGAATCAAATTCAGATAAATAATAAAATATATCAACAACAAGGGTTATGAATAAGTATTTCTTCATCCTTAATTAAGAGGTCTGAGGTTTAAACCTCCTTAGGTACAGAGTCGCTTTTGTTAGAGAGCGTTTTACCCTCAATTTGGATTTTTCAATGCAAATCTGAATTTAATTAGGTTTCAATATGAATACTGGACACCAGACACCGAATGAAAAAACAATTTCCTAAAAAAGAAATTATAAATTCAAAATCACATTGATGGAATAAAAAACGATTAAATGTTTCAATATTTTAAAAAGCTACACAATGTTTTGATTCTTTTCTCATCAAACCAGCAAAAAAGTTAGGGAAAAAGTAATCTGTCTAATTGAAGTCTACTGTTAGCAGAGAGTTGAAATTTAAAAGGCGCCAAAATTGTTACTATTTTAATTTATAACTAAAAGACATTTGATTTGATTTATCTGCGTACCAATAATTTAAAATTATAAGGCCCTTTAAATTAAAGCTAACTCGAGGGCCACTACTTCCTTTTATTATTACACCTATAAACTCATGTAAATATATTTTATTTTTCTTATCACAACAACAACATTTTCTATATTTTATAATCCTAAAGTGGAGTATGAGATGGTACAATGCACACGATGTTACTTTTATCTTTAGAGGTAAAAAAATTATTTTTTATAAATCCAGCTCAAAAGCACTGTGATTATTTAGAACTATAAGGAAAGTAATGATAATAGATTAGTATTAAAACTGAATAATAAGACATTATGTGTGTGAATACTAAATAACTCAATTGAAGGAGAGAAGAGGAAACTAGTCGATCAGACGATCACTTGTCTCTCTCACATTAAAGTATGATAACAGTCAGTTTTAACTACGCTTTTATTCTAATATTCAATCTTCATACCTTTCTATTTAAAGTTATGTCCAAAATATATCATGTATTCTCTAATCACATTTAAAGTTCTTTCTGAGCCGTCCTCTATCTCTCCTAAAATCTTCTCTATCCAAGTTTATTTCCTTGTTATTAATAATATGAATATAAAAATGACCATGTCTATTTCATATCTAATGATGATATAATTCAAAAACTTATGAATTGACCTGAGCTTTTTCTTATATTTTGCTCCTAAATAATTGTAGGGACAACTACAAAACATTAGTTTAAGTATGCCCCTTTTGTATATTATAAAAATAATCAACAAATATAATTTATATCTGATGTAGAATTGTCTTTAAAAAACTATGCCATGGGTGCACCCCAAGCCATCAACCGCAAGGTACAAACTAACTATTTTTATGGTCCACCCATAACAACATATATATATATATACTAAGTATTAATATTAATAACAAAGATAACAAGAGAACAATAATATGAATTTTCCACAAAAGACTTTATAAGTTTATCAATAATAGGGATATATTTGTGCAAAGTATTTTTCAATTTTTGAAAATCATATTCCATAATTAGGATTATTGTTATATGCTCCACAATTTTGGCAGGTATTCTTTTTGTTTTAATTTGTTTGTATTGCTCTTTTTTAGTCCTTTAGAAAGAATATTTCTTTCTTTGTTTTTGGTAACTCTTAACTGATTCTAGACTTTTCACAGAAGATGTTTAAAAATACAAGACTCAAAAATCTTCTTTACTCTCTTAAAACTATATGTTAAATAATTCAGACAAACAAATTAAAACAGAAATATATATATATATATATATAAATACACAAACAATGAATAAAACATTCATCTAGAAGATAATTTTTTTTTGTCTAGCAATGTACAGTTAATTTATGAACATGGTTGGTGATAGTACAATGATAATAGATATATATGTACCATTTGTATGATTGATTTTTAAGGCAAATGAGTTGTGAAAAGGAACATTATTAATTATGTGTGTCAAAATATAGGTTAGAAGTTCTTTCAATCCTTATTACTTCTGACCTAATTAATCTAACCACATTATAGCTTAATTAAGTATGATAATGACTAAAGCAATTTGTGCCCCTTTAAATTTTTCCAATTCAAGTGGTTGAATTTTTTATGTTTTTATTTTTTTTGGACCAACTTATGATGATAGATAAGTGTAACTTATTGAAGCAAGAAAACTATAATATGATGGTGATACATTACTTTTATGAGGAGATGTACACTTCTTGCTTTTGCAGATAAACTAGTTAGCTATACATATTAAAAGCTACTCCAACATTTCTTTCCTATGAAGTGAAAGCAACAAATATGAAGTTGAAAAGTTGAGAAACCTTTTAAATTAAAGGCGCACAATCAAGATTTAAAATTTATTAGTTAAGATAATTTGTATATATTAAATTATTTTATAAGACAAATACAAGATCTGAATTGTCGAGGTCTATTGGAAACAACCTTTATACGTCACATCTGAGATAGAAATAAAGTTGTTTACACGCTACCCTCCTCATACTTCACTTTGAAAAACTACACGTGGATATGCTATTGTTGTAAATATTGTTAAAGAAGTCTCACATCGATAGAGGATAGCAAATCGGTCTCCTTATATGAACTTGGACAAATCTCCCCGTATGAGCTAGCTTTTGGGGGTTTAGGTAATCCAAGATGTCATATCTTTACATAATATAGGAGGCAGATGATTTGGCCCCCATTAATAAGTGTTCACGCTACATTTGAGGTATGGGCGTGCAGAAGAGTGTTAAGAAGTCTCACATCGATAGAGGATGAAAATTGGTTTCCTTATACAGACTTGGACAAACCTTCCATCATGAACTTTTGGGTTGAGCTAGACCCAAATATCATAACGTTATAAATATAAGATTCAAACTAAATTCATCCGGTTTTATATATCATACCAACCGCTTCCTATAGTACTCTAGTTTTGTCGTGCTCCTAACTCCAATTACACATAATAATAACGATCTTATTGCATTTCAGTAAATATTTATAATCTTCAATAATATCCACGTGACGATGACTATTATATATATATTTATCATAAATAAGCTCGATAACAAGTCGATAATATATGTCTATATCTCATTACTTTCACAATTAAAATAGATTATGACAATCTTTTAATTTCAACTTGTGGTCCAATCTTTGAATATTTTAGGTCGTCGACTACTTTAAAGCAAATCAATTCTCTGATCCATTAAAAAGTAAATCCTTTATCATCTTTTTAATTTTTTCAGTTGAAATATAGGTGCAAATTAAAGCTGGGAAAAAAAACACTATATGGACATTTAATACCACAAAACTAATTGATGGACATTTTGAACATTTGTTACGAAATTCCAAATTATTATTTATTTTTTAAAATTTCGTGTCAAATCAAAACATGACAAACAAAGTGAAATGGAGTGAATATTAATATTGAAATATTGCAACTTATCATCAGATCAGAGTCATGGTGCATGTATGTAATCTCCAACTTGAGATAGAAAAAGAGAAGGAAAAAAAAGTGTTGTTAGTGACAATACTATAGTTTAATAGAAGGGTTATATCTTTATTTTTTCATTATTTCTTATCATATTCCATGAAAGGAATATATCATAAGTTTAGATAACAGATAAGATCAAATATTATACTTACGCAAAAACATCCCAAAATAAAATATGAAATAATTCGAGCACAAAAGTGAGAAAATTTTAAGTTTTGACAAGTGAAAGTATGATACAATGTGTTGAAGATCAAAATAAAATTGCAAAGATTTAAATGCAATTCAAATCTGAAGAAAAAAATATAAAGCTTTAAATTGTGATCGTTCGAATAATTGGAACAATAGAAGTTGTAGGATAAAGCTAATAAAGTAGCCAGTTGTAAAGACTTCCTTTATTGGAAGTGGAAATTTAACAAAATCTTTAAAATGAAACTTTTTGAAGACATTCATATTGTGAGAAGAATTACATAACCGCTTGTATTCCATTCATATTCAAATTTCAATAGTATTTTATTTTATAATATGAAAAATTATCTAATTAAACAACTTATTTTATTATATTTTTTTAATAATTTTTTACCATTTTAAAACATAAAAAATTATCCAAATAAATATTTTATTTTACCATAATCTTTAAATTTTCTTTTCGGATACATCACTCCCCTCCCAGTGATACATTCATATCCCTTTTTTTGATACATCCCTTCCCTATGTTATTTGTATGTCTGTTGACTGTTGATGTATCCGGAAGTCCAGTGATATATTCGAATTCATAAAATTTAATTTGAAAAAGAGTTGAAAAATGATATAATTAGTTCTCAACACTATGGGTTTTATGTAAATTAAATCGTAAAAATGATAACTCTCTCGTATTCTCAGATACATCACTCTTACGTTATGTATCAGGACAGATATATCTTGTATCAACAAAGATAATGTATCGAGACGCGGTGTACTAGAGCATTGAGTGATGTATGAGAATATAATGTATCGAAGAGTGATGTATTCGAAATCAAGATGCGATGTATTGGGACGTTGAGTGATGTATTTGAAATCAAGATGCGATGTATTGTGACGTTGAGTGATGTATTCGAAATTCTTTTAAGGAGCTTTTATAATTTGAAAAAAATAGAAATATGATATAATTAACTTTTAACATTAATGATATTTATGTAAAATATACTTTATAATGATGAATTGTTTCATTAGAAGCAAAGCCCAACACTAGTTTAGACTAGGGAAAATTAGCAAACTAGTCACAATTCCTAACTTAATTAGTGAAAACATCTACACTTTAAAATAATTATTGAAAATGTCAAAATGTCAATACTTTAGAAAGTAATTTGTATCCAAATTTATTTCTCAAAACAGTCCGAATCAAATTCTACATCTATTACCCATTTATACTTCTTCCTATGCTTTAATACCATTAAATTTATATTTCATCTTTCACTTTTCAATTTTTTTTCTCTTCCATCAACTTTTCAGTTTTCACCATCCCCATCATTCACTTTTCTCTTCTTTTTTCTTTCATCAAAATTTCACCATTATTCCTTCTCATTGTTGAAGAAGAACTAATTATTCAAGTTCATAGCAATTTGTTCAGATCTATCAATTAATCAAGAAATCTCTCAATTGATAAAGGTATTTTTGAAGTCATCATTTATTTTGCTAGATTTTATTTTCAAAATCACACATTATGTTGAATTTTCGAATTGTATGTATTGAGGATTTTTCGTAATTTTTTTTTAATTTTTATGTGGTTTTGTTCACATACTCATCAAATATTTATGTATTTCAGATTATTAGTATTTTAAATAAAAAATTTCGATCTTTTTTATGATTTGTTTTTATATTTCAGATTTAGTAAAATCTACATTAACATTTAGGTTTTGAGTTGTTTCGCAAAAGTATTTGAAAGTATTTTGAATGTTCTGTAGTTTGTAGTCAAATTTATTTTTACAAAGTGATAATTCAAATACAAATCTGTAGTTTGATTATTTAAAATTGTGAATGAATACGAAATCAAAGATAAACTAGTTGGTATAAACATATAATGAGCAAAATGAAATACAAACTATTTGACTGATGCAATTAGGATGAATACACATTTAATGAATACATAAATAAACTGTATTTTGGCTATTTATAGTTGAGAATGAATACAAAATCAAAATATAAATACAAAACTTTATGGTATACATTAGGACGAATACGAAATCAAATCTAAATACAAACTTTATGATATACATTAGGATGAATACAAAATCAAATATAAATACAAATTATTTGGTATACAAAGTGATATTGGAAATAAGCAAAATAAAATACATATGTAAAATGGATGAATACCTATACCATGAATATACAGAGTATTGTATTCTGAATACCGAAAAATTTCTTAAAGGAGATACATAAACTTCATAATCTTAACATGATAGCCAAATAACATAATAAAATTTAGACATTTTTCAAGATAAATTATAATTTCATAACGTCAAAATGATGCCTTAGTAGAATAAATTGCTTCAAATATGATAATGTATGATAAATAAACATGTTTACAAAGAAACAAAAAAATTAAGAAAATTGAATATTGAATTTTTAGAACAATGGTGATAGGCGTGTTTTTTAGAACATGATGAAAGAATAAGAAAGAGATGGAAGTTGGTGTATTTTGATAAATTGTCAATTAGTTCTTTATTTTTGAATTTTTGTAACTGATAAGACTTTTAAGCAATTGTCTCTTTTTAATATTTTTCTCTCCTCTTAATTTCTCCTTTCTGTTTTTAACAATTGTTTCTTTTTTAACATTTTTACTAAATAATGAAAGTATTAACAATGAGTCCTATTAAATGTCAAAATATTGACATTTTGAAAATTTTTCCTTTAGACTATTGTATGCTCTAGCAGCCCATTCACCAAGTACATTTATCTAAGAAAATTTATTAAGAAAATTTATGACCTAGGTCTTTGCACAAGTAAAATGACAAACTTCAAGCAAAATTTATAGTTTCTAACTCTAAAATTTTACAAAATTTTGAGGATTTGTTTGGATGGTAGATAAATTATGTTGTAATTAGTTATGATAAATGAGTTATATGAGTTTATTTTCTATTTAGTTTGTCATACATTTGATATTTGACATAATTTTTAAAAATAAATTATTTGTTTATAAAAATACTCATTAAAAATAAGTTGTTTGTTTATAAAAGAAATTTAAGAGAGTATTGTCATTATTTTTTACATTTTTTCTCGAGATAAGTTATTCTATGATTAGTATTCTACCCACAAGCTAAGTAAAATTATCTTAACCCAACCATAATTATTAATCCTAGAATAAAATTATCCCATACTTTATAACCAATTATTAGGGATAATGTTTAGTCAGACATTACTAGAAATCTAGAAATTGTGTCTATGAACTTCTAAAAAAGGATACTAGAATACTTATCCCAAAATTAATTATTTTTCTTCAAATAGTGTTTATTGAAACATAGAAATCTAAAAGGCATAATACATAAATATGTTATTTAATTTGACCTAATTTTATATTTATACTCTTAAACTTTGAGTGTGCATAAGTAGACACTTAAACTTGCATAAAATTGAACAAGAAGACACATGAGCCATATATGACATAATACACATAAGACGCCACGTAGAATACAAATTATCATGTACGATGCCACATAACACATGTGTTTATTATGCCTGGTAGTATAAGGGGACCACTATTCAATTAATCCTGACCTAATGTCAACTTGAAAGTCAACTATAATCCAAATCTTAAACGTAAAATTCGATACTCAATATACTCCCTCTAAAAATAGTAGATTAACACATAAATTGAACATAATACACATAAGACACCACGTATAACGCAAATTACCATATACGACATGTGTGTTTATTATGCCTGGTAGTATAAGGAAACCAATATTCAATTAATCCCGACCTAATGTCAACTTGAAAGTCAACTATAATCCAAATCTTAAACGTAAAATTCGATACTCAATATATTCCCTCTAAAAATAGTAGTTTAACACATAAATTGAACATAATACACATAAGACACCACGTAGGATGCAAATTATCATGTACGATGCGACGTAACACATGTGTGTTTATTATGTCTGATAGTATAAGGGAACCAATATTCAATTAACCTGACCTAATGTTAACTTGAAAGTCAACTATAATCCAAATCTTAAACGTAAAATTTGATACTCAATATACTCCCTTTAAAAATAGTAGATTAATATATAAATTGAACATAATACACATAAGACGCCACGTAAGACGCAAATTATCATGTACGATGCCACGTAACACATGTGTGTTTATTATGTCTGGTAGTATAAGAAAATCAATATTCAATTAATCCTGACTTAATGTCAACTATAATCAAATCTTAAACGTAAAATTTGATACTCAATATACTCCCTCTAAAAACAGTAGATTAACACATAATTGAACATAATACACATAAGACGTCACGTAAGACGCAAATTACCATGTACAATGCCGCGTAACACATGTGTATTTATTATGTCTGGTAGTATAAGGGAATCAATTTCAATTAATCCTGACCTAATGTCAACTTAAAAGTCATCTAAAATTCAAATCTTAAATGTAAAATTCGATACTCAATATACTCCCTCTAAAAACAGTAGATTACCACATAAATTGAACATAATACACATAAAATGCCACATAGGACGCAAATTACCATGTACGATGTCACGTAACATATGTGTGTTTATTATGCCTGATAGTATAAGGAACCAATATTCAATTAATCCTGACCTAATGTCAACTTGAAGGTCAACTATAATCCAAATCTTAAACGTAAAATTTAATACTCAATATACTCCCTCTACAAACAGTAGATTAACACATAAATTAAACATAATACATATAAGACAGCCATGTAGGATACAAATTACCATGTACAATGCCACGTAACATATGTGTATTTATTATATCTGATAGTATAAGAGAACCAATATTCAATTAATCGATACTCAATATACTCCCTTAATACATAAATTGAACATAATTTTTCATTTTTATCTTATTAATTATTGTCAAAATAACTAAAATTGACTATAATAACTAACAAAAATAAAATAATATTTTAAACAAAAGTTTTAATTTATGATGAAACGAAGTAAGTACTTCTTTGATATAATTAATCAAGTGGTGGTTCGATTAATATTCAACCACTTTATTCAAGTGGTGGTTCTATTCAATATTCTATGCACGCTATTAAAAAAATAACTCTACGCAGCCTGTCCATTTTTAAATTAGAGTTTGACATTATGAAATAATTGAGCAATTGGAACCAAATTATATCCTTAAATAAACAAAAACTAAATTCTACTTTTCATACACATCCATCCTCTTCTCCATAAACACCTTCAATTATCTAAAAAAATAATAATAACTTCCAAACCCGAACTTAATTTTGGTTTAGCAGCTCAAAACCGCTGGATTTTATCAGCCTTAATTACAGGATTAGCCTTACAAATCTCTTCCTTCCCCTTAATTTTAAAATCAAAGGTACAATCATGTTTCTCCGGGTATCTATGGGTCCCACAAAAGGTACTACCACATCTGCACTTAAATCCCACAACTCCCACCTTCTTCCTACAACTCAAACACCGATTCGGCTGACTCCCGCCGATCTCCACCGCCGTCGCCTTCGCCGTCTCAACAACCGGCTTCTCCGCAACCGTCGCTGAACAGAAATCAACTTTTCCGATCGATTCAATTTGAGGTCTAGATATAACAAGTTTCTCCATCGCTACTTTAGCCATCGCAGCATGATCTTCCTTCATCTTAAAGTCACGGTAACACTTTGAACAAAGTCCATTCGTCGCCGCCGTACCAAAAAATCCGCAACCGTTTGAACAGAGAATCGGATCCGCCGGCGGGAAGCTTGTTCCATAGTTGAATTTGTTGCCTTCAGAACCCATAATTTTCTTCTGATGATTGAAAAAATTGAAAAGCCCACAATCGGATTGGAAAAAAAAAGTTTAGAATATGAAAAACGCAATGTAAGTGGTGAATGTATATATAGAGAGTTCTAAGACGGTCAGGGTGTATTTAATGACAGTTTTACCCTCGAGAGATGGTCAGATTATTAAAGTAATGTTAAGGGTATAATTGGTAATAGAGGACACGGGATAAGCTCGGAACTAGTTGTAAACTTGTACTAGGAAAAGTAGGCGAAATTTCTGAATGTGATGTGAAAGACGGTAATACCCTTTATAAGCGCGTATAAATAATTCACTAGAGGACTTGACTTTTTTTTTTGGACTTAAAAATGAAGGACTGAATAGTCATTAACTAGTGAAAAAGAAAATGAACCAGTGGGCCTTCTAGAAGAATCCTGGATAGATGATTCTACCAGCTTCTGGAACTTTACATGACCTTTTTTTATTTTAATACATTTTCCTTATTAATCCATCTAAAAAAGAATATATTTTTATAGTAAATATTTAATGATGCTATTAGTATTTTTTAAAAAAAAGAAAACACGTTTGGTATGTGCAGTGATTTAGGTAAGTAATTAGACATTTTTGGACTTGAAGAGGACACCATATAAATGAAAATATAATTCAATGCTAGAACTTTTTAACTGTTCTTATCTAACTCAAAAGGAAAACTGTATTGAATCTTTGCAAACAGTTTAGGTAAGCTAGTGTTGGTCATGAATCTCAAAATATTCTTGATAAATATTATTTGGTGAAAACGTGTTGAAAATTTGATTATGTGTTTGATCATTGCATTTGATAAAAATATTTCACTTTTTTAGAAAAATATATTTATATTTATAAGTTTTAAAAACTATCAAAACTAACCATAAGTTTGTATTACAAGTCAATTGGATTTCTGTTGCAACAAATAACAAGTAATGTCCGTGATACTAAAGCAATGTGATATTTTAGAGTGAGTGCAACAAGCATCATTTCATATATTGTGAACTAGACAAAAAATACATGACTTTGTTAATTCACCGCCTTGATGAAAAACTGTTAGGTTAAAAAGAGGATGGTATTTGCTTGTTTTGTACGGCAATAGGGAGCCGTGGTTTTGGCATTTGCCTAACTGTTCACGAGCCGCACATTGTAAAGTAAGGGCCGCTGATTTTCTATTCACTACAAAAGTTGATTTGTCTTTGTCACCGTACGATCACCCATATGATGACAGAACAAATCAAAAAATAAAAAATTACGATTCCATAGTGTTTTTAGTTTTGTTATTGACTTGTGGTACACGCGTTGGATTATTTAGGAGTGAATTTTATAATACTTAAGAACAATAACAATATACATAATGAAATTAATCAGATTGATATTTGGAAAAATAGAGCGTATGTATTATTTTCGGAAAAAGCTTCGATTCAAATGAAAGGTAACAGTAGAAAGTGAAAACGTTAAACAAAAACAAATGGAAATTCGGTGTCTCATAGCGAAGTAATTATCTAAGCTTACCAATTGAGATGCTGGTTAGTCTTTACGATTGGGCCTAAAATTTAACAAAATAGCCACACTTAGCAGTGACTAAAATTTAACAAAATAACTTAAATTAGCAGTTACAGACTCGAAAAAGGGCTAGTTGAGTGTCAATGCTGCTTGGACTTTTCATTTCGTTGGGCCTAGCTGAAACAGCCTTGGTAGAATATCATTCTGTATGGAGAGCTAGAAAACCTGCACAAGAAAAATTATAACTCACATAAATTATACTTTCTTGCCACATTTAATTTTTAAATCTTTTTAGTATATGCTAAATGTATTTTCTGTTATTTTGTTTGAGCAACTTTCAAATATAGCAAACACAAAATTTATATTTGTATGCTATAGCAAAGTTTGCATAACTGCGCTACATAGCAAACATGAATATGTATAATTAGTTATACATATACAAAGAAACCAATTGTATAATTCGCTATACATATACAAAGAAAACAGTTGTATACAAATCAATTGTATAATTTGTGTATGTATAAAACGAGAAAGAGAGAAAGACAAAAAAAATTGGACTAGGGAATATTTGTATTGTATAATTATAAGTTTACAGGGCGAAAATATATGTATTTGCAGTCGTATATACAATTTTTTCTTATACCAACAGAAACACAATTTATACATTTCATTTCTATTTCTATAAGCGATAGAGGCAAGGGTGGCGAGCGATATCTGGGAGACGGGAGAGAGG
Source organism: Solanum sitiens (assembly GCA_016801875.1). Taxonomy (NCBI): domain Eukaryota; kingdom Viridiplantae; phylum Streptophyta; class Magnoliopsida; order Solanales; family Solanaceae; genus Solanum; species Solanum sitiens. Next base: position 3,119,714 of record JABWTJ010000013.1, read on the forward strand.
AGACCGATAATATATGTATATATACAATTTTTTTTCGCTTTATACAAACACAAACACATTTTATACATTTGTGTTTGTATAAAAGTGAGAGGGAGCGAGCGAGAGTTTGAGGCAGAGAGGTGACTGACAAACAGTTTGCTACATGATACAATTAAATCAAAGTATGGTTATAATATTTAATTTAATTTATTAATTTGTCATTATATACAAGTTTCCTATTTTGTTTTACTATAATTTCCTTTTATTTTTCAAAGTCCCGTTGTCTTTTTGGTAGTTTACTTTAGAATCCATATAGATAATTAACTATATACAGTTATTTAAGCAGCCATAAATCTAAGATTTTAATTCAATCGTTTAAAAATATATGTTCAATGACTTTCAATTTTTTATTGTTAATTTGTAAAGTCGATCAACACATTCAAGATATTGGATTTGCCGAAAACATTTTATTCTGATATAATATTTGTTGATATATTGCTTGTTGGTGAATATAGTAGCACATGTTACCGTTAACAAAAAATTAAATAAATAAATATTCAGACTAGGCGGATATATTTAATCTTTTTGAGGAAATTCAAGTCTATTACGTTAAGGATTAATTATATTAATTACTATCGCACCATATCTAAGAAAAAGATTTTAAATAAAAATGGAAATTAAAAAAAGAAGAATTGTGTGACACAGAAAGTGCGGTAGGTATAGACGTATATTTATACATGAAAATAGTGCAACTGAACTATAATTCAAAATTCATTATTACTTGTATGGTATACACAAATATAGTAATAATTTACATCTTAGAATAGTTATTCTGATTATCAATGTTGACATTATGAAAAAGATATATAATTAGTGGGGAAGTGCCAGTTATATATGATGTTGATAATGAACAAAGTAGTAACCAAGTGCGTATTGCAATCGATTACTCAGCATCTATTTAATTTCATGACGTTTACAGAGAGTTGATTTCTCAGATAACAAGTTACTTAATCAATAGTTATTATAAAAAAAAAGTTCGTTTTAGTAACTCAATGTACTCACGTTGACCCACTCAATTAAGACTCATTCTAAATTTTAGTCGATTTGAATTAGATATGTAACATATATTAATTCATGAGAAATCTAGTAAAAAAAAACTTTACTAATTACTATTAGTTTCACTACACCATTTTAGGCCTACTGCCACATTAAATCTAAGCAACGCTTGAAAAGTGTTGCCAAAAATATTTTTGGGAACGCTTTTAAATGTAGCCTAAATTTTTAACTTTTGGCAACAATAATATTGGCAACACTTGTAAAGTATACCTTTTAATGGTATAGGATACATTTTATAAGCGTTGTTATAATATGAAATAAATGAAAACAATTATTTACCTATATGGCAACACTTTTAAAGTGTTCTATTTTTATAATTGTAAAAACAACACATTATAAGTGTGGCCTAAACATTTTCAATAGAATATTAGATTCCCTCCAACATTTTTAACTCTCCCTCCCATTTTTATTGGCCAAAAATAATAATTAATAAAACATTAATTTTAAGAAAATACATAAAATATATGTGAGAAATACACTTGTAAGTTCTCTCTTTCTCAGAAGAACAGGGAGTCTGAGCTGAAGAGTGAAAAACTGAGTAATAAGAACAGAATAACGAACTGAATTCGAAGAACTGATTTCATCAAACGTGAGTTTTATTCTCTTCTCCAATAACGATTTTGTCTAGTGTGAGTTTGATTCTCTTCTCCGATAAAAATTCCGTCAAGCGTGAGTTCGATTCACTGTTCTGTAAGTGCTAAAAATTGTCTTCTTGTTATTGATTGATTTTTTGTTTTGTGTTTAGTAGAGGAGTATAAGAAGGAATTGATTACTTTGGGGTTGTTGCCTAAGAACACGATTTCAGACAGAACTAAAGCTAATAATACTATTTCAGATAGAACTGAAGAGCTCAACAGCTGAACAACTTCTCTCTGAAGAACACTATTAACATCATAGTTCTCGCTGAAAATAGGATTTTGTTGGAATAGGGTTTATCAGGTAAAAAATTCTATCTTTGAAAGTCTAAATTCTAGCTTTAGGGTTTCAATGTTCTTGTGTTTTTATACAATTTTTGCTTCATCAGTTGATTTTTGGGAGTGTAGCTTGTCATAACTAAATAAGCATAAGTGGGTTGATTCTCCACTTGAGAATTTCATTTTTATTAGGCTTATAAGCCGATTAGGGCTGAAATAGTCCAGAAGTTTGAGTTCATGTTATCAATTTTGAACTCTTACAGTGAATATGCCATGAGTTCAAAAAAGTAGCTAACGAATACATAACATGATATTTTAGAAGTTTTATTCTTCACTTCATGTAATCGATTTAGAAAAGTGAAGTTTGCTCATACTTATATGCTTTGTTCCAATAATGACTCGAATTTAGAAATGTGTTTGATGGTTTTACAAGGTCTGGAGTATAAGTTCTTACTGATTTTGGCCTCTTGATTTTCCTTTTTTTCGTGAAGTTCTGTTTGTCTGATTAATATAGTATGGATTAGGAGTATATGCAGAGTACTTACTTGAGATAGACTTAAGATAGAGTGCCATTTGAGATGAGTTTAGACCTGACAATATGTTATTTGATAGGACTGATAACAGGAGTTCGGAGAAACATAATGATTTATTTTTTCGTTTCTATTAAAAATAGCATTTGAAGATCTTCATGTGTTTAATCAACAAAGTGAGCACTGTGCAACTCCAGGTAGAATTCACATTGCTACAAATTCCAAGTTAGAGAGGAGAGTTTTGTTTAAATTCATAATACGCTGTGGAAGGTTGCTTTGTTTCAATGGTATGTTTTACCATACACTTTTTACCTAGGATCCTTTTGGTTTTACCATGTGAGGACAGGTGCCAAATGCTAACATGTTTTGCATATCAATTATGAAGTGTTGGTTCTTCAATTTCAAGATAATCCCTTTTTTGGTTATGATGGAAGAAGGATACTGTGATAACCTAGAGCTGCTGTTACAGCTAAAGCTAATTTTTTCTTTTGGTTGATATGTTGTTTCTTTTATTCTAGAGCTAAAAGTAGTGTGAAAAGCTGGAGAAGATACTTAGGACGTTTTGAGAATTCAAAACAAGTTGCCAACCAAAAAAAAAGAAAAAATCTTTTAGGTTATTTTATGCTATCCATGTTGTTAGCCTAGACAGTGAGGTTCAGTATTTGATGACAACAACAACATATCAGTGTAGTCTCACAAAGTAGGATTTGGGGATTGTAGAGTTTACACAGACCTAACCCCTACTAGGTATAGGCGATGTTTCAAGGAAAAACAGTCCAAAAGAAAGAATAAACAGAATTCAAAGCATAATAAAGCATTATGAACAAGTACATCAAACTAATATGGTTATTGAAGGAAAAGAAAAAAATACATAGTGGAAGAAGTCGAAGGACAAGACATTGCAGGATCAATACTGCGACTACTGGTATGGACGGATAGCAAGACAAACCTACTAACCTACTAGCCTAATCCGTTCCATCCACAACCTCCAATCTACAGTAATCTGGAACTACGCCATGATTACGAACCTTTGTGTTGGGTTTAGAAGCTCTCCAAATTTATAAACAAACATATGTGTGTGTAAACATATGTATGTACGAGTAATGCAAGTCCATTGGGGCCTCTCTTCTGCTTGTTTTGCGTATTTCTTCTGCATGTCCACTGGTGCCTCTCTTATGCTCGAGGGCACAATTAGTCGTAAACTATTTGGTTATTTTGTAGCTTGAACTGCCATAAGGTAGTGTCCCATATTTGACGACAAAGGAAACAATTACATTTTGTTCTAAATTACAGGATAAGTACAACTACAAACTGGAGCTTCTGGAATGAAAGCAGTGCAGAATGCAACATAGGTAACAAAGTCACTCTATCTAGTTAATGTCAAATTACTGAAGCACATGTCTACTATTTCTTCCTATCATTTGCTCTTACGCTATACTTCATTCACATGATGTCTGGAGTATATTGGGTTATTATTGTTTCTTTTCTCTGATTACACAACGCATATTATTTATAGAAATATGGATGATGTGGACAAGACAATAAATGAAATAAATGAATAGACAGAGAATATGAAACAAATACAGGAGGCTTTGGCTACTCCAATTGGTACAACAACTTATTTTAATGAGGTTCCCGATCTAATGCTATATTAGCTTTCCCTATTAGAAGAGTAGCTGCTTCAACCAGCAACTACAACTCCTGCTTCTCCAGTCCATGTTCCTGCAGGGAAGCAGCCTGCTCGGCCCATTCCTCGGAAGTGTACAAATGAAGAAGATGAACTTGTTGTTGCAAGCAGAGATGGCGCTTTGACCTAGTCTATCTTTTGTTTTAACCGGTAACTATAACTACCAGCCAATCTGAAATTATGTATGTCTATGACTTTTAACTAGTACCTTACTGATTGGTGAAATGTGAGCTCCTGTGTTTGAAAGATTCCACTAAAACACATGCAACCATTTTTTATATGATAAATTTGCATATAGTGTATCTAGTAGTATTTATAATCATTTTGTCTTGATTACTATGATGAAAGTGCTAGCATGCAATTTCTATGTATGCATCCTTTGCTGGTTTGTGATGGTATTTGCTTTCTACAGGTATTATCACAGGTAGCTTTCATATAGAGACTGGTTGTACGCATGTAAGAAACTACTGCAAATGCTTTCACATTTTTCGATATCTATGTGGGTTAATATATAGGGTTGTGTACATATTGGTGTTGCAGAAAATGGTGAATCCTATGGCCACCAGAATATGTGGATTTATCCTAGCTAAGTATTAAATGGATTCATCATACTTCAAATGCCCACATACTGCAATCTTTCTGTTTTATAGGTTGGTACCTGCTATACTTTGTGCATTAGTTAAGTTAGAGATTATAAGTTAAGTTTCAATGTCTCATACATTTAATCACATGATGACAGTTCCATGAGATCCCTAAATCATAACTTCTCTTTTTCCTCTTTTTAAAGTTTATAAAAGTTCTATACTGCGTACACAGATGGAAGTATCAGCTACTCATTATGGTTTGGTTGAATATTTTGTAGTAAAGAAGCTTTGCCTAGAAAATAGAAGTTCTCCTTCTGCTATGTGGCTATCTTTAGGTAACTCTTGACAAGCTTCCCTTAACTTCTTATTTTTTTGTTGGCTATGTGGCTATATAGTGTTACAGTGTTTAATTTGGTTTCATTTGTCAGTCAACTTGCAATCTGATGCAATGGTGGTTCTGTTTGTTCGAAGTTTGTGTAAATTTTGTTGTGTATGAGCTTCGTTAAGGGTTAACACTTGGAGAATTGGTATTGTATGATTAGTTCATGTAGATTGTTGGATAGTCATGTTTAATAATGGACAATCAATTGAAGAATTGGTATTTGTGTTTACAGATTTATCTAGTTTAATGTTACAAACTTCTCTGTTAACTTCGATTTTTCTACAGGGCTATTGCTTTTTTCACTCATTTGTTGCCTTTCTCCTTCATTCATTTGAATATATATACTCTTTAACTTGTAGGAAATGGTTGCTGAGCCTACAAAATAACATGTTGATGTTACTGACACTTAACCTATGGCATCATCTACTGATAATGTAGAAAAGACAAAGTCGATAAGCAATCCCAAAATTGGAGAAGGATGACAAGACATCTCATTGTACTTTCTGTACATTTTGAGGTAATGTACTTATTTCTAGTGTAAGTTGAGATGTAGAAAATTAGAGAACAAATCTTTTATCCTTAAACAAATTTATTTTTCTAAGCTTTTGAATTGGTTATTTTTATCTGTATGTTCATGGTCACCTGACTTTCGACATATTAAGTTAGTTTTGAATTCACTTTAGCAAATAGTGAAGTGATTGAGTGGAGAGCCATGAAAATTCTAAGTGTCAGTTTGTGTGTGTTAGAAACTACAACATTTTTCTTCTGGTACTATTGTCAGAATACGGTCACACTACTTTTGTCTACTCCTTCTGCCTTATTACTTACGTTCTCAAATATAATTTTTTTTTATTTCTACTAGCCTAGTATGTTATTAATCTCTTTATTTTTGTCTACCTTCTGCCTTATGATGTTATTGAATTCTTATTATCAGTCGTAAAGAAATATAATACATTCTAACTTCTAAATTCACAAATCTAGTTGATGGTCTTTCCTGAATCTATTTAATTTTTCCTAATTATATTAAGCATAGGTGAAAAACAATTTAGTTGTCTGACGATCTGTTAGATTATTATGTATAACAGAATTATACAGTAACTACATTTGATAAAACACGAGAACGATGCCAATCCAGTCCATCTGAGTGTTTTTCAAATTTTTTTTACTATTTGAAGTGTAACTGAAAGCTGCAATCTGGAATTATTATGGAACTATAACTGTAATCTTCAGTCTACAATTTGGTTTCAATTTCCCTCAGAATCTGCAAAGTGAACTAAAAAATCTGCAGTCTGCAATTTTAAGTCTGCAATAGAATTAATCAAAACTTCTTGCTTCTTCTATAACTGTTGCATTATGAATTCGTTGTACATTTTAAATGTGTAGGAAAATGGAGGTGATCAAGTTTGAAGGGTTGCCACAAGTCAATTTGATCTCATTGAAGTGGATGATGAAGAGTTTTTGAACTATTGTAAAAGTTTGAATACATTACGTTTGATTTTGTGAAATATATGCATTGCTAGAATGAATAGAATTATTGTAATAGTAATTTTTGAACTATTGTGTAGACATATTTATAATATTGCTTTATAGGTATGTGTATGTACACAAGACATACTATCCTTTGAAGTTTATTGTAAATTTATATATTTGAATTATTTATTAGCCAATTTAATGTTTGAGGTTATTTATTGCAAAACAATATTGGTGTTTTCTAATTAGAAATTGTAGCATAAAAATATTTTTTAGACAAAATAGTATTACCACACTTAAAAGTGTAGCCATAGGGCTTTAAATTGTGGTATGCACATTGGCAAGGACTACAATTCAAAGTGTTGGCATACAATAGATAGAAAAGGCAACACTTTAAATTGTTGTCATACATTATATAGAAAAGGCAACACTTTAAAATCGTGGGCAATAAGGAAGCAAAGGCCACGCTTGAAAGTGTAGTTGTATGTGATAAAAATGTTGTTATATGAGGTACATCCAAGCGTTGCCGTTTTGCCTTTTAGGCTACGCTTTTAAGCGTAGCTGATAAGGCAACACTTAAAAAGTGTTGCCTAAGCTCTAAGGTTACGCTTCTTTTGGCTTCCCCTGGAAAAGTGTTGCTTAAAGTCCAAAAGTGTAGCCTTTTATCAAAGGCCACACTTTATGCTAGTTTAGGCTACACTTTACTAGGGTGGCCATACGCCTAAAATGGTGTAGTGTTTATTTGGTAATTAAGTAAATTATAAGAAAATGATCAAAGAAATCAAAAATTGGTAAGACTGGGAAGGATTAAGTTAATTTAGCTCATCTTAGTCCAACTCCTTTTAGCCCAAATAAATATTAGATAAATTTAGACGTTGATTTACTAATTGATTCAATCTATTTCAATCCGTCCAAATCCAGTCTAGATCGACCGTTTATACCATTCGTATAGACAGATAAGTGCAACGATTCCCGATTTTGGGTCCACCATTTGATTATGCGCCATATTTGCAATGCATAATACAAATCTATCCATTTTGAAATAAACTTGAGATATTCATCAGTATCTGAAATTACATATGATTGACATTAAACTTCAATCACATGTATATGTTGAAGTTCAACCACATGAAACTTCATACACTACTAGAATAAACCGATTTTAAATAGCGATGTTCAAATATGAAATCCTATCAAAATTTGACACTACCCTTATTGGTAGAAGGGAGGTTGGGGTGTGTGTCACTAAAATGGACCTCAAAATAACCCTACAATATAAATGCATGGTGTAACATGATTGTGGATGCATGTGAAGGTATAGGCCATCATATAATTGGTGTACAAAAATTGATCAACTTGGACAGATAGTACTTGAGAATGAAGAAGAACAATATGAAAAAAGTAGCCATGTTAATTTCCTAGTTGACTAGTACAACATATATATACACACACATAGAGAGATCTCAATTGATTAATAGACAAAAGAAAATAAATTATACAATATAGTCCAATTTGCTCTCATAATATACATAGCTGTATAGTGGTCATGTAGTTGTAGTAGTAAAAGAAAGAATAAGTGAAGGTTTGAGTGGTTTTGTGCTACACTTCAAAATAACATTATTTGCTTACATATGCACTTTGTCTCTACACTTTTTCGAGCTAAAGCAGACGTCTGATGTTTTCATTCTATTTGATTCGATTATTATATTTATCTTCAAGTTATTATACGATAATTCTAAATACCTTTTATTTATGAGAATACATTGGAGATTGTAGGTAGAGACGAAATTGATTCTTTAATATAGACTATATACAAATTTAAGATTAATGAAAATTGGAAAAATTGAGCCAACTTATCCATTTCTTTGTGGCCCATACTAAAAAGGGAGGAATAAGATATTTTTTGTATTCCATGAATTTAGGCAAATTAAAAACTTTACTAAAGTATTTTTAAAAAATTCTAGTGCATGTCATTGTTATTAGTACACCATCATATGAATATAGACTCTATAAACCTAATAGTACAATTTTTTGTAGTTTTTTTTTTTTTTTGTACAATTTGAAATTATAAGACATTGCCATCAAATATAGATGAGAAAATATTGGTAGAGACCTAATAAGATGGGGTTTCAAAATAAAATAAAATAAAGGTCCTCAAGATTGAATTTGACTCTTTGATATTTGTGTTCAAACATATTATAATGAATTATGTTATGATAGAGACAAGAATTGGAAAATTATTTTCTTTTAAGTGTTGAATAAATGCCACCTTATTCACCTCCAAGGGTCCAAGATATATAAAAGCAAGACTTTCAAATTATAACAATAGTTTTATTATTTGTCCATTGAAACCCCTAATAAAGTGATATAATAAAGTTTAATAAAGGAAGCTAAGATAGAGGCCCGGCCCCTAGTGTTGAAATTGACATTTTTAGTTAATCATACTTTGTGACTTATGATTATATGGTTAATTATCAACTAAATGCATGCACACGTGTTTAATTATTATTAATCAATTAAGAGACCCTTAATAACTCCTTAATTTTGGCATATACAAAGATTGGACGTGCCATGACAAAATAAATAAATAATCCAAATCTCTCTTATATTAGTTTGTAGGAGCAAAGAGTTCGATCGCAAAATAAATTTATTTAAAAATATTAAAAAATTATATTGGATATATAAAATATTAATAATATTGTTCTCAAATTATTCATGGTACGTAAATAAATGGCTGTGGTAATAAGGAAAGGTCACAAATAGTTAAGAATCCAGCAAAGCAAAATACCCCACCATCTGACTATAGCTATGTAACTAATAGTAACAATAATACTACTCTAATAATCAGTGACGGGTATAGAATTTTCACGAGATAAATTTTAAATTATCTTAATTACTGACTTAACTTATGATTATATATTAAGAGATTCAAATAGCACAACGTTCACATATAGCAAATACAAAAATTATATTTGTATGTTAACTATAGAATATGCATAATTGCGCTTCATAACGAACTTTATGTTTGATGTAACTATTAATATGTAAATTTCGATATACATGTATACAAGAGAAGCAATTGTATACTCTGTTTTGATATACATATATAAAAGAGTCAATTGTATAATATGCGTTTGTATAAAGCGAGAAAAGAGAAAAAAAAGAAAACTGGGCAGGGAAAGATCTGCATTTGTATAATCATAGGTGTATAGGACGAAAATATATGCATTTGTATTTGGATATACAATTTTCTCTCGCTTTATACAAAATAAACGCGTAAACATTTGTGTTTGTATAAAGTGAGAGAGGCGAGCGAGATATGAAAAAGGGAAACGAAAATATCTGTAAATATACAATTTTCTCGCGCTTTATACAAATATAAACACATTTTATACATTTGTGTTTGTATAAAAGCGAGAGATGTGGGAAGAGACTATTGAGAGTGGAGAGCGAGATTTACCAGGGAGAGAGGCAAAATAACAACAGCTTGCTACAGGATGTGACTCAATTAAACTATGACTATAATATTTAAATTGAATTAATACTACCATATATTATTTTCCCTTCAAATATCTTGTATAAATAATGTAATTTATTATCGAAAGGGATGAACTCTCGCTAAATTCTAGATCCTTCTCTGCTAGTAATAATTATTAGTTATTATTACAGTAATTATTTTTGGTCTGATATTTATTTTCCTGCACAAGAAAAATATAGAATAAATCCAAAAAGGGGTACTCAATTACATGGAAGAGTATAATATTAAATCCAACTGGCCCTCTTTTTTTAAAAATAATAATAATAATAATTTCTCTATTACTTATTACTTTCACATGCCAGACGTATCATAATAAATAGAATTTGATTACTGCACCAATAACGATAGACTATATAACTTCATCAGTATAATAATTGAAAGTAATCGCAGTGGTTTGATCGAGTATTTAAAATTTATAAATCTTTATATTAATTTAAATTAATATATAGTTTTTAGTATAGATATTAGGTTCATGATCACGTGAATTGGAGGCTTCATGTTAATATTAAATATGAATCTAGATAAATTCAATAATTTTTATTTGAAAATCATATAATTATTGAATTATGAATGTAATGACTAAAATATGCTTTGAATAAAACGATAAACTTTTGATTTATGAATTTTAAATTCGCAATTTAATTTGATTAAAAAAAGGGTTTAACATAATGTGATGTTTTATAGTTTATACAAATATGTCATGTGTTTAAATTTATAGTTCATTTTACTTCATTAAATCACGTAATAATAAAAATTACGTTAACTTAATATAAACACTTGATACAGATAAATTTTTTCCGTACTAAAGAACTAATAGTAGGTGACAGCAGGGGCGGAGCTACCTTCATAAAAGGGGTTCATCCGAACTCCCTTCGGCGGAAAATTATACTATTTATACATGGTTAAAATAAGTTTATATGTATATATAGTAGATGTCGAACCACCTTCGACTATCTATTTTTACAGATTTTGAATCCTCTTATTAAAAATTCTGATTCCGCCTCTGGGTGACAGACAAGTGAACTATTAAAGAAATATACATATCTTATTTAATCATGCTGACCATATATAAATGTTCTCAACAAGAGACAAAATGTATATGTTGCTAATCTTTCCTGTATGAATAATAAATGTCATTTACGATTTAATTTATTTATCTAATTTTTATTTAATAATATAATTTTAAATATGCTATGCGAAAAGTTTTTCTTTAAAAAAAAATCAAAAGTAAAAGAGATCATCATATTTTTTTCAAAAAAAATAAAACAAAGTAATGTGATATGCTAGTTCGAGTCTCTAAATATGAGTGGAATAGATGAAATTCATTCAACTTGTAAATTCTTGTATCTACATACTAATTCAAATAAGTAAACGATATGTTGAATGAGAAGAATAAAGTTTCTTCGCTTCTAACTAAAGATATGAAGTTTGAACTAGCTGCTAAATATCTAAATCAATCGAACTAATAAATTTTGATAATTAGATAGTAACATTTTTTAAATTACCTTAAGAGTACTAATCTTAAGAGTACTAATGTGCATTCATAAGCATGGATATGTAGGTGAATAGTGAATAAGTAATAGTAATAGTAGGTGAACAAATTGGTATATTTACATGGGGAAAAAACATTGGTATATTTCTCTACTAATCTGAACATGACAAATAGAGAAATTTCTTTGATGAGTTTCGTAGTTATAAATATACCCTCTTCATAAATCATACATAAATGTCAGATTTAATTTATACGTATTTTAATTAATTTTATATCAATATCTTTTACCTTATATTCAGTATAGTTCAATAGCAAATAATTTTATATAAGATTATTCGATTTTATTTTATTAACCACTAAATTACCTCGAAATTATTAATAAGTAAGAGAAATATATATCCCTTTTCTAAGGCTTTTTCTTCATGAAAATAGATGGGTTGCTGCTATTTGTAATCATGAGTACCTTAGTCATCATTACTATACTTGAAAAATTATATTATTAGCCCTTACACTCTCTCTCTCTTTTTCCTTTTTCTAATTAATTACTTTCATCATTTTAATTTATATGATACAATTTAATTAAGAAAATTAAAATTTAATTTAAAATAATAAATGAATATTAATATAGCAATAAATTATTTCATTTAACGTAATAAACAGTATAAAGTTAAAAAATATATTATTACTATTAAAAAATAAATCATATAAATCGAAACAGGAAAAAATAGGCAAGGCACCACATGGGGAAATAATGCCTATTACACATATTGAAAACTACAATTCCACCTATTTATAGGATCTCACCACCCTTTCATATTACTTCCACTCAGTTCATTTCTATCATATACCAAATTTCATCACAATATTTCTCTTTTCTTCACAAGAAAAATAAAAACCTCAAAAAGTGAAAGAAAATGTGTATAAGTTCAACAGAATGGAGTAATAATTCATCACGTCCTCTTTATTTTTCTATGCAGAAAAAACAAAGACCAAAGATCTCTCGAGTTCAACTTCATAGGCTTGCAAGGTAAATACATCACGAAGCGATCGTTACATTTAAAAGCTTAAATTATAAGAAAAAGTGCATGTTTTTCTTAATTAGTACTAGTAGTTAATTATATCATATCTCAATTCTTTTAGTCGTCACATTGAGGTTCAAATATGAAATCTCTTGTCTTTGTCTGCTCAGATATCATGTTAAAATACGTTTTATTTTATTTTATTTTTGCAGGAGGAAAAGAAGTGAGGGAAAAGAAACTAAGGTGGATATGGAAATGAGAAATTTGAAGCTTTATATGGAAAATATGAGTATTTTAGAGGAAAATGAGAAATTGAGAAAGCAAGCAAGTCTTTTACATGAAGAAAATATTGCTTTGATGTTTGAATTTCAAAAGAAATTTTGTAAGTTTGATAGTCTCTCTACCAAAGAGACCCCCATCTACCCACTCCTAAATTGACAAAATAACTGTTTTTATTATATTAATAAATTATGAGGAGAAAATGTGTGGATGGAAAATAATATATTTAATTTTGTATTGTGTTACATGTCTTGTTCAAGCTATAATGCTACTTGTGTTATTTTTATAAATTACTTCATTTCACATTTTACATTGTTATAAGGTCTAAGGTAAATTTTGATTTCAATCCTTGTCTTTATCTGATTAATCATATTTAATCTATAATTTGTGAATATTCATGAATAGATACTGATATGTTATGTCAATATAGTAATAAAAATAATTCAAATTTAACATATTTTATATATATGAAGGGACAAACAAAATACACAGTTTAATTAATCGAATATTAAATATGTTTAACTTATATGTCATAAGTTCAAAATCAAAATTTATCCGTTATTAGTTTTGTGGTAGACTGGTTTAAAATAAAACATTTTTTTATTAAAAACGATTTCATACTCGAGGCTCGAACTAAAATAAAAGAATGCTTGTTTCTGTTGATTTGGATGTACTTTGTTGTGCTGTTTCAATGGAAAAAATAACTGTTCTTTTTTTTCCTCTCCTTTTGAATAGTACATCAAATCCAAGTAGCAGCAGATGAATATGTGAAACTTATAAATCTGACAAACTTTATACTATAGCTAGCATGTGTGTTTGGTCCTTTAGATGCTAAAAAAAATAAAAATTAGACAAATTTTTTCATCTCAAATGTATTTGGGAAGTAGTAACAAAATTAAGTGTTGGTAGTGTTTAAACCTTAATTAATTAATAAGGAAATTAAAATTGGAATTTTGTGGATATCTTCATAGACATTGTAGGGAATTTGGAAACAATGTAGATGTTAAAAGTCTTATTTAGACATTTTCTCAATATATAGGCGAGAGGTGTAAACACTTTGAGAATTGTCTCAAATTGAAAAGGAAAAATGAAAGAAAGTCAACATATATTTGTGAAATAATGGCTAATATTGCTATATCTTAATTAGTTGTTGTTCATTCACAATACTAATATAAATGCGTGTTACAACTCAAGATCATGACATCTATTATCCACTTTGAATCTAAGCCCGCACATATTTGTCTTTACGCGTCTCAAAAACATGCATATCATGTGAACTTGTTTATGCATTATAAAATTCTTTAATTATCATCTCTCACATTCTGATGTGAAATTCGTCTAAGATATTACATGCACCTCATCTTCAGAAGTTTGTCAACATAAAAGTCATTTTATCAAGGATGTCACAACTAGTTTGGATGTTAATTTACTCATTTGAGTACATAAAAAGAAGGGAAAGAATCAAAGAAATGGTCTAACAAGCAAAGTAATTAACAGTAAAAATAGGAGATTAGTCTTGGTTTAGACCCCATAAAAATGTACTTTAGGATAATGTATTATTACATAATTTCAAACAAAAACAACCTTTTTTCCTTTTTTCCCAAGAAAGGGAGTTGTTTGAAGGTTCTCAACACGTGAGGGGTTAACTAAAATCATAAGAAAGATAAAAAATACTTTTTCAAAAGTCTAGGCTGTTGGCTCGAGACTGTCTCTTCTCTATGGCAACATTAGGTTTATTTTAATTAATTTAAATCCCTCCTTTAATTAATTTACCACAAAACTCCACTTTTATGGAAGATATCAAAAATAATTTATCAATGTCGATTTCAAACCCGAATAAGGGAGGATGATTGAGCGAGGAGAAGATTGCGTACATCTTACCCCTTAGACCCCACTTGCGAAATTACACTGATTTGTGAAGCATGAAGAGCAAAAAGAAGGAAAAGACCGATTATAAAAATGATACATCGAAGGGTAAGCTTAAGATTCTACTCATGAGCGTAATAGTATATGTTTGCCTGGCCATGAGATCGACAGATACTACAGTTGGTCATAGTATCAGAGAATCATATGTAAAAGGGCTCTCGCTCATCAGATCAAAGTAGTTGTCATAAGGCTTTTTCTTTTTATTATCCAACTCCGCCGGTGTAATTTAACAAATTATAACATCTTACCATATAAAAATACCTAACTATATAAAAATTTCTTACACTATTGCAAAACTTAAACTCTACAGTAAATTAGTAAATATTATGGTGTTTAATATCAATTTTTTGGGTGCTAAGGGAAGTAACAAGTAGTCAAACTTGTTGGTGTGTATTTGGAGAGGTAACACTGGCCTCTAAAAAGTTATAATATAATGCACAAAGTCAACAAAATGGCCTGTGAAATCATAATACCATTTGAAATTACTCCATTAACTTTGGGCCTCAAGGTATTATTAAAGGTACAGACACATCCCTATGCATTGACCTAAACTTGTGCTTAGGATTCTATATAAAAATCCCAACCATTTTAATCTTCACCTCTACTCTTTAAGTATGCAAGGTTTAAGACCAGTTGACTCTGCAACATAGGGGCACATATATATTGTGAATTTGTAAATTAGTAGGCAACAATAACTACGACTCAGTCCCAGACAGGCTGGAGTCGACTATATGAATCCTCACAGCTCAACTTATGTCAAAATCATACAAAATAACTAGTAAATTGGTAGGCAACAAGCATCACCTAAGTTGATCTTGACAAAAATTCACAAAGTTAGCTGCAGTTTGTCTTTCATACTTCTGCAGTTTTACGTGCAAAGTGGCATGCAAAATGGGATCGATACAGAGGATTCATACAACCAAACCCTACTAATTTGAGATTAAAGCATAGTAGATTGATTGATAGTCATGCAATGCCATACCCTCGAGGATCAAGGATCGAGGCCACTAGAAGATACAAATGACAATCGTTATGCTGTTGTATTCATACAACCAAACTGCAGGTAATTGGAGAAAATAATACAGTACATAAACAAGAAGAGTGTTGAAGATTCCAGATATGATATTTGACAACAACAGTTCCTAGAAAGTCAATAATTGCCATCTTAAGATGTCTAAAAGAAGTTGTTTAAAGTATGTACAGCAATGCAACTAGAGAAGCTAAAGTCAAGAAAGTTTCTTGACAAACTCACCAGTCACCAAAAAGGCAGAATAATTGTCTTCCGGGGACAGCTCAATCCACACTGGTTTCCTTGCTAAATTTTTTTCACTTCCTACCGTGGAATAGACACTTTCTCTTATTTTACATACTTTGTGTCAGCTATATACGATGTGTTACAGTGTTCGTCCTATAATGTTTCGATCTTCTGCAAAATCAATTAGCATTTTCAATGAACAAAGGTTCTGTTTAATGTAAACAAGAGAAAAGACTGCAAGAAATCAAATGAAGTACCATGTAGCTGAGGAAACTGCACGAGTGATGAAATTTGAGGAAGTAAACCAAACTCAATGATCAATAATTCTTTTATTGCTCCTGTGATCTGTATATACGGAATGCAGCGATGCACATTGTTGCATTACCAAGAACTGTCAAAGCTGCTTGTAGAGCCACTAATACCTGAAACTCATGCATCAAATGCATGTCATTTAAAATCATAAAAGAAGATAAGAATTATGTAAGAATACTGGGAAATCCTTCAAATGGGAAAATGAATATAAAAAGGACAAGTCGTATGTGTATTGCCTTATGGTTATGCTCAACTCTTGTAAATTTATTGAATTCGGGTTTAATTATGAAAAAAAGAATTATATTCTACTATTTCCATCAAATGAGTGAAAGTGAAAGACTAAATCAACAAAAATTTGAAGCATTAAGCCATTGCTTCCACTTTTTCTCTCTTCCGCTCAAAAGATTACTTCCAGTTAGTTGGTGGTTTGTTAAAAATTTAGCAAAACCCTTCATAATACAACAATTGTCAAAGGGGCGAGTAACGAATAGTCCAAATTCCGGTTCGCTGCCTGCCCCACCCCCCAAATTCACAGATGTGTTAAGGCTAAAGCAAGCAAAAAGAATCATAGAGCTGGCAAGTGGTTTCTTTTTTTAAGATTATGACAGAGAAATAGGTCGGGGCGAAACCTTAGGACCAACTGCAGCCTTCGAAACTCAGGGATACGAGGCTTAGACCTGTGATCTAAGTCACAAGTCCTGTAACTTGAAGTAAGCGATCGGGTAAGGGAGCATATTAGTTATGAGGTTATCATTGAATATCTGGAATAAGTTTCAGTAATTGATCATATTTTATTTTTGTTGGTTTTTTAACCTCATAATATTCATCGCATATGGTAAGAAATTCCTACTGCAAAGGAAATATAAGAATTGATCTACTTACCTCAAGGGACTCAGAGTTGTAAAAGAAATGCCATGTGCAGGCACAAAATGCTCCACCTAGCAGGGGCACCTAGACCAAAAAGTTGTACACATAAGCTGCTAAAGAACCAATAAGATTGTACAAAAAGGAAGGAAATATGTGATCAGGCAAAACACTGGGAAAAAGAAGAGAAACCTATACCAATAGCATGTGGTAACCTTTTAACCAAGACTTTGAAAACCTCCAGAGCCTAGATATCATTTCATTTCTCCCATAAGAGGAGAAGGGATAAAAGTGTTATATCGTGTGACCACCTCATCTAAAAACTTACACTCTTAAACTATTAGAGAAGGAGATATGGGATGTTTGTTTCCAGTGTACTTCCCCATTAGCTTAAACAACAGCAATACATGTCAATTATGACGATTTAAAGAAATTCACCGTAAAGGAGCCAAACTTCTTTTTGCTCCCTGATGTAATTCCAGCATCCACTGGATGCAAACTTAATGAAACTTTTACTTTACCTGATAAAAAAAAGTCAGTTATGACGCTTAATTCCTTTAAAGTTTTAGAGTACAAACATGGAGCTGTTGGAAGCACCAGGAGGATCACCAATAATTATCATTTCCCATCAGACATACTTTAGGAATTTATAATGAGCCATCCATCCCTTAGCGCATCAAACTGCTCTATAGTTATATTTCTCTTATTTTATTCAAATTTTTATTAGATACATGGGGAAGTAAGTAATCACGTGGATCTAAAATTGAATTTTATCGGTTCCCTTATCGACCTCGAGTTTCAAGAATTTCACCTAATTGACACTTCTCCGTGACATATAGCATGATTGATTGCGAGGCTACTTCACTTGCATCTCATTAAACAACTGTAAGGACTTCATTTTTTTAACACTGTCTAGAATGCATCGGTTACCTAGTTATTTTAAAGAAAGCTCTAAATTTTTCAGAAGGAACGGACATGCATCAAGACACAGTTTCAGGTTTGATAACCACTTCACCATGTCCCCTGCTTGGAAAATTTTTAATTTCCAATGGACTCTCTATATGTTCATAACCTATTACAACGGTTGATTTCAACAGCGATTTAGATGAATGTTCCAAAATTTCACAAAAAGAAAGGACTAAAGAGGCCAACTCCCAGTCTCCCAGGTCACTGACTGCCCAGTTATCTGGCGCATCAGAAAATGTTCCTACTTGATAAATGTCATGTTAAACAACATGGCTAAGCAAGTTCAAGAAAGTAGTCCTTCACGAAAAGAAAAGAAGTAAAGAAGTGGAAAGAGAAGCTTAATTTCCTTCTTTCACTAGAGTATGACCAAGCATATTCAGCCTCAACCTAGAAGTTGAAAGAGAAGCTTCATTTCCTGTTTTCACTAGAATATGATTGAGCAAATTCAACCTTTAACTTAGGATGGATAACTGGCTGCTCGATCTAGTTTGACAGTGTACCATATTGTTAAGATGCAAACACTTAGTATAACCTAATTTTTCGGTTCAAAACATACTACTCATCAATATATAGAAAATATGTGACTCCTTAACTTTCTGGTAGTAGCAATATCACTATAGAAGAGCTTTTATATCCACAAACTTAATTAGCTGCTCAAATAGCACACAATGGCCTCGCCTAGTCCGCTCAATTATGTTATAATCTATAGGGAATTAGTAATAGTTATTGTGTTTTGACAAACATACATGAAATTTCAGCAGGTATGGAGCAAAAAATGTGAGCACCTCAAATGCCACCCCTTCCTATGACTCTTTCTTCAACTCAATAAACCCCAAATTATTCCCTATATCGTCAACGAGCTACCTCTCTTAACCTACATATCAGTACTATGGCTTTATAAATTATAGTTCAGTATAAGTGTATATACTGAGACAAACACATGAAGTGACAATTTTGACGATAACCCACAAATAGTCTTAACAACCAAATTTCATATACTAGCACATTTAGGGGGAGAAGTAAGTAACATAAATTGGAGAAAAGCCAGGAGCTCTGCGGATAAGAGTTGAAATTGTGAATCTTTTGGTTACAACACCTTGGCATAACCTTTTGAGGTGCCGTCACTGTCCAACTAATGGTACATACGGAACATTTTAGAGTATAAAGCACAAAACTTAACCCAAGTTACGACTTTATGCATATTATTAAATCAACATGCACCACATTACTCACCATGCCCCAAGAGAGTCCCTTCCAGGAATCATTTCCAGACTTCTCCCCATATTGCCAAACCAGAGCCATTGCAGTAATCCTATTAAACAAAGTATTAGAAGTCATTTCATTAAGCACAAAAAACATATTCCCTTGTCCTAATTTATTTTGCATTATTTCCTTTTCCGTCAGTTCTAACTTGTACGGGTGCGTCTGGTTCAGAGGAGAACATGTTTTCCAATTTTTACATGTTTAGTTGGTCAAAATTTTTGGAAAATATTTCTCTAGGAAAATCCGTTCTTGAACCTCGGTAGAACTAGAAGTAGGAAAAACAAGTTCTATGAGTAGCATTCGACACGGATGGTCTCCTTCCCACTCTCCAACAATGGCAAAGTTAGGACTTTTGTTAAGAGTGTTCCAAATTGAATATGTACATGTATAAAGAAAATATTTTACTAATTTTCCGGCAATGTGACCACCCTTTGGCAGACCTAGCTCCACCCATGCCCTCCAACACACCTCACCCTCACCTCCACCTCCCCACCCCCATCCCTATAGTGTTTGTCTGTCTGCCTTAGATTACACATGAACTTTTTTAAAATGTAATATTTTCCTGCTTACCATCAAAGTCCAAACACTAGACTTATTTATCAAACACACCTAAGGGGTCATTTAGTACTAGGGATAAGAGATAATCAGCATTTGGTTAGGGGTATTTAGTTCCGGAATTATTTATTCCAACATTCATACTACAATGACGGGATAAGTTATCACATATATACCCAATCCATGGAATAACTTTGTCTATCCCATCCCCATACCAAAAAAAAAAAAAAAAACTAAAGTTGCAATCTTTATGCTACTCATGCTAAATAAATTGAAAAACAAACAAACTAGAACTTAGAAACAATGGTGTATAGCAGAGTAAATACCATTCTACAACACTGGAAACATGAATAGCCCAAGTGGGTAAGGAGAGAGCATTAGAAGGTTCATTAAACTGTAGAGAAGAACCCATTATAGCTATTTCAGAAGCAGATGCTGTAGCAGGTCCCACCATTAATGTAGCCAAAGCAATTCCAGTGACCCCCAAAACTGTAGCTGCATTTTTCAAGTTCTGAGATGAGCTGCATTTAATGGGGGCAGAAAATTGGAATCTTTGCTTTGCAAATTGGAGAAATTGGGTTCTGTTTGTTTGGGGTAAAAGGGGCAATCTTGGGATAGAAATTAGGGTAGAAACTGCCATAGCTGGTTGTTTGAGTTGCAGGTGAAGAAGAACTGAAGATGAAATAGATAAGTCATAAATCAAAGAAAATGTTAATTGTGAATTTATTTGATAGTGCTATTATTTAAGTTCAAATAGCAATAAAATTATTTCTATCTTAATTAAAAACCTTGATTTTGTTATAAACATATTTGTATTATAGTAAATGTTTAAACATGTGGAATCTTTAGAATATGGTTAGAAATCCTTGTTGGGACCAAGTCAGATTTTTCCTATAAATAGAGGGTTTTCCTTCGTTGTAAGTTGTAACGAAAATTTATAAATCCTGAATATACTTAAAGATGAATAAAAAATCTTTTCTCTTCTCCCTACTTTGTTCTTCTACTTAATTTATATACTTTCATAGCACGTTATCAGCATGATTGTTCTATTCTTAAAGAATTATGATAGAATATGGGAAAAGTGCGAAAGAGATTTTGCATAAGTTATGCAATAAAGTTGCTAAAGGTTCTTATATCTTCAAGGTATGATTTATCTTTACGTTATAATTATTTCTCTGACAGATCTGCAGTTACTATCTGGAGTATGTATTTTAAAGAGACTTGAGCAGCTTTTTATACGTTTAATTTTAACCGATTGGGAAGAGAATTCCTTAATTTATTTTAATAATTAAATAAGCACAATTTAGTGAAACGTATGTTTTCAACTTTTATATAAGATATCTGATCTATTAAGTTATATCTATTAACTATTAATGTTAATTATAATAAATCAATAATTTTAATTTTGTGTGTAATTATAATGTACGATCATGTTAATAATCATCAAAAGTGATAAAATTATAATTATTTTGAAGGCTTGAGGTTGAGCATCATTGTGAGTAAGACGATGGATTTACATCCAATCGTACCAAGAGGGTAAGACATTGGGTTAAAGTCCTGGTGCACCATGATGAGAAGATATTGGGTTCAAGTTCCATCTATTTATGGTCTAAGACACTTTTATATGGATAAGACATTGAATTTGAATCTTAATGCACCATATTGATGATAATATAATGACTAAAGAAAAACTAATGTGTTTTTTATGAGAAGTCATAAAATTTACTGAATTTGCTCAATTACTAAAGTGAATGTGGTAGTACTGCATAATATGTCTGAAAGAAGACAAGTGATTGAATAATGCACATAGATATGAAATGAGGTACTAAAGCTATCATTATTTGGTATGCTCACATATTTGTGTTTCATTCATGAAGAATGAGAACTTTTGATAAATGCTAAAAATATAAATCCATTCTCTAAAGGAATTGAGGTGTAAGCCAACATACTAGGCATGAGAAAGATTACGACCTTTGGTTAACGATGTGGTATCACCAAGAATGTCTCTAAGAAGGCATGTATTATAGAAAAGTAAAATGTTTTATCTTCAGACTTGTATTGGACAAGAATAAGTGCAATTAAGGCACATTCTATGGTAAATAAAAAGTTTACTAATTCCAATACTTTCTTAATTTGACATGATTTTCTGGGACATCATTAGTCTATAATGTTTAGACGAATTATGAAAAATTAAAATGGACATCCATTGAAGAACCTAAAAATTCTTTTAAATGGTGCATTTTCTTGTAATGCTTGTTAGCAAGACAAGTTAATTGTGAGATCATCATAAACGAAAGTTGAGATTGAATCCCCTGCATTCTAAGAACGTATACAGATATTTGTGAACCTATTCATCCACCTAGTGGATTGTTTAGATACTTAATAGTCTTAATAGATGTTTTTTCTTAGATGATCTCATGTGTGCATATTGTTACAGTCGCAATTTTCTAATAATCAAATTAGTCTATTTAGTGATGGAATCACGACTCACCTTTAGAATAGGTAGAGTAATTGAGAAAAAAATAAATATAAAATGTACTCCCGGAGTATTAAAGTTGAAATTTGCTCATATAATAATAATGAATTGAGAAATTTACCAAAGCAAAAATGTCCATGGCATAGTAAACTTGGAGTTTACGATACTATAATTTTATTAGTTGGCCTGAATAATTTAATCATTCCAAAGATGTGCATACTGAGTAATGAACATACATTAATAAAACTAGAAAATTCTTGAAAAAATCTTTTGTTTATTGTTCTCATGACAAGTTGATTGGATCAACTAATGTTTGAGACTAAAATTCCTAAATTCTGAAAAGTATTAAAGGTGAATATGGGCCCGTTCACCTATCATGTGATATGATAAAGAGATGCATCTATAATATAATCACATGTGCGTTTGTTGTCCACCTGTAGTTTGACATTCGCAAAATTGTTTGTGCAAGTTAATTGAGTTAAAAGCACAACTTTCAGAATATGAAATCATTGCTTGTAAAAATAAAGCTCCATGCGTTGATTTGAAATATGATACGCATACAAAAGTAATTGTATGCATCAGACCGATAAATTATTATCAAATTTTATTTCAATTGATTTATGGTCAGGGACCAAATATTTTTTATCTGATTATTTTAATGTATAATATATAATCGATGAAATATACAATGACGCACAAAGATAGATTCTCCAAAATATTAAGATATATGTTAGTTTGTCTAACATAAGGGGGAGATTAGAAGCAACACAAGAGTTATAAATACTCCTATTAAATGTCCCTTAAGGATAGAGTCTACTAGATACATGAAGCATGATAGACTAATCGAATCTGGGTAAAATAATCCTTGAAAAAAAAAGGGGGAGGATCAACGAATCAAAATGATCATAATAAGGAGACAATGTGCTCTTGGAGAGCCTACGACATAACACTTTATGAAACCTCATGAGAGGAATAGCTACCTAAAAATAATGAAGTGATGAGATCTCAATAAGTTATGTCGTATTGAGAATCAATACATAATAATATATCGTTGACGATATCTTTGATACAATAGCGCTCAATATTGTAAAAGATTATAAGGATATGAATTCTACGTCTATTAAAGCATGCTGATGTAAAAATAGTTATCAATTGGAAAGTGAAATGATGCATCTTGGTAAGCGTGAAGGTTATTTGACTTGCAATCTAGGCACTAGAAGACGTCATACATTTAATATTGAATGTTTTCAATCACTTGACAAAATTAGTATGAAGGATTCAAAATCTAAAGTATGTGCAAGTTTTTGGTGAACTTGTTTATAATCCTTATAAGGATTAAATCGATTCAAAATGCATGAAACATATACAAGTATTGTTATGCAAGTAGATATCTAGAATTGAACCTCTTGAATAGTTTTCAAAAGGCAATAGATTATTTCCATAATTATCGCCAATAATTCATCCACCTTTTTTACGTCAAGTATCATTAAATTGAAAATAAGAACAATAATTCACTCATTTTCAATTGTACTCCCTATTATTCATAGCTTTAAAAATATAAAAAAAAGATTCTTAAATCGTATACTACTTTTGAATTAAATATATATTATATGTATAAAGATATTTGAGTTTTATGATCTTAATCAACTAATTAAGATTTTAAATTTAATATTTTATTAAATAACATGTCGTTTTATAATAATAAAATAAAAATTAAAATATATTGTGCATTAATCACAGAAATAACTTATTTCAAAGTAGTAATCAGATAAATCAACATTTTCAATATGCATGTTAAAGATCGACTAAAATAAAATGATTAATCTTATTTAAAGCTATCAAAAATTCATTTATTTGATCGAAAAAGCTTTTATTAAAATGTCTGGATTATCCATCCCCCTATTTTCAAAGTAACATAACAGTACTTTATTATAATTAATTAATTAATGTATATTAGTATAATCTTATCAAATTACCTAATTATTCCTCGCTTGTTTAAGCCGTATGCTTTTCGTTTTCTGTCACTCTGGCCCACCAAATTCAGCTTTCAATACGTGTCAGCTTCTCATTCGATCTTATAAGATAATAGGCACAACTTCCCAGTAAACTTCACTTTTATCCAAAATAGGAAACTTACTAATATTATCAGAGAAAGATTCAGTATTTTTTTTAATTAGACGTCTCAATTTTAAGTTTTTCGTATGAAAAAATTCTTAATAAAAAATGCTCTCTCTCGAGTGAGTTTTTATGTGTGCAAATCCATATAACACAACTTGCAATATACATATTTATTCTATTTTTCTTTTACTTGTCAAATTTTTTTAATCAAAAATAATGATTGATAAATAAATATATGGAAAAACTATCAAATACCGAATATAAAAACATTAAAAAAATCTACACGTCGTAGCGGTGACGCCACGACAAAAAAGAAAAAAACAGAAGTCACATCGTCTTTTTAGAAGCCCAAATGGGCCCATTTGGGGCCCACTATAATATAGCCCAAGCCCAAACCTAAACTTCCCGTTAAGCACACTTGTATCCTTACTGTCACGCATAAGCGAGCGACATATGCCACGTGTCCTATACCACCGGTTACGCGGCATTACGTTAGGTCACACGTGTCCGTATCATTCTCTTATACGACGACGTTAAGTGTAGCTTTAAAGCAAGTGATAATTGAATTTTTAGGATTATATGAATATATTAATATTAATAACAAGTTGGTGGGGTCCACCATCAAATGATATTTTTTTAAGTTAAAAAAATGTATCAAACTAGGAAGTCAAAAAGATTTAAAGCAAATGACGATCTTGCCCCTTGATGAGTTCATGTGAAATGCCTCAATGTAGTAAATATCTTTTGTTATCATACAAATAACATGAGCAATTTATTATGTGAGTAAATTCCCATCTAACTCTGAACGTCATGATCGATAAATAGATACAAACAATAACTCTGAACGTCACACATTCACAATCTATCAACCATTTAGGTGACACCAATAAGATTCAATATGAAACGCGATTATTCCAATCCGTTACACTTAAGCTGAACTTCATTACCTTCCCGCGCTTTATTAAAATAGAAATATACCATATGATTCGAGTGAACTCGAGATTGTCAAAATATATTTTGTTTGTCATAAAAATATGAGACAAAAGAAGTTTTGGTTAAAGGGCAATAGTGTCATTCCCTTGAAAGAACGGGCAAAAGCTGACAATGGAGTAGCAATAATAAATCTTTTTTAAACAGCATTAAACAAAAATATCGGTTGTTGTAAAACAATAAATAAATAAAATCGGTTGATTAAAATATATTAAACCCTTTTTTATTTTTTCTGTGTATTCGTTACTAGTACATTATTAATTGCTTCTCTTCTCATCTACCATTTTCTCTTCTTCATCATCTTCTTCTTCATCATCATTCACTCATCACAGCATCCAATTTATTTGTTTAATCTTTTGCATTTAATGTGTCTGTAGACAGAAATGTTCAAAATTCTTCCCAATTCCCCCACTTTTTCGGCTTCTTACCATCTTTATTAGGGCGTAAATTACTTTTTTCCATAAAGTGGTTGAGCTATTCAATACGTTTGACGGTCATTTAGGGGAAAATCCATCTGGGTTTTGGATTTTGATTGGAATTGTAAACAAATTCTTGATTAATTAGGGAAAAACCATCTGGGTTTTTTTGGATTTTTATAATTTGGAATTGGATTGCTGATTTTGTGTGGTGATGACTTTTGCTGGGAACGATGAGGAGGAAGGGTTAGTGGTGGTGATGCCAGCGCCGTTGTTGGGGTTGGCGAAGGAAGATCTGAAGGGTGATTATGTGAAATTAGGTGCAGATGATTTGGGGGAGGATAATCGTTTTGTTGCGGGTTGTATGAGTGCTTCGTCTTCTGAGCTTAGCTATGAAGGGAATAGCAGATGTTGGTCTCTTTGGTGGTGGGCTAAGCTGGTACTTGTTCTTATTTTTGTCGGAGTATTGGCTGCTGTTTTTCTCAAATGGGTTGGACCCTTCTTCATGGATAAGGTCTGTTTGAGCAAGATTTTTGTTTTTCTTGTAAAAAAGATCTCTTTTTTGGAAATGTATGTCCAATTAAATTACATATTATACTTGCTTATATTATTGATTGCATGTGGAAAGTGGAATTCTTTTTACCTGCTGGTGAATATTTGTGAGAGAGCACTTTGTTTAGCTGTTTTGCTTGCTCTATAAGTGCATTGATTCATGCTTTTAAGGGATAGGTGATTGATAAGTTTGAGTGTGAGTTTATTGATGCTTCAGCGAAACTGGAGATTGTAATGTGTGATGTCTTTCATCAACTACTAGTCTTTATTCTGTTAAAGGCTCCTGATTTTGGCTTATGGAGGAAGTCTGACCTACTTTAACCGATCCCGTTAGTATTTGCTGATTCTGTGAAGTGACTTGGATTTTGAGTACTTACTAAACTTAGTATTTTAGGTGGAAGAGTTGTTGTGAAGCTGCAGCTGAGCTCAATGCTGCTAACTTAATTTTAGGAGTCACAGAGTTAACCATTCATTTAGCTTTGGAATGAAATTGACCTGAATAAGATGGGATGCTTAGGAGTACTGAGGGTAGTTTATTAATGGATTGACTGCTAACACCATTCATCATTCTATTTTTGTATTTCTATATGGTGATTCTAATTTTTCGACACATGTTGTAATGCAGATCACAATGGTGTTATGATTCTGAATCATATTTATCTCTGACTGTTGTTTTTCATATTTCAGGAGATTATTCCAATACTGAATTGGGAAACCAGGACATTCAGTACTCCAGTACTAGCAGTTCTAGTTTATGCTTCTGTGGCACTATTCCCCACCCTGCTTTTACCATCCACTCCCTCCATGTGGGTAGCTGGGATGACGTTCGGATATGGTTTTGGTTTTCTACTTATCATTACAGCAGTTCCTATTGGTGTATCTCTTCCTTATTTCATAGGTCATCTTTTCCATCACAAAATCCAAGTACGTACTCACCAGCCGATTGCACTGTCCTTCGTTTTGGTTAATGAATCAAAGGAATTGATTAATCCCTTTCTTTTTTCTCATGTAGAGCTTGATAGAAAGAAATCCCAAGAATGCTTCTGTTATAAGACTAGCTGGTGAAGGAAATTGGTTTAATCAGGCCCGAGCTGTCACATTAATCAGGATTTCCCCTTTCCCCTACATAGTCTTTAATTACTGTGCAATGGCAACTGGTGTGAAGTACGGTCCTTATTTGCTGGGGACACTCATCGGCATGGTCCCAGAAATATTTGTTACAATTTACACGTAAGAATTCTCTTTCGTTTCTTGTGTATGAATATTGACTTGCTGAGTGTATTTTTTCTCGACAGCAATACCTGTTGATGAATTACCTATTAGGAGTGGGCAGTTCCTGCTTTCTGTTCCTCTATGTTTGCATCCCTTCCTCTCCTCAAACCTCTGGTTTCTAAAGATTATATAATGCAACGTTTGTGGGATTACACTCTACCCTCCCCCGACCTCACTCGTGGGATAGTATGTTGTTGTTGTGGGTGCGCTAAAAAAGATAAGGGATAATAATCTACTTCTCAGTGAGTAAAATCTTCTCTATTCCATCAAAAGCTATCATATTTCTCCCCATGGTCCATTTAAGTGCCATGAGAGCAACATCCCATGTCCTACATCTTCTCTTCCATCTTCTAATTAGCCATCTGAACATGGCTTCTTTAACCGTGCCTGGCATTATAACTTGACCAAATCATAACAGTGTTTCCATCTGAAGCGAGACACTATCCAGCAATCTAGAACTAGGTGGTTCATATCTTCTCCCGAGCTTTTAGACTTGATCACCAACTGGCATGTAATCTTCCTCTATTTCAAATTCTCAGCCGTTACTATCACCTTCTCACAGCTAGCTGATTCGGAAAGGGATAATATGTATGTGGGTACAAAGGTTAATTGTTCTTCTCCAAGGATAATATGTATCTGGTTGCCTATAATTTTGAACTTAGATGCACAACCTGACATCTTTTTTCGAACTTAGTTAATATAAGTGAAGGTCATTGCATGATATTTGTGAAACCTATTCTCAAATGCAGAAAAAGCTATTTTTTCTTTCTTCCTTGTCCTATTATATTATATCTCTGTTTTGGGGGGACTCAGTATTGTGCAATGCTACACTAAGATTTCATTCTTCCAGCTAAGTAACTGTCATGCTCTTGCTGTGTTGTATTTCTCTGACACAGAATTAACTAATTGTGGACAATATTTAAGCTTTTATGTATCAAACATGAGCAAAATAGGTTTATGCTCACCTGGAGACGAGCATAAATCATTATGTTATATCTCAAGAGAAGTTATTGTGTAATTCAAATTGATAGTAAAATATAGTATAGTAATAAGATTTTTGCTTTGTGGCCGAAGCTGAAGTTTATACGTCTAATTTAAACACTTGATAGTGAAATCAAAACCCATAAAACTCTTCACCACTAGTTGTATGAAAGGAGTCGAGGACTCACATTAACAATAATGGTTCTTCATTTCAACTATTATATTTGCACTAATTACATACTTAAAGTGGGAAGGCAAAGAAGTAAATTGTGACTGGGAATCATTTGTCTTACCTATTCTGTTAAATAATGAGGAATTTCTGTTTTTACTAGTTAATTTCTTTCGAGGTAATTGTAGTCCACGACATGCTTTTAGGAAGAAAAAGTAGAGCATCGATTTGTGTCTTCTCCTGATTTTTCTTATCTATGGTTGTTGATTCTATTTCCATATTTCTAATTGCACGAGTTTTATTGCCTTTCATGTTTAGTAATCTGCTTGTCTGTGATTATTTGGGTTTTGGTTCCTTCTGCACTATTGTTTTGGAGGACCGTTGTGGCAGGAGTGCCATTGGATTGGAAGGGTTCCATGGTTCATTCTCCGGGGAGAATGCACTCTGAACACAGAGCAAAGTTTTTCCTAGTTTTAGGAGGGTTTCATTTGGTGTATGCTGCCTGCCACACTCTGACAGATATTTACTTTTCATTATTAAAACTTCCTCTCGTCTGGTCGTATTGTTTTAAATTAACGTCCCGTTTACTGATAAAGAAAATTTCAACTTGCTGAATACATTTACTTCCAACTTTCTCTTGCAGTGGCATCTTGATAAAGACTCTTGCAAATGCCTCGCAAGAGCAACGCTTTTTATCAGCTCCACAGATTATTCTTAATGTTCTTGGATTTAGTTTCACGTTTATTACAACGGTGCTGATCACTGTATATGCAAAAAGGCGGCTCAAGGAACTACAGAGAGATGAGGAGCTGTTGCTACAGTGAGCTTCTGCTTTGTTACTTGTGTCAGGACAGGTGAAAGAAAGGAAGTAAGTAAGTAAAGGGGATCTCAGAGATTCTTTGATGACCGAGAAGGTCATTTGCATCCATCGAGAATCTTTATCGCTGCATAGGATATTATCTGCACATCACCTTTATAGCGGAGATCAATCGACAATCATTTGTCACTTTGGTTTTATTTACTGCACTGATCGCGCACCACTGCAAGGAAGTTCAAGAGCAGGAGACTTAACACAACTGACGTACACAGAGGGGAGCAATCACTTCTCTCATTCAACGCTTTCGTCCCATATTGGTTAGACCATGATTGTACATAATTGAATAACCCAATTATGGGTAAAACTGAATTAGGTCTTGAGTATTTGAAGAATTAGTGCTTGAGAGTGACAAACATATATGCTTTGATTAAACTTTGCTACTTCCTGTAGATAATGAGGAAAGTTTTGGTCTTGCCACCTTGTTTACTTGCAGCATATAGGTGTGTACTGTTTGTTAAGATGTCAACCATTTTCAACTCTTTTAAGTGTTTAATGAAAGTATCTTGTTTTTACTTTAATTCTGAATCTAATTCTCTCACCCATATTTGAAAGAGTTGATTGGATTAATAGAATCAGTTCGAGCTTTTCCAGAGTTCGAATTGGTTGAAGTTGAATATGAAGTATGCATCATCAACTAAAAGAAGAAAATTACACTAAAATTATCAGAAATTTAGAGGAGGTTTTACCCTCCGACTCAAGTTATCGTGTAGTTTCTTTTATCCACTAACTCACTATAATACCATTCACGTAGATCACGGTGCACCTAGAAGTCCATGTTTCTTATGAGCTTAAGCGAATCCGACTCATAAACATAATGAGATATATTTCTTTTACCTTCTAACTCACTATAATACCCTTCACGCAGATCACGGTGCACCTAGAATTTCGTTTTTCTTATGAGCTTAAGCGAGTTCGACTCATAAACATAATGAGTTGGTTTCGCTTAAGCCTAACTAATACCTAATAAATATAGGGAAACTTACATAAATATACTATAATAAAAAAATATTTATCATTTATATCAATAACATTGTTTTTTCACTTGACAATTTTTAATTCATTTATAATACAAGTTTAATACATATTACAAAGATAAATTTATTATTCAAATATAATACAAGTTTTAATGATGGATAATACATTTATCACACATTTTAATACATTTATAATACAATGTGACAATATTTGCCAAACAAACATAATATATTTCAAAAACAATTATAATTTAAATATATTGCATACATAATTCACATTACAGATTTATCATAATATATTATAAATAATAATAAATAAAAGATATCAATAATTATTTTTTAAAATATATTAATTCATGTAATTTTTTTCATAAATGGGGATAGGCCTAACTTGTTCAAGCCCATATTACCTGAAAAAAGGCTAAGGTAACGTAACGCTGTCGTTTCTTATCATCTTCTCAACCAGAAAGGTCCAATTTTCAACTCATTTTTCTCAAATTGGAGCTGAGTTTTACGGCAAAAATGGCTGTTCAAGCTCTCTCCACAGTGGCAGCAACTTCTAAGAGCATCAATCAGCTGAATTGCAGAGGAACCGATTCATTTCTCTGGACCAAAAACCCATTGGAACCGAAAAATCTACAGTGTCAATGGCTTGGTACTCCAATCAAATTCTCTCTTCAGTCCAAGAATTTCAAGCAATTTCTTTCAAAACAGTGCACCATTAGAGCAAATGTATCCTTCGTCCTTCCCCGTGGGTCAGTTCTCACACTTGCCCCTTATTTATCCTTGTAGTTTTATACATTTTTAAAGTGCTTTTTATGGACCCGAATGGATTTATAGAACTCATATAGCTGATCCCAATTGTTTTGGGCTTGATCGATTGTATTATTTCTGGGTTAATCAAAATTTTAGCTTCTAAGCTATAAAGATGATAGCTTTGTTTCATTTTGTTATTGCAGGAAGCCGGAGCCTACAGTACCAATAGAGAAAATTCCTAAGTGAGTGTTTTCCTTTTAGTTCTTGTTTTATTTGTTTTGTTGCACAAGAAAGAGGAGAGTTTTGGGATATTGGTTGTTGTTTGATTTGTTGTTGGCATTAGTTGGTATTTCAATGTGTTTTGAGGTATCTTTGATTGGGTGAGTGAAATTTTAGATGGTCGGTGAAGGCGGTAAAATCATTTACCATGGCTGAACTGGAAGCAAGAAAACTTAAATATGATACTACTGGAACAGAAGCTCTTATCCTGGGGATGTTGATTGAAGGTTTGTCGTTTCTTTCATTTTGCTAAGAAAATTTTTGTTATTTTTGGTAGATATACTATGTTTGATCCTGCAAACGCGGTGGAACCCTTAATGCTTTGTTACTTGTGATGCTAGTAACTTAAACTAGTATTTGAATGAACAATAGACAGAAGATAATTTCTTGGTGCGAGCATTCTTTAATGTAAGAATGTGGCTTAACAATGGAGTTTTTGCTAGAGATATTAATGAGAATAGTTGTTTCACGTTTTGCATATATAGAACACATCTTTATTCTTGTCAAAGAACTTACCCAACATTATGTAGTTACCAAAGCCATTTTACATTGCTACTAAAACATTGTGATATGTTCAAAGTTTTCAATACGTGAAAGAATTAGGTTTGGGTGAGAGGCTCTTGGGTTGAAGTATATGTGCTGGTGGCTTCTGCTTGCTCTTTAGAGGACCCTAAAGTAAATTGACCGGTATATGAGACAATAGGAGACAAGATTGCAACTTCATTGGAAAGAATTTTTCTATACTTCAGTTTCTGCTTGGAACAACGTGGCACACAGAAGTCGGTACACAACACTTGTAAGTTGATGGGAAATGTCATTCTGTTGACTTCAACTTATATGTATTGGGAACTCTTTGCACCAAGAACATCATTTCGACATAGACAGAAACAACTATTAGAGATTATGACGGCCTATCTGTATTATTTGAGTAATAAAAGAAGAAAAAGATAGTTTACTTTTAGGATAGGTCATTCAATATATGTTGGCATACTTAAGACCTTGTATGTAGATTCTGTTTATATCTCTAACTTACACTTCCCTCATGATTTAAGCTGCTCTAATCATTTTGGTGAAATAGCTTCGATGAATACTTGTTCTGCTACTTGAAGTAAGTCATGTTAAAGCATTTATTTCATTCCGACATCGCAGGGACGAATTTTGCTTCAAAATATTTGAGGGCAAACAGTATTACTCTCTTGAAATTTCGTGAAGAAGCTATCAAAATACTTGGAAAAGGGGACTTCTACCATTGCAGTCCCAAGGAACCTCCTTTGACTGAAGATGCGCAAAAGGCTCTTGATTGGGCGTTTGATGAAAAACTCAAATCCGGTATGTATATACTCCCACTCAATTTTACACATACACATGTTTGTTGGATTGATGCATCTCACTGCCTTCACAAGTATCTCTAAAATTCCTGTTTGAACCATGGAAAATATTTAAATGAACCACGCGGAGGAATGATCTTTGACTTCACAAGATCTACCAGCATGAAGGTGCTTGCAGAAGCAAATTTGAAATTCAAGTGCTTGCTTGATTGTACCGGGTTAGGAGTATAACAGTGTCACTTATCCAAATATGCTATACCACAAACCTGTCCACGCATGGCCGTGGGCCGTTGTCATATATGGTCACGTCACACGTGTTGCATCAGTCCAATTAAATTCAGATGGCAACTTCCTCGGCTTGTGTGGTTCCTACCTACTTATGTTGTGTGGCTAACTTGGTCCGAATCCAGAACAGGACTTTTTTAGACCACAATCAAGTTAAAGTAATCTAGCATGGTTTTAAAGGGTTGCTCGTGAGAGGAAAAATCGCCATCAGAGTTTTATCACTCTGTTTTGGGATATTTCAAACCTGTGTTTACTTAGATTCTCCAAAAATGATGCCTCACCCGTGTCAGATCCTTCAAAAATGCACTACTTTTGAAGAATCCGACATGCGCTTGTCAATATGTTTGAAGAGTCGGAGC
Source organism: Solanum sitiens (assembly GCA_016801875.1). Taxonomy (NCBI): domain Eukaryota; kingdom Viridiplantae; phylum Streptophyta; class Magnoliopsida; order Solanales; family Solanaceae; genus Solanum; species Solanum sitiens. The sequence goes on from JABWTJ010000013.1 coordinate 3,153,677, forward strand.
AACATAGTCTCTAACAATTCAATTGATATCTCCTCATGCAACTTTCATAGTTTCGATTTATCCAAATTCATATAGCTACTCAAAATTTAGATCTATCAACTTAGTTCTCCTATGTTACTTCATTTTTTATTTTATTTTCTTGGCTGATATATATGTCGTTACTCTTTGAACCCGTATGAATCGGATGGTCTCACATATTAAAACAGATTAGTTTTGTGAAAATCTGACCCTTCAGCCTAACTCAATCCAAAAGCTAGCTCACGAGGGGATGTTTTGGATTCTAAAACATCTGAATCTCTTTCCAATAATTACTTCTTGTAATTAAGCACTTCTTATATGCTTCTCATCTTGATCTGTTGAATAACATCCCTTTTATCTTCAAAACACCTAGCGTTTTGGGTTTCTCTGCCTGGAATAGCAAAGAGATAAGAGTATTCTACTCATATGGTCAAACAAAACCATGTGATAGAAAACTTCTTCACTTCAAGATCACCTGGTTTATTTGTTTGGGTAGAAGTGACCGAATATGTTCTTGATTATCGGTATTATTGGAAATGCAGGTGACGGTGGGGAGATTACAACTACTCATGTGCTCCTTGGAGTGTGGGCACAACAAGGATCACCAGGTTATAAGGTATTGGCTGCACTGGGCTTCAATGATGAAAAAGCTAAAGAATTGGAGAATGTAATTTCAGATCCTGGATTTGTGGATGATTAAGAGGATGATTTTGCTTTAATGTACTCCTGAAACCTAAACTCAGGTTCCAAATTTGCAATCAGATTAGTCATTTATCGCGATTTTGTTCTTCCTTTTCGTACTAGAGTTCTTTCGTTTTTGGAGGATGCATCCTTCTCAGAGGGCTTTGAACATGACAAAAAGCCTCTATGTTGTTTGTTTAATGGGGTTAGTGATATTATCTATCATTAAGATTCAAGTCCTTCAATCCTAAATGGGCGCGGACTGGATTCAGTTGGGTCATTCCACTAGTACAACTAGTCTCTCGATTCAATATCTATAAAGGACTTCAAGGGAGATTAAATTCAAGGGGCGCTAGTATTTTTTTTGTATCCCCTATTCTTTAGATACAATTCGATCCTTCTATAACTCGAAATTCATCATTTTCATAAAAAATTAGTTATGTTTTGAATGATCCACCTTCACACTGACCTAAAATCTGTTATTAATAACTCTTTTCCAACTCACGCCAATTCCATTACACATTAGAGTATATATATCTAGTGATTCGAGGGCTTCTTTTATTAGTTTTAATATTTAATAATTTTGTTTAAATTTAGTACAAATATAAGAATTTGTCTATTTTTTGTACTCTATTTTCTCTTGGTTTCTTGGGCCACTAGTAAGTTACAAATAAGAAATTATGCGGATTAGCAAATATATACTAGTTAATTAACTAATATAGCTATAGTTTGAGTTAATTACCACTCGCAACCTCTTTTTAGCTATAATTACTTGCGTCTATCTCCTCTCTTCCTCTCACTCTCCTCTATTATACATATAATACAAATTATAAGTTTATATATACAATTATATGACATATACAAATATAATTCGCCTCTCTCCTCTCTCTCAATCCTCTATCGCTCATCTCTCTCCTTTCTCTCTCAATCTCGCTTGCCTCTCTCCTCTCTCTCCCAATCTCGCTTGCCATATATACAAATACATATGTATACCAGTTACATATACATATACAATTGGATAGATATACAAACACGATTCATCTCTCTCCAAATCTCGCTTGTCATATATACAAATATATATGTATACCAGTTACATATACATATACAATTGGATAGATATACAATTACGATTCATCTCTCTCCACTCTCTGCCCTCTCTTGTTCGCCTCTCTCCTCTCAGCTCTCACTAACATATAGCTATGAATCATAATTAGCAAACTATAACTACGAAACCTACTTAAATTAATTTTAATGGCTATAAACGAAATTTTGTTCACTTATTTAAAATTCCAAAAATAGTGGTTATTTTTTCAAAAAAATAATAATCCAAAAAGTGGTTATTTCTACCAAGTCAAAATGAGAATGAAAATTGAATGATGGGAGTAAATGAATCTGTCCATTTTGAGCTAAAAATAACTAACAAATTCAGGGTGTGTTTGGTATGAAGGAAAATGTTTTCCATTGAAAATGTTTTCCTGGAAAACAAGTAGATTTTGGACTTATTTTCTCATGTTTGGTTGGTGAGTAGAAAATATTTTCCGGAAATGATTTTTAGTGTTTGATTTATGAATGAAAAATGTTTTTGAGAGACATCTTTTATTTTTACTAGAGAAAAAAATAATTTATGAAATTAAAAATATTTTTTAAAATCAAAATTATTATTTTTTGGGGTGGGGGTGGGGTGGGGTGGGGGGTAGTGGGTTAATTCTTTGGGGAGAGGTTGGGGTGGGGGTGGGGGGGCTAGCCGGTGAAGGGGGGTTTCAGGGATCGGGTGAAAAAATAAAATTTTGAAATTGAAAATATTTTTTTAAAATCTATGTTTTTCCCAAAAAAAAATGTAAGTTGAAATTTGAGGAGAGTTTTGGAAAATGTTTTCCTTAATTTTTGAAGGGAAGTCATTTTCCTTAATTTTGAGGAAAATAAGTTGATTTGGAAAACATTTTCCATAACTATTATCCCAACCAAACATGGGAAAATTGGAAAACATTTTCCATTCATACCAAACACACTCTCAATGTTGCTCTACTCCCAACTCACTGCAAACTAAGGAAGATCGATACTCAGTTAACTGCAAAATACCCAACTATTTTTGCTAGCATTTACTGTTACAATATATTGTTGCAACAACAAGATCCACTTCCGTGATTTATTACTAAAATAAATTTTTATTTTTATTTGTTATTTTTGACATATCAAATAAATACAATTATCTTTTTTCATGTTTTACCCTTGAAATTAAATATTAAACATTAATTAGTAGGAATAGCGTGGTAAAATATTTATATGAATAATTGTTTTTTTAATTGATGTGTCAAGTTAAACAATAACAAATAAAAATGAATACAATTTTCCAGTAAAGGTTATTCAATGAACCCGTCGATGCAACTTCAAAGACATCAGATAAAATTATAAATAATACAGACGAAAAAAGAGTAACGAATAAGGCTTAGTGTGTGTTTGAATTAACTTATTTTTATATGCTTTTGATTTTTAAATAATGTAAATTTTTGATGTGTTAAGAAATGTTATAAAGTGTTTCTAAACACACTCTTTTAAGACAAAAAAGAAAATCAAAAATTAAAAGTGTGATATCATATATTTATAACTATTAATTTTTAACTTATAAATTACTTTTTATGAGATATTAATCGAACCGACTTCTAACGTCCGTTTTACTTTTGGAAGACCCTATAGAAGTCATGTAGCCAGTAATGCATCGCAACATCATATCTAAAAAAATTTCATTTGTTATGATGTAAAAATAAATAAATAATGTAGACAGTTGTACATGAATATATATATCAACCTATTTGGTGGGAATTTCACTTGGTAGAAAAAAAATATATATTATACCCCACTAAAAATTGGACCATCACATCTCCAAGACTTTTTGTAAGTTATTATTTATTATTCTAATAAGTAAATTAAAATCAACATATAAATCTAACCATATTGATTTGCTTTTTATTTAAAAAAAATTTCTAAATGTTTACTTCTGCTCAGACCGAGAAGGTGAGTGCTCATATAAATCATAACATGTGCTACCACCTACCATGCCTATTTTTTTTTTAGCCCCATGCAAAATAATATTTTTCGTAAATTTTATGTGCATTCGGTGTTTATATTAAATAAGTTAAAAGATGTATAATATGTACTTGTATAACATTTTTATTTAATTTTTAAGTTGAATTTTCGTAAATAGTACATGTCAAATTAATAGAGTCGTCGAGTAATATGAAATATGAAAATTTCTCTAAAACGAAAGGCTTAATTTTTCCACGAATTAATGAGCCATAATTAACCAAAACATTATTCCTGCCGTATTAATTTTTCCATTAATAATATTATTCATAAATATACATCGCTGTTCATAAAAGATTCAGCTGTAATATGTAGACTAAAGAAAATTGGCTACAAATTAAATTTCTCTTTCTATATATTATTTTTGAAAGGTAAAGAAAAACACTACTTGGCAATGAACTCACCACACGATCAACTCAATCGCGCGGTGGATTCAGAATTCGAACAAAATGAATATATTAATGAAGATTTAAATTTGATCGATTTAGATTTTTGTCATTAAACACATTACATGAGATTATAGATTCTTTTCTTATTCTTTTAGGAAAATTTTAATAATTTTTATATATCTATATTACGTATCGAAAATATTTGAGATCGATTGAATCAATATTAATCCTCAGCTACTGAAAAGTTACAGTGCTACCAACACTAACTAACAGGAGCGGCTCAAGCATATTAGAGGCCTAAAGCAAATATTAAACGGGGCCTTAAACTTGAATCGTCAATAACTTTATATAATTAATTTCTTCTAGTTTTCAATTGATAATATAACAATTCTTATTTAATTATTTTTCATGAGATATAGTACTTCAAATATATCAAATTTCTTCTATAATTCCTTCATTTTTTACTTTTTCTACAAATAGTATGCAATAATTGTTAAAAAAATAATAACTTATAACTTATTATTATTAAAAATGAGGCCCCTTAAATTTGAAAACAAAAGGCACATGTCTTTTTTGAACACTGTCGAGCCACCCCTGCTAACTAACAACAAACTTATTCATATGCATTGAAGTTTAATTTATTGAGCTTTTAATTCCTCCTTTGAAAGCAGAAAAAAATGGACAACTTATATATTAACATGATATTTATTTTGTTACGTATTTTTGACTTGTTAAGTTATACAAAATTTATGTTTGGTATTAATTTGGAAGGTGATAACTTCCATGAAACAAAATAATGATATTTGCAAGGCCACAAATTCTATATAAGTAATAAAGCTCATAACTTAATAAACTATACCTTATATTTATCATTCTCATAATGAACATAAAATAAACTAAAACGATATAGATGAGTCAATTTTATTTCAGCTACCACCCTATATTTTTCCTATTTTTCCCCATTAATTCCTAGAGTTGCAAAATTTACCGTCGTATTTGTTATGATTTATAGCCATGTGATTTAAAATGTTTTTTCAAAGTCTTATTCGAAGCTTTTTAGTCTTACGTATAGTGTATTACCCACAAATTATATAAGTAATAATGAACATAAAATAAACTAAAACGACATAGATGGATCAGTTATTAATTCAACTACCATCCTTTATTTTTCCTATTTTTTCCCATTAATTCCTAGAGTTGCAAAACTTACCATCGTATTTATTATGATTTATAGCCATGTGATTTGAATTCTTTTTTCAAAGTCTTATTCGAAATTTGTTAGTCTTACGTATAGTGTATTACCCACAAATTCATCTTCTTTAATAGAGTATCAAGTGAGCAATTAGAATGAGTTTAACCTGTCCGCAATTATACAGAATTAATTACCTTTGAGGTCAGTATGCTTAAGCTGATTCGAATAATATATCATGAAAAATGTTATAACTGCGTACTAATATATGGATCTATCATGTTAGGGGTAATTAAAAAAGGGCAATTTTCACATACAGCAAATAAAAAATTTATATTTGTATGCTATAGCAAAGTTTGCATAATTGCGCTCCATAGCAAACATAGAAACTGTATAATTCGCTATACATATACAGTTGAAGCGAATTGTATAAAACGAAGTGTATAAAACGAGAAAGAGAAAGACACTTGGGCAGAGACTTGTATAAAAATGAAGTGTATAAAACGAATTGTATGATTATAAGTGTATAAAACGATTATATACAATTTGAATTTGTATAAAATGAGAAAGAGAGAAAGACAAAAGAGACTTGGCAGTAGGCCTGTGCAAAAATCGGGTCAAACCGTTAACCCGAACCGATTTTCGGGTTATTGGGCTAACGGTTCGGGGCTCGATTTAGAAAAATATTGTATTGGGTAATCGGTTCGGGGGTCGGATTGGGAAGCCAAAAATCTCGGGCTACCCGATACCCCGATAAGACCCATATTAATATTAATATTTTTTATTCCTAATTTTCTAATTTTACAATTCATTCCTAATTTTCTACCCGATACCGGTAATATTGTGTACATATTGTGATCCTTGATGAGTTGATGTTGTGTTGAACAAGGAGGAGCAGGACTGCAGGAGAAAGACAAAGGTGAAACTTGATGAGTTGATGTTGTTGTTGCAATGAGTTGATGTTGTTGTTGCAATTTTGCATTTCCTTTTGGTGAAACTTGAAATTGCAGTGCACTAAATGGGTTTTCACTTTCTGCCTGCAAATTGCAGTGCAAAGTGCAAATTGCAAATTGCAATTTGCAATTCTGTAGACTTAATTTGCAAAGTGCGTGGGATTATCTTCAATTTTCATGTAATTTTTATTTTAAAAAATTGTATGATATGTTAATGGTTAACCCGATAATCGAACCGATAAGAGTCGATAACCGATTAACCGATAACTTAATGGTTCTTTAATGGTTTAGCTAGTCTACAAACCGATAACCAATAAGCAAAACCGATAATGTTCAAAACCGAACCGAACCGACCGATATGCAGCCCTACTTGGCAGGGAATATACAATTGAATCGAATTGTATAAAACGAGAAAGAGAGAAATTAGATACAATTTAAAATTTATATAAAACGAGAAAGAGAAAAAGGCAAAAGAAATTGGGCAGGAGAGTATTTTTATTGTATAATTATAAGTGTATAGGACGAAAATATATGTACTTGCATGTATATATATAATTTTCTCACGCTTTATACAAACAGAAACGCAATTATACATTTCGCTTCTGTTTGTATAAGTAAGAAAGGCGAGGGTGGCGAGCGAGATTTGGAAGAGTGGCGAGCGAGATCTGAAAGAGGGGAGAGAGGGGAACAAAAATATATGTATTTATACAATTTCCTCTGCTTTATACAATTAGAAACAATTTTTATACACTTGTGTTTGTATAAAAAGTGAGGAAGCGAGCGAGAGACTGGAAGAGAGTGGCGAGCGAGATATTTGGGAGAGAGGCGCCTGGCAATTTTTTGCAAACGTTTGCTATGGAGCACAATTAAATCAAACCTTAGCTACTCCATTTATTTTAGGTTATTAGTTTGCTATTATATACAATTATCCCATTAAAAAATAATCATTTTTCTGATTTGTAATTTAAAAAGTACTTGAATTCAATAAGATTTGTTTCACTTTCGAAAATTAATACAATCTCTATTTAAGAATTAGAGGAATCTTAACGATACAATCATAATACGTAAGTTAAATAGATCTTATTTATTAATAAAAGAGTGACTTTATTGTGTCACCAATATTTACCCAATTAAATCACCACCAAGTTTTTATGCCACCTCTCTTCTATTCTTGGAAGCCAATCCAAACTTTTTCAAAATAATATACTCACTCCGTTTCAAAAAGATTAGCCTAATTTGATTTGAAATAAAATTTAAGAAAAGAAAGAAATTTTTTAATCTTGTAGTTCTAATTTAAAATTATGTCAAATGTACCAAAGTATCCTTTAATCTTGTGGTCTTAAATATGTCACGTGGAAAGTTAAAGTTAAAGTGTTGTCAAAAAAGGAAATGAGTCATTCTTTTTGAAACAGAGTAAAAAGGAAATAAGATCATTCTTTTTTAAACGGAGGGAGTATATTTTGTACCTTTGCCAATTTACTAAGTTTGTTGGCCACTTATATAACCCCACGTAAAAAAAAAGAAAAACATTGTAGTAAAGTTTTATAATATGGTGCATATAATGGTTGCCACTTGGAATTCCATACAACTGGAACCCATATAAATTTAAATGAGTCCTTCAAAAGACTCAAATATAATATTCTCATGGTGTATTTGTGTTCTTTTCATACTGATAATAATTAATTAATTAATTAGTGGACTAAAACCTTCACGTGCTAATACTTTTGACTATAGAGGTTATTAACTAACCTAATTAACAAAAGAAACTTAATCTTGTACGATTAGGGAAACTATTTTCTATTATTTTTATGATTTGGAAATCTTCCAAGTAGAACCTTCTGTATTACGAAAGAATCTAAATTACACAGACGATGATGTAAATATATTACGTAGATTTTCTCTAGATAATTTAAATTCATCAACTTTAAAGTCGAAAGTGAAGAATATTTATCATTACTATTTTCTTTCTTGTTAAAATAAATAAATAAATTCGTTGAGTGTCACAGTTTACTTAAACTACACAGACATGTAAATAATTGTATACTCTATTTTTACTTATCAAATATTGCAAAAATAATTTTTATTTTTACTTTTCATTATCAACATAATAAGAAAATACAATTTATTTTTTCTGTGTCACCCTCAAAATTAATTGTTTATTCTTCAAAACATTTTCAAAATCTAATATACATCAATTAATATGAGTATATTGTAATAAAATACTCATATTAATAATTATTATCAAATAGGTGTAAAGTACAAAGTATACAAAGTGAAAATAATCAAACGAATCAAGTATTATTAATATTTATAACATAAATTATTTATCAATAACGTTATCGATCAGAAATAAATCATATAATCTATAAATCAGATCGAGTTTTAATATAAATATCAGATATAAAAATTATAATAGGAGAGTGGGACCATGGCTGCATGACTATTGACTAATAATGCATTATATTATGTGAAGAATAAGGTAAATAGTGATTGGATTAAATCAAATAAAGTGAGATTAATTATGCTAAGCATGTTTTTGAGTCATGTTATATGGAGACATGTTCAATGTGAAATGCACCGCGCCGCTGTTTCTCATTTTGCCACTCCAACCCACGCAAAAGTTAAACAACCCATATTTTGTCGCTCAGTTTAAAAAATGATAACTTAATTTAACTAGGAATAATGTTTAAAAAAAGAAAGAAAATTTTTTAATTTTATGGTTCTAAATTAATATTATATCAAATGTATCAAAATGTCATTTAATCTTGTGGTCTTAAGCATGCCACGTAGAAAGTTAAAGTAAAGTGTTATCAAAAAAAATGAGTCATTCTTTTTTAGACAAACTAAAAAGGAAATAGAGACATTCTTTTTTAAACGGAGGGAGTAACTTTTTTCCCTATCTCCGTCTCTTTTTTACTTGCTTCAATTTATTTATTTAATTTTTATTTGATATAAAATTTAAAAATAAAAAAAATTATAAATTAATCTTAAATATGTTAATTAGAAAGTTAAAGCTATATATATATATAAAAAAAACTTACTTATATTTCGTTAAATATTAATTTAAAATTAATCAGGATAATTTTTTAAAAAGGGAAATAAGATGAGAAAACAGTTGCAATTAAAGTTTAAATAGTCAAAAAGAAAAAAATAAAGGAGGAATTAAAATAGAGAAATGGCGGTTTTTTCAAAATATCTAATAAAAAGTAAGAAAAAAGAATTCAGAGCATGAGGTGGACACCACGTGTCGATTTCTGTAGTTCCCCCACATATCCACCTCGTACCTTACCCTCTCATCTTTTCCAAAAGCCATTTGTTAATGTGGACCTATTTTTATCATTAGTATTTCTTTGCATTTAAGTTATTCTATTTCGATTCAATTTGTTCGTTCGATTTTAATTTTAAATTTTAAAAAGTAATTAGTATAATTTAAAAATTAAATATAAAATTATTTAATAATTTTATAAAGTGAATAAATAATTAATAGACATATTAAAATAGCATAATAAATAATTACGATTAAACAGAAAATAAGATTTGTAGACATAATTTTCTTTAAATCTCATTTATAAAATTACTCTAAATATATAATTGTTAAATCAGACTACCCTAATAAGTACTACTCTCCGTTTAAAAACTGATCCTTTTTTTCTTTTTAGTCAGTTTAAAAAAGAATGATCTCTTTCTTATTTTGGTAACATTTTAATTTTAGGTATTCACGTGACATGTTTAAGGCTACAAGATTAAAGGATAATTTTATTCATTTCGCATAATATTAATATAGGAACACAAAATTTAAAAGTCATATTTATTATTTTAAACTCTTTATCAAATTAAATTAAATTATTCTTCGTGAAACATAGTATATATTTTGTATCTTTATCCAATAGAACTTGTTCTCTATCCCCTTTTACCCTTTAGTAAAATTCTTATCTTTTTTTTTTTCGCCGCCCAAAACGTGATATCCACGTCAAAAATCTTAGTGGGTCCCCAATTCCACACTTTATGGGCCCCACCGTCTGATTTGGCGGGAAATTGTGCCGCCTCTTTCCCGCCATACTTCGAATTAAAGCCGGCAAAATAAACTCAACTGCCGCAATTGTCTTTCTAACTGCCGTTACCAATATATCTGACGTGGCTGTCTGTCCACGTCTATTGTTTCAAATTTAAACTGCCGATGAGGTGGCAACATATGATTATAGATAGTTATAATTAAACGAATGTTTGTTAAATATTTTATTAGATCGGTATATGAAATATTATTACAAAATAGTTATAGTGAAGTAATCTTATGAAGAGCATAATGTTATAATGAATGTATTGTTATTATAAAAAGAAAGTCCTCATAATAAAATTTAACATGAAAAATAAATTATGGAGAAAATTAAAATGTTATAGTGAAATATTATTTGTAGCAAATTTGACGATACAATTTGAATACCTATAAACTTATGATCACTACTACCCACTTACATTTCACTACGTTCATAAGACCATGAATTTTTTTGTGTTATTTTGCCGTGCATAAAAGATGTATGTCTTTATCAAATTCTATCAAATCAGATATTGTTATATATAAATAAAGTACGTTGAAAGAAAATCTTCAAATTGATATTTTCATTATTCAAAAAGTCAACATGCAAATTACAACGGGAGTAATAATATGACGATTTATGTATCTCGTTAGTTAATTAAAGTTACAAAAGTAAAGATAAACGGAGAACAATTTATGAAATACAACTTATTTATGACATAATAAGTATCGACATACGTGGTGTTTTGAAGAAGCAATTAACAATACTGGAGACAAAATTGCCTGGTTGGTCACCCTTCCATATGGAATTATATCAATATTTATAAGTAAATGTAGTACTTCTTTTTAAAGAAATTGTGCGAAAAATTTGTACCAACCAAACTTTAATTAATAGTATTATTTTAGATAAAATGTTTCTTTGATTAGGTAATTAGGTAAGTATTCTAACTAAACATCATTTTTAATCAAAACTTTTTAAAAATTAAACCTTTTAAATCAACTAGAATATAGGGATGACCATAGCTAATTAGTGGCCTGAAGCCAAAAATAAATTGGAGTCATAAATTTTAATTATTATTTTTTATATTTGAGATTAAAGTTATTTATTTTCTTTTTGATAAAAAATATGTTTTTATGGTCTTAAACTAGATATATATCAAAATATTTTTTTATCTTATGGTCCTAAACATATCATGTGGAAATTAAATTTAAAAATTAATCCATAAAAAAACCATTTTTTAATATTTAAAACAAACTAAAAAATGATAAATAAATTAAAAATATAATATATTATTTTTGTTAAAAAAGGGTTATGAAATTTTTTATTATTACTAAAAACAATTTGGGCCTTGGATTTTGAAACCTAAAACATATACCTCATTTTCAAAGATAGAAAAGCCTGCAAGAAGAAAAGAAAAGAAAAAATTGTTATTATTAAGATATAGTAATTTTTAAATTTTTCATTGGATTAAAATATTAACGGCGTTAAGGACGTGGCACGTCCGATTAAATGGCGCCAATTAGGGAACGTGTTTTCTGTATGGGCATGCACGTGATTGTCGGGACAAAGTGGGACCCTTCATAATATATTTTAAAAAAAAATTATTTTTAGACAATTGTGTTTTCTTGTTTTTTTTTTATCACCATTATAAGAGCAAAAGTGGGAAAATGTTGCAAATTTTAAAATATTTTTCCATCACTTAAAGCTAACTCAATAGATAAGATAGTATTAGTTGGAAACTTTTTAATTTCTTTACTTGACACACAAAGATTTCATTGATAAAGAATAGGGATGTTATGGAGTTGTTATTATTCTCCATCCGTTTTTATTTCAAATATACGAAAATTAGTTATTCAGTTTTACATGTTTATTTTAGATCATAATAGATATATCATTTCATGTCGATTAAAAAATATAAAAATAGTCCTTATATAACATATTTAAAATATAATTGTAACAGATCTAGACCTACGAATGAAACAATGAAAAAAATCCTTATGATCTTTCGATATCAGTAAATTGATTGGTTAACTCATGCAAACATGAAAGCAGAATTAGATTATATTTTTTGATTTTTTAATTGACGTGAAATAATGTTTTGAATAAAAAGCCGATTGAGAATATCAAGATATACTATCTCCTGCTTTGATTGATAAACCAATATTTTTCAATTTAATTATTTAATGTCTCAAATGAAAATTTTATTAGTCAAACTATATCCATTTGGTCATGAAATAACGTGTATTTGAATAAAAATTAGACTACATTTAGTTTATGCTAGCATATCCACTAAATATTGTTTAAACGTATCCCACCAACTACTTGGATATAACAATTTTTTTTATTGTAATTAATCATTGAATTATTTAATTTAATTAAAGACGTCGTGCTACAATACATGACTGAGAAAAATAATAATTATAATATAGCTATATACATTATTAATTATTGCAGCTTGAATAAATTAAAGATTGTGCTTCCACGAACATATGTCAAGTAATGCTCGTGATGTTGTACGCCATGTCCAATTAAAAAAAAATGCTAGTAAATAAACAGCTTGCAATTACCATTTCAAACATTTTAAAATAAATACTGAATAATCGAATAATATATTTACGAGTTTATATATTGAAAGGCGATACTACTATTGTTATTGAAAATAATTCTTCATTCAATCTCTATTTCAGATCCTCAATCTTACTAAGTGTATCGAGCTTCTCAAGTTAGATGTTACTTCTTTCTTTTTCTTATTCTATCAATATACGAAATCTCATTATATAAGAAAATTGCAAAGTACATTATAATATTTAAATTTTGAATATATTATTATTTAAATATATTATACTTAAACCTTTTGGATATCTTGAAGGACATGAAAATCTTCATATCACATGATTTAGGCAGTGAAATGAATTGAGACTTAGTACTATTTCAACTAGACAAAGAGAAGAAGTAAATGGAAGCTGTTTATTTATTTTTTAATTTATTTAATACTGTCACTCCTATTTTCCTAGTTAGGTATTGGGTGTCATGGACACAATATGCAAAACCTAACTTTTTTTAATATATTTATTTTTGGTAGAAAACAAAATTACTAGAACGTGGAACGGTGAGGCACACGTTATATACCAAAGTTCATTTATGGTAACTCATAAAATATGCATATATACAACAATGTTGTCTTTTGGTTGAATCAAATGTCATAGCATTATAAGAATTCATACAATTTGAGAAAAAAAAACATTTAAATTCGTCGAATTAGGGTTTATATATAAGTTAGCTTCTGAAAAGTTATTTTTTGAAAAATACTTTTAAAAATAAGTAAGTTTAGCAGCAATGTCAAACAGGCTCGTAATCATATATATATATATAAAAGTTATTTTCCTCCATTTGGTTTAATTTGTACATTGAAGCTAATCATACAAAAATAACGTTACATACAAATAGGAAAAGTACATTCAATTTCTTCATAGCACTCAAGATATAAATTAAAAGCCGTAAAAATAAGTAAATGTGTATTCTTTAAATTTTGTGGACCTTATTAGTACTGCGTACTTAATTTGTTGGTTTAGCTAATATTGTAGATCTTCTAACTTAAAAGCATCTTATTAATATTTTCCAGTGACGGAATCAAAGATTTTTACTGAGAAATGTCATAATATATAAAATAAATTTTTACTGAGAAATGTCATAATATATAAAATAAATACACGTAGAAAATAATGTATATATGTTAAATTTTTTAATTTTATCACGACTATCATGAATTTCCTCCATCTAGATCTTCCTCATATTACTCTTTTTTTTTTTTTTTGTGCGTGTGTCTTGAATTATATGAGCTAATTAATTTTGCTTTGCATGAAAGGTTTCGAACGTGTATCGTGTCAAGCATGATGACCTTTCATATATATATAAGTAGGTTATAATAGTACATGTTTTTTATTAACTATAATGTTGTGGTCCTAAATCGCAATTTTTATACCTAACATTTAGCTAAGAGGAGGTAGCAAAAGAAATTATTAATAATATAAGTACTAGATCAAGCTATGGGTCATATCATGATAAATGATGATGATTAATTAATGAGAAACGAAAATGTTTATTTTTTTATTTATTTTTCGGTAAAATATAAAAAATAAGTGATTTCTAGTGTTTAATAAGTAAATAGTATAATGTACTTGAGAGCATTTATATATATAATCTGAGCAAATACTATAGGAGTGAGAGTGAACGCGACATACGCAGAACTAAAATTTAAATTTATACCAGAACAAAAACTTGATTCTTTTTACTATAAATAATTGAGGGTTAATTGTTGAAACCTTTAAAAAGAAGGAATCTATCTGTATACAATTATCTTGAAAATTGATATGTTTTTAAGTAATCAAAATATTATTAGAAATCCTTTTAATGTGTAAGCAATTAACACTTACAAGTTTACACTAAATATAGATTTGAGTAATTAAGTGTCAAATTAGTTAACAATTCAAATTTAAAAGGTATCTTTGATTAACAATTCAAAATAAGAAAGGATTTTTTTTTGTTGTTGTTAACTAGTTGATTACAAAATAATTCAACTACGATTAAAGGTATGAAATCTCATTTGATATATTCTTAGATGATTTTAAGCAATGAATTGATTTAGAAAGTAATTATATTATATTCTCAAATGATATAAAAAGATATTCTTATTATGATCTGCCCCATAATTTTCATATTTTGGAGAATCGTTTTAATTTGTGGATAACAACTTTGTAAATATCAACAAATTTTGAAAATAACGCTATAAATTTCCTTTTTTGTTTTGTTTTAATTAGAATACGTTATTGGCTTCATTATTTGTCGATAAAAACAAATCAAAACATTTGGAATTTTATTATAATTTGGAAGTGACGATTTCTTTAAGTTTAAGCATTCAGTCAGTAATCTTCCATGTAGGTCACTAAACATAGTAGTTGTATTACAAATATTTCCCCACCCCCAGTGGCGTAGCCACGTGGACACTCTTCGTCGGGAAAAAAACTATATCTGAAATAATTAAATAATATATTTTATACACCTTTAATATAACAAGCAGTGGCGAAATCAGAATTTTCAATAAGGAGGTTCAAAATTCGTAGAAATAGACATACGAAGTAATCGAAGGGGGTTCAACATCTACTATATATACATAAAATATTATTTTAACCATGTACAAATAGTATAATTTTCCGTCAAAGAAGGTCCAAATGAATCCCATGTACCAAAATGACTCCGCCTCTGATAACAAGCTATTGTAGCCCAGTAATTTTACTTTCTTAAAATAATGTAGTGCTCGTAACTATTATAGAGTCAATAAATTCAATTGAAAAAGCCATAAACACCTAAATCATTACGAAATCAATCAAATAAATCAATAACCTTTTTTTAAAAATTCAAATTATCGATTTAAAACAATCGGCCCAAAATTAAAATCGATAGGATTTTAAAAGAACCCGACCGGCCGAAAACAATGACAAAGGAAAAGGCAAAAAAAGAGCGGGGTATTGTCACGTGTGAATGTCATATAAACTCATAATATTGGTCGGCACATCTCAACTTAATACACAAGCATTCTTAATTATCACATTTCATTTTCCCAAATCATTTCTTCACCATATTTTCAAAATATAAAATATTTTTTTCGTTCTAACTATATTATTTTGAAATATTTAATAATATTATTTATTTTATGAAAATGATAAATAATTTTATATATAATTTTTAATTTTTTTTTCCGGTAATCATAATTATTTCGATATTATATTATTCAAGACATTATATTTATTATATTCAAAGGGTGATATTAGGGGTGTCAAAAATAAACCCAAAAACATAGGTAACCTGCCCAGAATTTTAAGGATTGGGCTCAAAATAATTTGAATTTGGTTCAATCTCAACCCATTCAAACTTTAACCCATTTAAAGAGAATTCTCAATTGAGCCCAATTCAATCTCCAATTTCAACGCGTTTAAAACTTTTTACTAAGATATGTTTTTATATTGAAGGTATGAATTATTATCTATTTAACATCTTTTAGGATTTATCTATTCGTTTGTTACTGTTTTAACAAGAAAAAATTGAGAGGAAATTCAAATTGTGATTATAAAAGTTAAATATAAATATGTTAAATTATTGAGATTAATTGAGTCAAATTGGGCGGAGACCCAACCGTTTTTTAGCCCATTTGAGCCCAAAGTAAATTTGGATGGGTCAAAACCCAACTCGATTTTTATTTAATCCATTTTAATATTTTTAATTTCAACGCAATCCGCTCATTTGACACTCTTAGATGATATAGTAAATTTATGCTTTTATCAAAGTCAGAATAAATATTGTTGAACAGAGGGAGAGTAAAATATTATGCCACGTGTAGTGACACATCACCGTGGATCTAAAGACAACGAGGATTTTATTGAGTAGAAAACACGCAAAGTAGCCTTTTTTACTTATCTATGTGGCATATGACCTGGACATTCGAACCACCAAAAACAACTCTTCCTCCCAAAACTTTTTCCTCAGAGAAGTAAAACATAATTGAATCTTACGATAAGTTCTAGAAAAAAAGGAAATAATTGAGAAAATTATTTGAGTTATTTGAGAAAATGATCATAGGTTATAACTTTATTACATTTTTCTCAATTAAAATCGTAGATTATAAAATTTGTCTACTATATAAGTTACATTTTTAGTATAATTCTTGATTCTTGTATTGATCCAGAGTTTATTAGCATTAAAAATATATAATATTTTAGTATAACATACGATCCTTTGATGATAAATTTTTTTTTTAAAAAAAATCTGCATAGTATTTATAATAAAGGAATTATGAAATTACATGACTAATTTGTCCTTTATCATATTATATGCATGAATATTCCTTTGAAGCTCTTTACCGTTGATAAAAATGGAAAAAAGTTTTAACAAAAAAATTCAAATTTTTGTTAGTTATATTTACATGTTGCTTGTTTTGAATCATAGAAAATCATCACTCAATATTTGTATTGACATTTTATTTCTTTTATCGTGAATTAAAATATAAATCACAAGACATAAATTATTTCACATTGAAATATATAAATGGCGAGTCTATTTAGTTGTTAATTATGCTTCAGTTTTAAGTTTACTTTTTTTTTGCACTAACAATGTTATTAACACAAATACTATATTTTTAAATTAAGTATAAATTTATGTTACAAATTATTATTAAAAAATGTGAAGAAAGTCTAAAAATTAATTTATTTCAAATTTATCTGAAAAATACTTTTTTGACTGATTAAAAAATAAAAAAATACATTATTCGATATGATTATATTCGAACTCACACCTCGCATGATTCATTTTTTGGAGTGATGCTCCTAACTGAATCATTCACGTTCTCAATCCGAATCATTCACGTTCTCAATTATTCAAACCAAAAACCTTTTATTGAATATGAAAAGATCTCAATTATTTTTATCACAATATATATCGATAAATTAAAAAAGTGACTTGTATAAATAAAAATAATATTACTTAAAATTCAATTTAGCGATCAATATTTATTTTAATAATAACAACACTATATATGTCTAGAATACATGTGAAGTTATTTCCTTTTTCTTTTTTTCCTCATGGATGTTAAATTAATCAATTATTTTTTGTACACAATCTAACAAATCACCACAAAATTAAAAAATTAGGTCCGTCCGGGCACGGGCAGATAATAGTCCCGCCATGTGAAAGAACCGCCCGGCCCACTCTTTTGCTTAAATAAAAAAAAGTAAAATATATTAAATAAAATTAACTGATTAATTATATTTTCTTCTTTTTCTTTATATATAAATAGGGAAAGACAGAGAGAGAGGTGAAAGTAGCAAAGCGTGCTTTGCGGTGCCTGTGTCAAATTGTAGAGAGAGAAAGTAAATTCTTCACCGGAAAAAACCATAAACTCTTACCAGAGAGAGAAAGTCACAACGAAATTTCTCGACGAAGACGAAGAAGAAGAAGAGTTGTTCAGACTTTGAACGTTATATTTGGAGTTATTTTTGGGTTAATTTTGGTTAAGAATTAGTTTTTTTTGGGTTTAGGAACTCAAACCCCTTTTGTTCTCCATCATCTTTCAGCTCTGTTACTGTAATTTTTTAGTTTGAAGAAAATGGAAATATCAAATATGCAGTGGCCTTCATATTTGGATGAATATGAAAAGCTTGTTTTCCGAATGACTACTCCAAGGTCAGTCTCACACCTTTTTTTTCTCTCTGATTTGATTTGTGTTCTTCAAGTTTTTTTCTGGGTTTTACTCTTTTTTTTCCCCTAAATATGTTCTCGGTTTTGCTAAAACACAGTTGATTATTGTCTCTGTTTTTTCAAATTTTGTGTTTCTGGAGATGATTTTTTCTCAATATTTACGTTAATCCGTAGAGTTTGCTTCAAATAAAAAATTTAACTGTATATTTAGTTAAACTAATATAATTTGATTTTTCTTCCTTTACACGTTACTTTGACTCTTCATTTTTCCAGAATTTTTCATTTCTTGTTGACTTCTCCTTCAGAAAAATTTGTCCATTTTCAAATTTCAAAATTTGAAAAAAAATAAAATCTCTTAGTGGCCTTTCTGAATAGTCTCTTTCACTGTTTTTTTGCTTACAGAGTCATGATCGACAATGCCGGTTGTTCAAATTCCACTCGCGTTATGGTAAGCCACCTTCTTCGACTTTACTGGAGATTTTTCAATTTTTTGACCAATTAAAATAATCTTTTTAATTATTCCAATTTTTTGGGTTTAATTTTTAATTATTATTATTATTTTAAAACAGATTGATAGTGCGAGAAAACATGGAATTCTTCTTGAAGCAGTTCAAGTTCTTACCGATCTGAATCTTTCCATTAAAAAAGCTTACATCTCGTCGGACGGCCGGTGGTTTATGGACGGTGAGTACAAATTTACGGAAACACCCTTTTTGTTAAAGTGCGCTTTTTTTCTAAAATGCGCATCTATCACTGCGCATGTTAAACAGATTATAATTTATTCTTTGGATAAATAAAAATAAATATCAGGCGTACGTTAGCTGTTAATTTTTTTAATTTTTTTTAAACCTTTTGAATATTTGTACTAATTTTTTTTGCCGTTACAACTTGTTGTTTTAATGTACAGTGTTTCACGTTACTGACTTGGATGGCAACAAATTAACTGACGAAAGTGTAATTAGTTACATTGAACAGGTACTTAATTTTCTTAATTTTTCTTTTAATGAGTGATTTATTAGGGTAATTTTGATTTACATGTTTATTATGTTTTTTGTTCAGTCATTAGGAACAATTCATTATGGAAGTGCAAAGTGTTTTGATGGTTTGACTGCACTGGAGTTAACCGGGACCGATCGAATCGGTTTATTATCGGAGGTTTTTGCAGTACTCTCTGAATTAGAGTGCAATGTAGTTGAAGCTAAGGTGTGGACTCATAATGGTCGTATTGCATCCCTTATTTATGTTAAGGAACGCGATTCAGGGTCACCGATTGAGGATTCTGAGAAGATTGACACGATTGAAGCTCGTTTAAGGAACGTGCTCAAGGGGGATAATGATATTCGTAGTGCTAAAACATCGGTGTCTATGGCTGTTACACATACAGAAAGAAGGCTTCATCAGATGATGTTTACTGATCGCGATTATGAAAGGAAGCCGATTATTAGGACTAATGATAACCCTATTGTATCGGTGTTGAATTGCTTGGAGAAGGGTTATTCTGTTATAAATATTCACTGTAAGGATCGACCTAAGCTTCTGTTTGACATCGTTTGCACCATGACGGATATGCAGTATGTCGTGTTCCATGCTACGCTTAATACAGCAGGGGACAGAGTACACTCGGTATATATTCCTTGCTTTTTTCGTTGTAATATTCTTTTATTCATGTTCAATGAATGTACATAGGTTCTAAACTTATACTACCATCTTGTCTCAGGAATTCTTCATTAGGCATACCGATGGAAGCCCGATTAGTTCAGAAGCAGAAAAACAGCGAGTTATTCTATGTCTACAAGCAGCAATTGAGCGAAGAGCATCTGAGGTATGTTATACTAATACTGGTGATAACTGATAACCAATGTGCGAACATAAATCAGAGCATGTTAATTAACACGTTTGAATTACAGGGAGTGAGGCTGGAGTTATGCACGGGAGACAAACAAGGACTATTAGCTGATGTAACACGAACCTTCCGTGAGAATGGTTTAAACGTTACAAGAGCTGAGATATCTACAACAAGTGAAAACACAGCTCTGAATGTGTTCTATGTAACAGATGCTATTGGAAATCCAGCTGACTCGAAGATCATCGAGGCAGTTAGGGTGAAAATCGGATTGAGTGACTTGAAAGTAAAGGAATTGCCATCGATCTATCATCAAAAGGCGGAAGAAAACGAAGAACCCACAGGGGGTGTAGGTGGGGCAATGTTACTATCACTTGGTAGCATTGTAAGGAAGAATTTATACAATTTGGGGTTGATTAAGTCATTTTCTTGAACAAAATATTTTCAGCAAAACAGATGTTGGTGTACATAGATAGCTTAAAGATTACTGAAAATGAAAGGATTTGGTGATAGTAGTTGTTGTTATATTGGGGTCCATATTTACCCACCAATTTCAAGAATTAGAAGTTAAAAAAAAAAAAAATTGGGACTTTTATTAAATTTGTTTGGTGGAAGATTAGAGGGACAGACTGGCAAAAATAGAAATTGGTTTTAGAATAGTGCACCTTTGTACATAAGTCTTTATTTTATTATAATGTTTTAAAGTAGGGGGTCTTAATGTTTGACTTAGTTTGTTTATACTTATAATGCCCTGTTTTGTTGGTGTTGTCCATTTGGGACTACAACAAGAGAATCTAGTCTTTGTAAATATTATTATTAATTTAATATTATTAGAGTATTATTTGGTTTAATTTTAAGTTCTACAATTTGTTTATTTTCTTTTTCTCTAATTGATTGACTGTTTGTTTGTTGTTTTGTTGACCACGAAACAATGACTGGTTTTTTTTCGCAATACACGTTGCCTTTGGTGAAGACATTTGAAAATTTGGTCGAAAGAAGAATATTTTTTTAAAAATTTATGATTTCGTTTGGTTATCAGGTCACTTAAAAAAGGTAATTATTCGTATATAATCAATCAGGCTAGTCAATATAATCACACAAATAAAGTCTGAATGAAGCTATCTTATCGTTATTGACTAGAGTGATTATTTTCGAAGAAGGTAAAGTAATTATTCTATAATAAAAGAAATATATTCTTTCGTTACTTTTTAGTTATCATAATTTTTTTTATAAAATTAAATGATAACAATTTTAACTAATATTTTAAGATATATATTTTTCATAAGTTTGCAATTTTGTTTGTAATAATCAAATTCATTCTCGACTAATATGACAAATATATAAGTTTTAAACGGTCAATGAAATGTGAAAAGTTATGTACATGTTGAAATTTGAAAAGGATAAGAAAGACCGACATTTAAATTAAAAAAATAAATATGAAATATCGAATAAATTCTGAAAGTTGTCTTTTTCTTTGAACTTTCTAAGTTGTTGACATAGTTATTGCAGTTGGGAAATTAAAGAAATCCACCAAGTAAGAATGAATCCTTAACGTGATTATAAATTACAGTAATGTCTACTCCATGCTTTAACAATTGCATCGATAATTATGGTGAAATGAATAAAATCAATTTTAAATTTATAAATTAAAATTTTTTATTTAAAAACTTTTTTTATTTAAATAAACATCAAAACTCGACTGGACACTACGTACGAAATTAAAATATTATCTTTAAGTACTTGCTCAAATAAAATTATCGTTTTGCTTTAAAAGTGTGTGATTTTTTTAATCATATTATTTGTATGCCATTTTATTGGATTAATTAATTAATTTTTAATTTGTGGTTGGATTAATGATGCTCTTTTCAGAAGTCTTTTTCTAACTTATATTTCCTTTTCCCAAAGAGGGCTAGTTAATTTATTTTAGCCAGTTGTGCTTTCATTTTCTACATATTATATAGATTCTAAATGCTCATTTGTGCATGGTTGATATATTTTTGCCAGTTGTTTTCATATTCTGTGCAAAATTCTAAATGTTCGTTTTAGTTTAGTTTGTCTTATTGTCCCTATTTAGAGACATTAGAGAGATCTATAACTAATTAAAAATAATAATTAGTTAGCTTTGTATTGGCCGATTAATTATAAAATTAAAAATTGGGTCTTAAAAAAAATGAATTAGTGCTTGGCAAAATGTGGTGATAAAGGTATAGAGACGGCTAATTTGTCTTTATTTTATTTGGTTATTATAAAGCAAATGCCACCACTATGGACAAGCAAAGTTGCATAGTTGTATGAAGTAAAATTAATTAAAAAATTAGTACTATGTAAGTATTATATATTAATTTTACCGGTTGAAAGACTTTGACGTAATAGTCAATAATAATAAGTCATATGTTTAAGTCGTAAAATCAATTTATGACATAAATATTTTATATCAGATTAGGTTGATTTTATTATATGATGTGACTCTTCTTCGAACTAGCTAGGGGCGGAACTAAAGCTTTATCGAACGAGTTCATTATAGGAACATATCACAATTTTTTGCTCATTTCGTGTATATTTAGTGAAATTCATCAAAATAACTTAATATATAGTTAATCAACCTTTAAACTTGTTATGATATTCCATTTAGACACTCAATCTAAGTCATGTTTCAATTGAACACCTCAATTTTGAATCAAATATTCTAATTAAGCACTTCTGATTCAACTTTTTTTTTTAATAAAAAAATATGTGTTTTTATTCGTTTATTAGATAATCAAATTAAACACATAAAACATGTTATCCCCTTTGTTCATACGAATCAACCTCAAATAGGAAAATGTCTAGAATTTTATAACTTATTGAAGCGAACACGTATAATTAAAGAAAATTACATATTTCACGTGGTTACTTTACTTAATTATTTAATAGACGAAAATGAAAATACACATAAAAAAAATCAAAATTTGAAACAAAAATATCTACTTAAACACCTTATTAGAAGTAAAAATATTCAATCGAAACATAAATTAATTCGATTAAATATATAAAATATTCTCATAAATTTAAGATGTTCGTTTATGTATTAAGCATGAAAAAAGGATGTGCATTGGGGGGTGCCATGGTATCGAAAAAATGGGAATAAGATCACATGCATGCAGATACAGTGAAAGTGAAAAAAAGGCAAAGTCAAAGCATCGATATATATGAAAACTATGTACTAAAAAATATTTCATTAATAAATAGAGTAAATTAGAATTAATAAGAATATCTTTTTTCTCTGCTTTTGATATGTTTATAGCACAAAAAAAGGGTTTTTTTCATAGTAATGTGTAACACCAAAAGCTACGTTTGTTTTCTTTTGCTTTGTCTCGAGGTTTTCTTTAAGATTCATTCATGCATGCCTTAGCTTGTAATTTCTTTCTTTTAAAATAATTCTGAAAAGACGTAATGTGTTTTCTAATTTGTTTCAGCTAACATTTATATATATACATTTCAATTTTAAATGTACGTGCAGTATGCACTTAAATTATATGAAGTTGAATAAACAGAAAATATGACATAAAAAATACAAATTAGTGTGAATGTATCTCGCATGAGTTGTTATGTATGATGTATGTCTACTTGTTTAAACGATTCATGTGCACACTTAAGTTGTTATGTATAGTTTGATTATTATTTTTTCAATTATCATTATAAAATTTTATTTGCACACAAACAATTAATATCATAGCAAATACAAAATAGACAACACTATATAAGTTAAATCTTTAAAGAAGGCAACCAAATAAGCACATGGATTTAGGTCTAGAAAAACCTTAAAAGAAATACTAAGAATGTATAAGGCAAGAAACAAATTGAGCCAATAATATACAAAAATATTAAATTCTACATGCCTAACAATTTGGGGGAATATAATCTTTAATTGTCAACACATGGACCATTTGTAAGAATTTTTTTAAGCATCTTTTTCTTTACTTTTCTCTCAACATGCATGTGAATTTCTTGGAAACAATATATTTAATTAGTAAATTAAGATACTAGTAACAAATATTGTGATTTTTTTGTATCTTTTTATGACAAAATTGAATCAAAACGAGCATGTAATGTTAATCTTCTAGATTGATTCTTGCAAATTAGAATAAAAATAAAGCATATAACTTGAATATGATAATCATAAGAATAAATAAATTCCTTATTTGGCACTAACAAAAACTACAAAGAATCTTTATACACATTTTTTGCTACTTTTTTCCATTTTTAATTACTTTTTAGAGTGGAAATTCCGGTTCTTTATGTTATTACGATCTTGAAGAAAATGGTGTAAATTGATTCTACCAAAAAAGGAAAAAAGAAAAAAGAAAAAGTGGATAATGAGCTCATACATGATATAACTCAAATTCTTGCAAAAAAAAAAAAATCAAATTGCCACTAGCAATATTTTAAAATGATTAATTTGCCGAAAGATAATATCTATGGGGATTTTATTGACTTAATTAATCGAATAGCAATGTGACACTTATCTTTCTTAAGCGTGTTTTCGATATACACAAAATATTTTTTAATCTTCATACATCTAGTTGAAAAATAATTTTTTAGAGGTGAATTTTTGAAGTTAATCTCTACCCTTTTCTTACTGGATTTAAATCTCAAGATTACATTACCTGTCTAGGGGACTCGACTAAGCAACCTCACCTCGTCCTAGATCCATCTTTCCATAATAATTATTTAAATTATATATAAATATATGAAAAAATAATATTTTTTTACTTACATATAAACTATAACGATCTATCACAAAATGATAAAAAAGTAATTCCACTTAATAGAATATTTTGAATCAAAAGATTTAACTTTGTTAGTCCTTATTCTTACCGTACATATAGCATCTTTAACAATGTCTTACATAATATATTAGCTAGCAATTAGCATAACAATAATTAAAAGGAATCTAGTAGCATAGACAAATTAACAAAGAGTCACGTTTAGCAAACTTTAACAAGAAATTCTAGAAACTAAAACCCTTTACAGTTGTAAATATTCATCAACTAGAGAATATTATGCACAATATATACTATACTATGCTCTATATCTTCATTCACCTTTAAAAATTAAAATTACTAATTGTCTTACTTAACTATTCTCTTGTACATTACCCATTTTCTTGTTTTCAACTTTGTTACAAATACCCATTATTCCAATTCAAATATTATTTCATCGTTGTTACAGCATCTCACACGTGAATTCAATAATTTTTTAAAAATCATCTAAAATGTAGACTTCATTGTGAATTGTAACCCTCTAGTTATTATTAGGTGAATTGTCCAAGTATAACACATCCCTCAAAATTCGAGGGTCGAAATATTACACTAATATTAATAAATTATTTGTTGTCAATGAGGGTGAAAATAATGACTTAGTTATATTTTCTATAAATTATTTGTAATGTCAATT
Source organism: Solanum sitiens (assembly GCA_016801875.1). NCBI lineage: Eukaryota > Viridiplantae > Streptophyta > Magnoliopsida > Solanales > Solanaceae > Solanum > Solanum sitiens. The sequence goes on from JABWTJ010000013.1 coordinate 3,179,548, forward strand.
TTTAAACCATAAATCCATAGTATTGGTGAAGAAAACAGGTGGTAGTTTTAGCAATAATAGTCCAAAAAAATAAAACAATTTAGCAGTATGTATACACAATCGGAAACAAGTGACTGAACTAATTAATCTTCTTGTTAATATGTCATTTTCTCTAAAGTCATTTAAATTTTATTTTTTTTGCACATGCACCCACGTGGACGACAGCTATAAGAAATTTTTATTTTTTGAAAATATTATTTCATTATGACTAAATTTGACATTGTAAACCTTAGCTTTGACTAATAATATTGAGTAGACATATGTCTTTGTTCCTTTTGGTTGTTTTACCTAATAAGAGGGGATTCGACCGTTTTGATAATATGAGGTAACTTTGTTAAATAAAGTTATAATAAATTAAAAAAATTATCTAATATTTTATTTCGATTTATTTCATTAATCAATTAATTATTTTTATGATCACGATATTAAATAATGACAAAATTATTTAGTAAATATACTTATATTTGTACGTGTTTAATTTTGTTAGTTGATACTTAGTATGAAATCTTATCCGTTGTTAATTTCTTATTTCCTAATAGTGAAAATAATGTTCTCTATATTAAGAATAAGCATACTTTACATAATAATGTCAGTAATTTGAATTGAGAAAATATTCAATCCAATTTCGATGTGTAGGATTAGCTCATATTCACAAATAAAATGTTAATAGTTCGTTAATATGAATTTTATGATTTTAAAAGGACACTTTAAGCAACTACTTCCAAAAGTTTACTATTCTTGGGAAATTTCTTTTATTTCTAAGAATGTTTTTTTATTAAAAAAAAAAAAGTATATGGACCATGTTATTGGTAGTTTCCTAATCTTAAAAAGTGAACGTACATTATATATTTATATTGTTGAGGAAATTTCCTTTATTTGCTTCTAAAACATGGTATACGTAGTTTCCTAATCTTTAGGGGAGGATGTACATTATATATTTATATTGTCAAGGAAATTTCCTTTATTTGCTTTTAAAAATTCACTTGTCTTTATTCATCAATATTGTAGTTTCCAAAGCTAAACGGATCACGATTGTCAATATGAGTTGTGGGGTGTAGTAGTGTGAGACTATTTCATTTTTAATTAGAGGTTTAGAATTCGAGCTCTAAGTATAGGGAAAAAAAAAATTAGGAACATCACCCCGAATGAGCTCTTGCAGTGTGTCTTTCGAATTTAGTCGAGGCTCTAATGTGGGCTCTGGAGCTGAGTGAAAATAAAAAAGATAAAAAAGATTGGTAAATTGCCATTTAGGATAAATTTTTTGCGCCCTCTAGCTCCGTCTCTGACCGCCAAAATATTTCAGTTAAGTTTAAATGTAACTTTAAGTCGCAAAAATTACTTTAGAGGAGATATTTAAATTATATTTATTAATTTAATATTTACATATAAAATATAATATTCTTGATGTACGATCCTCCAAGAAAATAGGTGGTATACTGCTACAAAAGAAGTGGATAATTATCTGAAAATCGAAAGTAATATATTCTGTAGGCCACAAAAACATTTCAAAAAATTAATAATGGTCTAGATAATATTCTTAAGGGTCTTAATTAATTAATAACTTAATTGATTAGTATTCTCAAAGATTAAACCACAATGATAAATCATAAATGTGACACTTATATTGCTTTTGTTTCAATTTATATATTTCTCTTCAACTGGATGATAATACTCCTTACGTGGATGGTTAATTTTGCTACTAATAATTGCATCTTTTTCTTTTTTTCAAGTTAAAAATTAAAATAATAAAGTTATTCCACTATAGGATATTTTTTGAACGAGAATATAATATATATTTTAATTACGTTACATGGAATATTTAGTTAAATCATTCAGAATTAGCTCAAAGTGGAATATAGTGCTAGACAACAATTAGTCACGTTTGTGTAAAACTTAAACAAGAAAAATTAACTTCAAATATTCTTCAACTATAATATTATATAATAATATAGTAGTATTGAAGGGCAAAAGAATTGATAAATTTTGATCTAATATAAGTTATTGTTGTGAAGTACGGTGGAATAGATGAAAATCCTTTATTTTTATTCATATATTTCAGATTTAAATATATGGAACAGAGAAACTCTGGCTATTTTACATAACGCGATAATATAACTAAAAATGATCTTTAACAGCATCTAATAAACAATAATAGTTAATTTCCACTAAATATATATTCTCAAAGGCAATTAAACTCTTTGTAAATATTTTTAAAGTCGATAAAGATTATAACAATGTCATTATCTCTAAGTTTGGTTCTTTCTTGCATATGCAGCCTCCTACTTCAATTTGACCTTTCATAAACAACACTAAAATAAATCATTATTGTGAGCCTTTGACCAAAATTTGACCTTCAATGTTATGTCTTTGTCCTCTAATCACTATATTGTTCCAATTTCAAGGTCTCAAAATAAAAATTTTCAATATAAATCGAAATTAGTTAGATCTCTGAAAATAAAAAATAAAAAAATCGTCTTTTGTCCTTTATTCACAACCCTTTCACTTTCATATGTACCTAATTAGATTCTTCAACGTTTTGTTGACTCTTATAATGTTGCTATATGTGTGGCACGATGTTCTTGTTCTTGAGCAATTAACAATAATTACATTATGAAGTTACTTAAATAATGTACTTAATTACAAAATTATTCGTGATAAAATGAAATTACCCTTTAATCTTATGAGAACTAAAATAAAAAATAATTTATCGATTAATATGTACGTATATCTTTATAGCTGAATAAAATAAAGTACAATACAATAGATTGTATTTGGTTCTAATTAATGTGCTTTATCCTTTAGTACCAAGCATTATCTAACACACAATAAGCCAAACCTCATGATATAATTATGAAGCACTACCAAATAATATAATAAAATAAAACTAATTAACTAACTACTACACTATTTTATATTTTTATTTGACATATAATTTGTCGACTATCCTATTTAAATTTAATTTGTCCTCTTTAAAAAATGTATTACTATATTCTTTTTTCTGGCTTTACCATAAGGCCAAAGAATTCATCATTTAATATAAGTTGTCAATTTTGCTAAGTTACACAAAAGGCCTTTTTTGTATTTTTGATACTTCCTCACCAATAAGAGGAAGATAAGATCATGGTTTTCTTTTTTAAATTTTATGAAAACATTTCTTCTTTATAAGAAAACACAACATAAAAAATTTCAATGATTTTTTTTTTTGTCTTAATTTTCATGAATACAACAATTTTAGGGTTAAAAGATGGGAAACTTTCACATATAGCCACTTAAAAATAATTAATTACTCTCTATAGCTATAGTTTGATAATTACAATTTGTAGCTACATGTTATTTGGAGGAGAGAGCCGAGCGAGACTGGGAGAGAGAGGAGAGAGGCGAGAGAGAGGGGAAAAAGAGTGGAGAAAGGTGAATTATATATGTATATTAGTTAGATAATTGTATATTACACATATATATTTGTATATATGACAAGAGAGATTGGGAGAGGGAGGAGAGAGGCGAGCGAGACAGGGAGAGAGAGGAGAGAGGCGAGCTAGATCGATAGAGGCGAGAGAGAGGGCAGAGAGTGGGAGAGAGGTGAATTGTAAATGTATATAATTGTATATAACTGTATATTATACATATACATTTGTATAAATGGCAAGCGAGATTGGGAGAGGGAGGAGAGAGGCGAGCGAGATTGAGAGAGAGAGGAGAGAGGCGAGCGAGAGAGGGTAGAGAGTTGGAGAGAGGTGAATTGTATATGTATATAGGTTAAAAAATTGTATATTATACATATGTATTTGTATTTCTTGGTGAATTATACATATACAAACATGACTAATTATACAAACTCGAAATCAGCCCACGTAATTAATGTATAATGTTAGTCGCGAGTGATAATTATAGCAAACTATAGCTATGATGAGTAATTAAATAGTATAAGTTTGCTTAGCCCCGTAATTTAAACAATGCCGGCTGTGGCTATGCAAGCAATGTTTATTTGTTTGTTTCATGAAGTCATGGCTACCTAATTCGTGAGGAATACCACTAATTCTTTTAATAATTTTACGATTTAAAAGACACGTAGAAAAAATATTTAAATTTTCTTTTACAATGTTAACTAGAGGCAAATATAAAATAGAATAACCGAAAGTTATTAACTCAATTTCAAACGTTTAGAAATTCAGATCGTGTTTGATTTGAATTACACTCTCCTATTTTATGAAAAAAGAAGATAACTTAGATTATGGAAGAACGTCTTAACTAAAATTCAATAGCATGGAAATCAAGCCTTCTTTTATATTTTAATAATAAACCATTCAAATGACAGTATGAAGTTGCCAAATACTGACTAAATTTTAAATAGTATATCAAAATTGATTATATTTTAAATAATGTAATCACAAATGGCTACCTAGTGTCTTTCCTACCATATTATTATTGGCCCAACATGAAGGAAGGCTTGGGGATGGCAACAATATTTTTTCTTTTTTTGTGAGAGAGAAAAAAAGCAATGGAGTTGAAATCAATCATCATTAAGGGGTTATAATATTTTCTTTTTGCCTTTTCATTTGATGTTCGATATCTGTATTGGGGCCGACTAAATTTGAAGTCATGGAAGACTCACATTACGACCCCGAGATTTCAATTTTCTCTCGTGACTGCGCGAAAGCATGAGTTAGTTCACTAGTGTGGAGGGACATAATGAAAACTACAACTACGCATCAATTCCAAACCTTAGCTATATGAGTACTCACTGGTCGTGTTTCTCCATTTGACATGTAATCATCATACTAACTAAAAATAAAAGTAAAATATAAGGTCAAAAAAATGATATAAATAGTAATATCGGAAGTTCTATACATAAATTTCATAAAATAGGAGAGTGTAATTCAAATCGAGCACAATCTGAACTTTTAAACATTTGAAATTGAGTTAATAACTTTCGGTTATTCTATTTTATATTTGCCTCTAGTTAACATTGTAAAAGAAAATTTAAATATTTTTCTACGTGTCTTTTAAATCGTAAAATTATTAAAAGAATTAGTAGTATTCCTCATGAATTAGGTAGCCATGACTTCATGAAACAAACAAATAAACATTGCTTGCATAGCCACAGCCGGCATTATTAATCTTTTAACCCTAAAATTGTTGTATTCATGAAAATTAAGACAAAAAAATCATGTCAAATACTCTTAGAAAAACAATAGGATTAAAATCGACATACTAAGAGTCCTTTAAACCCAACCAGTATATATCACCCATATGGATCTTTCTCTTCCATCGTGCCCTATCTTTAGCTAAGTCTGCATTGATTTCAAGAAATTATAGGTTTTTGGAGACTTCATTCAAATATGATTTTAGGTCTACCTTGTTCCTCTTAACATCTTCACTCACCATAGTTTCACAATTACGAACGATGCATTTGTATGTGGATGAAAGACATGTCCGAACCATCTCAAGCTTACCTTCTCTCATTTTATCATCAAGGTGTGCTACTTGTATTCCCTCGGAGACATCTGATTAACAAAAAGAAAACATGCTACTTGCACCTTTCGGCGAAGAGAACATCTGGCACCTGGGCCTAACTCAACCCCAAAAGCTAGCTCATGAGGGGAGGTTTGTCCAAGTCGAGACCAATTTCTCATTCCCTCTATCGATGTCGGACTTCTTAAGAACATCATCAGCAGATGAGATAGGGAATACCATGAGCTCAACATCTTGGTGTTGTTTTCCTGTAAAGCATACCATGAGCTCTACTTTGCACCACTCTTAGACAAGGGCATTCCCTCTACCGATGTCGGACTTCTTAAGAACATCATCAGCAGATGAGATAGGGAATACCATGAGCTCAATATCTTGGTGTTGTTTTCCTGTAAAGCATACCATGAGCTCTACTTTGCACCACTCTTAGACAAGGGCACAGCTTTAGACTAAAGAGAGGAACAATCAACAGGATGCCTGAGATCACAAGGGTATACAAATTTGTTATATCTCAAATAAAAGGAATATTATTCAGTACTCACACCAAATGCATGAAGGAACTTACCATGATGTTTAGATGTTTCCGATGCTGACTTTCGATTCTTCTGCGTTTCACGCATTCTAAATTTCTTCTTTCTTAGCTCCCACAGTATCAAAGAAGCACAGAACTGTATTTCAAATGAAGAAAATAGTAATAAGATGTTTAATTTATGCCCAAAGAATTTGAATTATAAGACATCGGATACCAGATTAAAGGTTTGCGTAAAATTTCAAAGATATTCTGGTGGATTAACTTAGAGACGTTGTCAGGCATTGATCTACCATTGGCTCTCTGTATGCTAGCTAGCTCATCAAGTTAAGCTAAAATGGTTAAAAGCCTTCTTGTACAGTTCAATTCTATTACCTCCAGTGAAAAAAATCTATCTACCAAAAAAAGGAAAGGTAACTTTGACAATATCAAACTGTAAAATGGAAGTCCTTGCCCAAAATCTACTCATATTAAAACTGAAACTCTCAGCACAGAAGCAACACTTGACAAAGAGTAGTCAGTTACTAGTTAAAATTAACCACAAAACTTAGTATATTTGCTCTTACGTAAGTACATCAACTCGGACTAGTAGTGCAGATGGACAAATTGTCACATATATAAATATGATAAGAAAGTAACTAATTGAGCCAACTTCTTTTCTTTTTTAACTTAGAGAAGAAGATTGCTCAGATCAAATCAATCTTCTATTACTCACAACCACAACAAATTAATAGCATGAAGATTTTAGATGGAATATGACGCCGCTTACATCAGTTCCTGTTTACAGAAACAATGGGGCTTTGAAAGATGGACCACAAAGAAAAAGGGTTTTAACACCTGCCCAGTGCAGACACACCATCAACCAGGAATATATTCATATTTCACAAAAACAAATGATAGTCTTCAAGTATGAATAAACTTATGTACCAAAAAATGGAAAGTACAGCAACTAAGTAAGTTTAACAATAAAGGAATATGATTTGTTAATGATGCCAAATGCAATCTTCCTTTAACATAAACACTTATTTGTAAAGTAGCACTTTTAAGCTCCCAGTCAATATAGTTTCAAGATGTAGGACAAACTTTGTGACCATGTATCACACGAGAACCTCTGGAGTCATGCATCTAACAATGGATATTCCTTAAAGGCAAGGGCTATTCCACATGTAAAATAACAGACACCAACTACAGGAGGAGGCATCATCTGTGACACCGATAAGATCAGATGACCAGTAGAGATCAGTGTCATGCGATTCTTAAAATACCTTCCTTGATATGTTAATAACAAGAATAAGAGTGTTAATAACTAGAGGGCAAACTGATAATAAACCAAGAAGCCAATTGTACTACTGCATTGTCCTATTCAGTAAAATCATGATGGGAATCTCTCCACCTGTTAATAACTTAGTATAGAAAAGATGTCTCTAACTAGAATCACACAAAGATACCTGCAATTTATGTCGCTATCATGTTGTGAACTAATTCTTTTAAATCCTTCAAACTGCAACCTCACACTCTTTCCATACCTCTCTTCTTCATCCTCTCCTTTGTTTGAGCTACTTCATCCCAACGACCGGCTGCAGCATAGATGTTGACCAACAACAAATAACACCAAAATTTCTCAGGATCTTGTTCAATTAACTTATTCCCAATTCGTTCTTACATCCCCTCTAAAACAAGCTAAGCCAAGCAATTCAGACCACAACGAGGATGTTAGTGGCAAATTGCTGTCTATCGGAATGTTTTTTAGTATTTTTATTGCCTCTTGGCTCTTGCACCAGACCAACATGTGCTAGAAGATTAGCCATGCACCAATAATGTGCGAAATTGGGCTTTACACCAAGCAAATCACTCATATGCCGAAGTATGTTCCTCACGGACACAAGCGCATAAGAAAAGTGATTTCATCTGGAAGCACATGATCCCCTTCGGCTTGCTTCATTTTCTTAACATATTTTATTTCTTCTACAACTCACCAAGTCTGCACACAGATTAAGCCCATCTTTTGGGTTCCCATGAATGCAATACCCCCAAAATCATCGCATTCCAGCATACTATATTCTTGACCAACATCCTATCAAAAATTAGACGAGCAATGTCTTCTGTTCCGCATCTACTATACATATGAATCAAAGTTGAAATAACAATCAAATTCAATTCATTAGATACCGTATTAAGAGACCCATGAACAGATTTCCCTTCATTCATTCGAGCTGACCGAGCACAAGCAGTAAGAGCAATAACTTCTGCACAAGAAGTAAGAGCAACAAATTCTGCACAACAACTACTTCACCCACTTCCATATATCCATTCAAAATGCTATTCCAAGACACAACATCCCTCTCAGTCATTTCATCAAACACCTGCCTAGCAAGACAAATAAACCCACAACGGGCATAGAAATGCACCAAATAATTCTAAACCTGCAAAACCCCATAACTATTTTGAACCTTTCAGCAATTTTCTCTGGCTCATTGTTTCTGCTCCACTACACATTCTTGCCATTGATACTGGAGCATTTTCCCTCTTTGTTCTTCACCGTTCGACTATGCCTGAAACTCCAAAAGAGATATTCACAAAGAAAGATGAGAGCTTTATCAAATTTGCAGAATTTTTTTCAAGATTTTCATCAGATTAAGCAAAAACAATAAATTCAAGCAAACAAAAATGGAGGGTGTCAATAGTTCCTACAGAGTTGGAGCAAATGAATTGTGTATTACATATTGTTGTAAAATGACAAAACGGTCACCTATGTTTTATTGTTTGTTCAAAATAGTCTGTTAAATATACATCTAAACAATTTTCTTTCCTTAAATTTGTTAAAATTAACGTTTTTACTCTTTTTAATTTTTTATCAAACTTTATTTTGTTAGATTTAACTAGTAGAGAATTAGTGATTATAAATATCAAAAGATTACACTAGAAACAAATAAAATATATAAAAATAAATAGCAGAGATTACATACTACCAAAAAGGATTAAATTTGTTTTTAACTATATGAAAAGTTATAAATTATGAAACGTGTGACATTATATGCTAAGCTTTTGTTGTTTAAAAATATGGGCAATTTAGCTCATTTGAATATCGACGAGGATATATACAATAAAAACTATTAACAGAGGATAAATTTATTCCTTTTTATATAGCTCAAAAACAAATTTAACCTTTCACGATTAAAAAATTATATTTTTCTTCTACAATTTAAACATAATAGTAATACTACCCTCGATTATCGAGCTACATATATCATTAATGATATAATATCAATCCATATACATACTCTTCCTTCGTTAATCCCCATTCAACCTTCTACATCAAATTCTCTTCTTACACCAAAATTCAAAATCATTGATATAATAATATTGAGTCACTTTTTAATTTTTGAAACATATCTTGATTAATAGTATAACATTATAAAAATATATAAACGTAAGTATAACGCACAATAATATTATAATTTTATTTATAATTATACAAATAAGACTTCTTGTCTCTTTTATTTTAAGGGAGAAATTTGGCCCTTAGTGGTACCACAAAAGTTGACCAAGGCAAACATATAGATATATATATCTTTTTTGGTAATAATTAGGCCCCTATTAAGGGGAAAAAAATTGTTTTTAATAATTAGCTTTTAGATAAGAACAATATTTCCTTTCAAAATTGTTAGGTATTTTTTCGATATTCTCAGTATGATTTACTTTTCTTTTTAATTAATAAAATAACATATTTTCATTATATTGTTAATGAATTGATTTAAAATTATATAAATATATATAATTTATTTTAGATTATAAATTTTAAATTTTATTTATTTATTTTTTAAATTTTGTATTAACTTAAAATTAACTCATATAAAATAAATCAAAGTATTGTAATATTTGATGGCGAGTGGATGTAAAATTATGTAAGCTATCATCCATTTTCTTCCTCCGATTATTAAAAAAAATAAATATTTTTGTGCATTTACAGGTGTAATGGCCCATATTTTAATTTCTTGTCCTTTTTCTTATTATTAATTTATTATTATTATTATTATTATTATTATTATTATTTTGGGTTATTGAACCTGGCTTGAAGTTTCTGCAATTTCCACATCATGGTTGCAAGTGGAAGGAAATATATAAATACAAAATTATTCTGATAACTTTGATTATAACCTCCTACTTTTTTCAAAAAATTAATTAAACACTTAATTATTACTTTGATTACCACTTGGCAATTTGGCATCCTTATGCTTCCACTAGAAATATATAAATTATACAATTAGTAACATTTTACACCATAAACTTAAAAATGACTACTTAATTATTATTTTAGCCCAACAACTCCCACAAAATATATATATAAAATATGAAAAAATGATGGAATTCATAACTCTCTGAATATTATAGTGGGGGTTTCCCATTAGACAAGTAATTTGTTTTTTTTTTAAATAGGTCACAATTTATTATTTTTTAATATAAATTTTTAAAAATGTGAAAGGTCTTTTACCTATTTTAAAAGATATTATTTACTTTGAGTTAAGTCATACATTTTTTCACAAAAAAAATTACACTTCCAAGTATTACTGCGTATACTTTTATATAGCTTTTTTCTTTATTGGTTATCAACGTGAAATTTTATTTGCACACCTAATCATCTTCATCTCAAAGTTAGATTCTACATGACTTGTCTTAAGATTAATTTTGACATCCATTTCAATCGTGCATATATTCATGGCCGTCAAAAATTTATAGGCTTCATTTTTGGGTATATAAAATAAGTCAAATATTTTTTTTAATATCGTGTGATATAGTTTACTTTCGATACACTCTCGATTCAAATAAAATATATCAAAATAAAGTTGTATTAGGAAATAAAGTAGTAAGAAGACATGCTAAAACTAAAAAGAAAAGAAAACAGTATCAATATTAGATAATACGAAATCAGAGCAAAGAAATAATAAATAGTAATGAAATTAACGAACAAGCTGAAGGTAGTAAAGGAGTAAGAATAACAATATTAGTAAGAAAACACAAGGTAGTATTAAACTGCATACTAACTTTTATTTTAATTCTCGATCTTTATATTTTTCTAATTAGAAATAATAATAAAAAAGTAACTTGGAATTACTGTGGTTGCACCTACAACTTTTATTAGCAAACCAAATAGGTTTTACTAGCCAATTTATTTATATTTATTTATTTATTTATTTATTTATAAGCTAAGGAGCATTGCTTTGCTTTGCTTAAAAGTCATATCCATTGGGTGATTATGCTAAACACTAATTTACACTTTAGAAATATGCTCACACTGTTCTATATTCATATTTTATAATAGTAATAAATAATTCTTTAAGAGGAAAAATAAATCAAATTAAAGAAAAAAAAATAGTAAAGTATATTTTTTTCTTCACTTAACTCACTTTATATGACAACTTTTTTTTTTCTTTTAATTCAATTTATATGACATTGTGGAGTCAAATGTTTTTTTAATTACAATTTCTCATTGATTTTTGAATAGTTTGAATTGTGAAAAAGTATTAATTTACCATAGATTTAACAAATTTAGAAAATAATATTATATTAAAAATTAAAGTAAAGGCAAAATTACATTTTCCTCTTATTTCACTTTTCTTTTCTTCTTTTTCATGTTCGTACTATTTTGTCTGTATTATACAAAGAAAAAGCATTTATTAATCACTGATAAGATTTGATATTAATAAATACAGATGTAATGTTTATGTCATATACAATTTAAAATATATACTTTTATTTATTATTTTCAATGCCTTTTTAATATTAAAAAAAAAAAAGAGTAATGGTTGTCTTCATGCCTTGTAACCTAATTTCACTTTTCCCAACCACAATTTTTCTCTTTTTTTTTCTTCTGAATTTTCTTTTCCCAAACCGGACTCCAAACCATTTTCTTAAACAAAATACATAATTTTCCATCCTCAATATATTTAATTATTCAATAAATTATTAATTAATTAACTTTTTTCATCATTATTATTTTCCTTTAATTACGATTCGGACATACTGAGGAAAGTTAGCACCCCCTAAATTAGTTTTTTTATTTTTATTTTTTTAACTTATCAAAAACTCCATATTTCACATTTTCTCAAGAATCTCATTACAATAAAGCCTAAAAATTCAATCTTTTTCCCATAATTTCAGTCTTTTAATTCTGAAAAAAATCTTAAAATTTTCAACAAAAAATTCTGATTATTTTCATCTTCATTTCTGTTTTAACTTTCTTGTTTTCTTCTAAGCTCTGTTTTTCTGCTAATCTCTGGTTAGACTTCAAAATTAGCACTAATTAAGCTTTTTTTGAGAATTTTTTTCTTCTGGGTTTCTTCATTGAAGGAAAATTATGGGGTTTTGAAGAAAAAAAGAGGGAAAATTTTTAATTTTTTTTGGTGATTTTTTTTGTTTTTTTTGGCTATGGAGGGGAGTAACAGTGGAGTTACAGTAGTGGGATCAGATGCTCCATCAGATTACCATGTGGCAGCAAGGACCACTGAGAATCCGACAACACAGACAGTGACATCCCAGGTTATTGTTGTTTCACCAACGCCGGCAACAGCCGTGTCTGCCGGCGCCGGTGCCGGCTTAACAGCTCTGAGTGTGAAGAAGAAGAGAGGGAGACCAAGAAAGTATGCACCAGATGGGTCTGTAAATGTTATTTCTCCAAAGCCAATTTCATCATCTGCTCCGTCGCCGGTGATTGATTTTTCATCGTCGGAGAAAAGGGGGAAAATCCGGCCAGTTGGGTTAGTTAGTAAAATACATCAGCAACCTAAAGTTGATTTAGAAACTCCAGGTAAAGATAACAACTTTGTGGATTAGTTAATCTTTATGCTGTTTTTTTTCTATTAGTTCAAAGCTCTAATCTTTTTCAAAACTGCTTGGAAATGCTTTATTTTATTTCGAGAATTATCGAAAACAGCCTCTCTATTTAGAAGTAGGGGTAAGGTCTGCGTAGACTATATCCTCCCCATACCCCAGTTGTAGATTACACTTGGTATGTTGTCTTTGTTGTTAAAGATCTAATCTTTTTTCACATGTAAGTTGATTAATTAAATGTGTTCTATAGATCTGTGTGCTTAGTTGCATTAATTAGGCCTGTGAATGAAGTGGGATGAGAATAATGAGAGATCAACTCGGAGTCAAAAAACACTAGGTTGTTAGTTTTTATTTGTCCAAGCTTTGCCGAGGCAAGGTTATCTCGTACTTGAACTGGTGGGAGGTTACATACTTACATGTATCGAATGAAATAGTTGGGGTGTGCACAAGTTGGTCCGGACAACATAATGAATGAAAAGTGTGATTTTGTGAAGTTATAGGATAATAGTGTAGGATGTGTAAAGGTGGGGCCTACTGTGAATAGATGCTTTAAGTATGATCTTTGATACCAATGGGCAGCTCTGTGTGTGAGGTGGTGCTTTTTGGTTGTTCTGGAATTGAAGAATCTTATAAAACTTATATATGTCATTGTGGGACTTTTCATGGGAGTAATTTAGTAAGGGAAGTGTTTTCCTGGATTTCCAGATATAATCTACTGCTTAATAAGGAAATGGTAGTGTGAATTTGAACTCTTAAGAACTGCTGCTACTGTTGGAATATTACGAAAGGAGTTATGTTAATAGCATCATTGACCTCACCTAATTGCTGAGCTACTTTTATTCCCAATGATGACACTGTAATTCACTATAGTTTTTTTGGAGTTCCCTAACTGGAAGTCTTGTCACATTTATGCTTTTGTTAGCACATCGGAATAGACGGATCTTCGTACTAAGCGTACATGTGTATACTCATGGAAATTTTACTCTAGTTATTGTCCCATATTCTGCTTTTTTCCTGTTACTGTTCTATAGTTAGTGCCACAATCAGCACTTAGCCCTCTCTTTTTTCTGTTTTTCCCCCCTTCTTTGGGTCTGGCTGTATATGTGCATTGAAGTGGTTTTTTCTCTTTTCCCGTCCCTCATTTTTGACAGTTGAGAGGAGGGGGGGGGGGTGCATACTAACAGAGGGAAAAACAGTATTTTTAAACTCGAGGTGATCATCCCCGACGTTTCTATGCGTTGTCTCCTTATGAACTTCACAACATAAGCTAACAGAGCTTTATCTACTTTATGTTTTTCTTTAACTTTGGAGGAGGTTGGAGAGACTATTCTAGACTTCGATATAATCATCAGTAATTTGTGACTTTTCAACCAACATGTCATTAGTTATTTGTGTGAAAGTACTTGGAGACACTTTTTTTTTTTGGTGTGTGTGTGTGTGTGCGCACCATTGGTCATATATAAAATCATGATCTTTTTGTGTGATGAAGTTTCATGAAATATGTTTTTGTAGTTGCATAGTTTATGTTAAGGTTTGTGTCAAATTACTAATAATTTAATTTTTATCTGTAGGCGAATGGGTTTCATGCTCTGTTGGTGCTAATTTTACACCTCATATTATTACTGTAAATACTGGAGAGGTAAATCTTAGCTTTACAGATGAAAGTTTTATTTTTACGACGACTTAAACAAATCTGCATAAATAAGTCTGTTGCTTGCATAACACCTGTGATAACAGACATAATTTATCTTCTCCTTTCATAAGTGACCAAGTACATATCTAAAGAATTTTTCTTAGTTTAGTAAATTTCATAAATTGGCAGGATCTTCTCTTGGCAAATATAGACATATGGATGTTTAAATGACTCTTTTCATATTGAACTGAATGTGCATTGCTAATTGTTCTTTCAATCTTCCTTTAGGATGTCACCATGAAGGTTATATCATTCTCTCAACAAGGGCCTCGAGCAATATGCATTCTTTCAGCCAATGGTATAATTTCAAGTGTTACACTTCGTCAACCAGACTCCTCTGGTGGCACATTGACGTATGAGGTGCTTAGTTCTTCTCTCTTAATCATGCTGTTTTATGTCATATTTGAAGTGCTCTAGACTTTTGATCATTGCATCTATATGTGATAGTACTATCTTCTTCTGATAACTTTTAGCTTGTGCCTATTTTTATAGTCAAACAGATGTCTTACTCTGTGCTTTTTATTCAATCGAGAAGTAGAAAAAACTTCGTTGTACTCTACCAAATTTTCGTTTGTCAATATTGCCTCAGATGTGACTAACCTCTGCTCACTGGTTAGTTACTTATGAAGAGCTTTTTCTTCACCTTTATTGAAATAAACAGGATCTTAATCTAGAATTGTGGATCCTAATCAGCACATGACCAAGTGACAGATATATTGAGGCTACTAAGAAGTGACATGGAAGAACTTTGTAAATCTTAATGAGTACACGGCTCAAAACTGATGTGTCATCTAGTGAGAGATTAAGATGTAAACTCATGATATATGAAGAGGAAATTAATTTAGTGTGAATAAGTATAGCTTATTGCATTTCCTCAGTTGCTTATCATTTTCCATCGTCATGAAAATGGTCCAGAAGTTGTGTTCCCATTTACATGTAAAAGAAACCATAACAAATCATGCGAAAGAAACTAATTAGTGCGAAAAAATTTTAAAATCAAGAAAAAAGAAAAGAAAATCTGTACATAAAAAGAACTCAACAATAAAATGAACAAAAATCTAACCTCTGTCGATGATTTATCTTTTGGTTGTGACTTGTGACTTTTCCTTGTCAGGAGAAAGAGATTTAGAATCCACTTTTATCTTTTCCTCAAAAAAACAATTTTCCATTTTCATGTCTTTTCTCAATAAAGCCTTGATATTGGCGTATTCTTCTTGAATGGATTGAAAATAAGAGAGTTCACCTTCATAATGGTGCAACGTCAGCCTCGAGTTGGAGGATAAGTTTATCATGTTTCTCGAGTTGTGTCAGTTCATAGGAGTAAGTCCACCTATGTTTGTCAATGTACTGAAAGATTGCAGCATCGTGATAGCAATCTTCACTCTACTTGACTTTGAATGAATGGCTAGGATATACAAATCAATCAGAATAGTATATGCAGAAGACGGGTCAAGTAGAGTATGCACCAGATGGGTCTGATTAAGGCCTTCTATCTGATTTGTGCTTCTTCTCTTCTCTTTTTAAAGGAAGGTGCTTTGCAAATTAAATTTTGTATAGGTTTGGTTTCTTCCTGCCTCTGTAGTGTTGGTCCATATGTCTTTTCTCGGTTCATGTACAACGGTGGCATCCCAACTTCTTGATACCCTTATGTTAGTGATTAGCAGTGTCCATGAAACATGAATTGTTGATGGCACAGATTTGTATTTGGACATCTGAAGCTAAGCCCTTTATTACATGAAAATTGATGTTTGTGTATTCTCTGTATTCATATATTGTTATTGATAGACATTTGTGTATGACACTCCCCTTTCGCTGTTTCTTTAGGGACGGTTTGAGATACTGTCTTTGACTGGATCATTTATGCCATCAGAGACTGGAGGAATGAGAAACAGATCTGGCGGAATGAGTGTATCTCTAGCTAGCCCTGATGGGCGTGTTGTAGGAGGTGGAGTAGCCGGTCTATTAGTAGCTGCCAGTCCTGTGCAGGTATCGGTTTGCCTAAACATAGCAGTCACAAATTTATGCTTATTTTGACAAAGAAAGTATATCTTGGAGTTGCAACCAATTATTAGTCGTTCGGATAATCACATTACGTCTTCTATCTTTGTTGTTAATCAGATTGTTATAGGCAGCTTTCTTGCTGGAGATCAACATGAGCAGAGAACCAAGAAAAACAAACCAGAGCCCATTATTGCTGCTGTTCCTCTACCCGAGACGGAAGACCCTTATCACTCCTCAGTAAAACAAACTACACCAACTTCCTCTTCTTTCCGCGTAGATAATTGGTCAGCTCCTGATTCTAGGAATAAGCCAGCTGAAATAAATGTAACTCTTCCAGCATAGGGTGAAATTCGAATGTGATTTACTAGACCATAAGGACTACGACGCGTCTTTAATGAAGTTCTTATTAATCTTTCTCACCTCCTATTTGATGTTTGTTTGAGGTCTGTGCAGTAATCCAAACTAGTTTTAGATGTATGATGTTGTCGTAACGCTTTGGTTACGAAGGTTACCATGGTCTAGGTTCTTAGTGTTTTAAGGGTTTATGTCTAGTTTTAACAGGCATATTCATCCTCTCAATTAAATGCCACATTTTGTACTTTTGGACCATTTTATTGTGATTTCAATTTAGATTTATCCCAATCCTTGATCCAATCTGTTCATTTATGAATTATTCCCTGAATTTCTAAGCACTCTAGAATATGAAATTTACTGGTCCGACTAATTTGGTTTGAGAAATGCTCTCTATCACTAGTTTTTTCAGTTTTCAAGGCTCGAAGCTGAATCCTCTGATTAATGATTGTGAAATTCCATTCATCTTATCACAGTGGTTGGAAGGTATCAAAAGAAGTTGCTTTCAGAACGACTTTTTTCCTTTTTAACAATTCTTTACTATAACTTTTTACTGACATATTTGAGATTGTAAGATTAAACAATATTTTGATACATCTTTTAGGTTTAAGGGCCTGTTTGGCTATGATGAATACATAATATGAGATGAAGTTGAAATTTTATATGAAAGAAATGAAATTGCACCGTTCAAATGTTGACACACCTTGCAAGATCCCTTTTTGTCTCTAACCATAACAATCTTTGTAGCCCATTTTCTCACATTTTTGGGTTCTTTATAAAGGGAAAGTTTCTGTATCCTTTTTTGAGTTGAAATTTCATGTTTCAAATAAATTACAGATGGTAGGAGAAGTGGAGAAGATGGTGACAGTAGGGCTTGTTTGGGGAGCCACAAATGCCTTGATGCGAAAAGGCGCGATAAAATGGGATGAAACCATTAAATCATTGCCACAACCAAACACACCCCAAAACAAAGTCATGACAAGTCTCAAGAATTGGTTCAAACTTTTGTTGATATGGCAATATTCTTTGCCATTTGTTGTAAATTTATCAGCATCAGCTACATTTTTCGCCATTCTTAGTGATACACCAATTTCTTTAGCTGTTCCTGTTACTAATGCCACAACTTTTGCTGCTACTGCAGTTTTTGGATTGATTCTTGGTGAAGAAATTCTCGTTAGTCGTGCTTTGTTTGGTACATTTCTTATTGTTCTTGGTGTTTATATTTGTATTATGTAAATTTTTTGAGAATTGATGAATCTTGTTGGATACGATAGTAACACTCAAAAATGGTATACTGATAGCAATATAATTTCTTTTGTATAGTATTTTGTTTTGTTTTTGAATTTGAATGCATATAGAAAGTTCAGAATTTGCCCAGATTTGAATGTTGATGTTTTTCATGTCAATTTGGATTGTTAAATTTCTGTGTAGGGTGACATCTAGGTCTCGATTGGACGTTATTTAAAATCAAATTGATTTAAAGTTGAAATTTTAATTTCTCATAAACATAAAAACTATCAAAATTTTGTTTTACAAGTACCAAATAAGCAAAGCACAATTCATAAACAAGTTCTCCAATATCTTAAACCGACTTATTTGTGATTTACAAACTTTCAATTACACATAATTTTATAAAGATTCACTAATTAACAATATAATCTTTTCATTTGGAACAAACAATGTAATCCTTTTTTTTTTATAACAAATATGAACTTATGAGTCAAGTTTTATCTTTTTAAAATAAATTAGAAATTGAAATTTAAAATTCCAAATCCACCACAATCGTATGTCCAAATGCTGATTTGAAATCATAGTGTCTTGCGATGCATTTGGAGTGAAAAATCGACAGAGACATATAACAGAACATTTTTTTGTGTAAAATAAAATAATATGAAAGATTAAGCTTCAATTCTTCTACTTCAACAGCAATGCAAATTTTTGAATAAGTAGATCAAAAGCGTTCAATATGCAGATTAAACAATTTTCTTGCAAAACAACACTTTCAGCCATTTCGTTTACGAGACATATAGACTTAACCAAGACCTGCAGTGATATCCCTCGGCGGAGCATCTCGGTCAATACGGGAAGGCCTAACTATACGGTCAATAAGGCCATATTCAAGAGCTTCTTTAGCAGTGAATCGCTTCACCCGACTCAAATCCTTGTGAACCTACATGGTTCCAGTTACCATGATCAATAGTTTGGATATGCAGAGATAAATTTTTACTCGATATAATGAGAGTCCGTTTAGGTGGAAACTTATTTCGAATCATAGTTTGAAAAACAATGACATACCTTTTCAATAGGCTGGCCTGTCTTCTCAGACAACTCCTTGAAAAGGTAATTTCTAATTCTGAGAAGTTCTTCTGCTTCATTACGGATATCGTCAGCCTGCCAAAGATGAAAACATAAGTGTATGTAGTCTCAGAAAGATCATCAAAAACAAACATTTCCTTCCAAAATGTCACGGAGGCAAGCAAACCTGTCCGCGTGCAGCTCCAGCTGGAGATTCTAGTGCAATCCTTGAAAGAGGCATTGCACATCGATTGCCCTTCATGATGGAAAGTTTACCAAATTAACAAATACGCTTTAGTTTGCCTTTCCAAACAATCACATCATGACAATAGAAACTAAGCCAAAACAAAGAATCCTGGAGAACCTTTTCCCTAAGAGTGCTTAATGTGAAAATGCTATCATTTGAGGTCTTTGGATTAACAGTTCTCATCACAAAAGGATTCCTCAGTTAGGCTAGGAATGAACAAGTGCTTTAGCATAAGGTGAATCGTACGAATCACATATTTAATGCCAGTGATATACCTTCAGAAAAACAAGAATTGATCTAGACAGCCAAATGAAATCATACGTCAATTTATGACCAAGTTACCATTTTGAAAACTTAAATCAAAAAAAGGAAAAAAAAAACAGAAAGTAGTCTGACTGCACATTACAAGATAGAATCACAACTTCCAGTGGAGTCCTTCGAAGAGACACAAGACCAACTTGTAAATTATAATCAGGTAAATACACCTCTAGGTTAAAATAAGATAAATTGAATTCTCATAAAAAGGAGTTCTTTGGGTTGTCATCACAAGGGCTGATACCGGCAAATTTCTTTTCAAGTCAAATGCTGAAAAAAGAAAAAGCGAAACTAGCCAAAGTGTCCAGACAAGTCAATTGCATCTTTACATAAAATAATCAGCGACAAACAACTTGCACAGCTACTATAAGTAAGACATTGTAGATAAGCACAGGTTTTTTGTTCACATTTCATCACTATGAGAGAAGTATCATACCTTTTCTCCAGCAGCAAGAAGAAAAGCGGCAAGATTGTAGGCAAAGCCCACACAGTGGGTACCAACAGCACTTTTCAGACTTTGCATTGTGTCGTAAATGGCCATGGTTGGAGTTAGCTGTAATTAGAAGTAACTTTAAGCATAACAAGAAGAAAGAAAGCAGTCTGAGTACAAATTTTAGAAGAAAAAGGAGGTGTTTCTATTTTAAAAGAAACTATGACAACAAAGCAAAATTGGTAAAGAACTCACATCACCACCAGGGCCATTGATAAACATGTAGAGCTTCTTGGAATTATCAATACTGTCAAGGTACAGCATTGTTGCCAATATCTGGTTGCTAAATTCTTCATTAATCTCTTCTCCAATGAAAATAACACGTTCGCGGTACTGCATTTGAGAATTCAGTGATATTTTCCCAGATAAAACATATGAATTATTATCCAATTAGTCAAAGAAGAAATGAAGGCACTCTTCGAACAAGAAGTGATCCAGAGAACAATGTAAAGGGCTCTAGATCACAAGTTATCAAGCTTAGATTTAATGGACTTAGAAGTCATATTCAAATAGTGGTTCAGCCAATGCACGTGCTGGCTAAAACCACTAATCAGAAGAGACTGATCCTGGACCTTGACATTTTGAATTACTGCTAAAACGAATAAAATTCTTAATCCAGATAGCAATAATCTGCTTAGCTTAACGAGAAACTGAAGGCATGTTACTTACAAGAGCATTCCATATATCAACCCATTGCCACGATGCGTCAACTGGATTTCTATAGGGCACCTTTGGTGTCCCAATGGGCATCATGGTAACTCGTGCACGTGTTGCTTTACCATCATTAGTTCTGGAATTAGGAATTATGATTTATGGGTCAGGTTAGAAACACAAGCAGCAGCCAAATGAAACTTGAGAAAATATATACAAACTTGATATATCCAAAGGGGAGTTGAGGTTCCACTCATAGAAGAGATGGGATATACTCAGAAATGAACAACATGCACGGCACAAGCTTGTAAGTAACGATTTGAAATTTGATTGTAAACAGAAGTATAATGACTTATGCTAGATATAAGTTCCTTAAAAAATAAAGGCAATGTTAATCATAAACTCATGTGAGGGAAAGATCAGAGAGGTATGAAGGAGGTGGGATCGAGGAGAGGAGTGTATGGTGATTTACATGTCATATTTGGAAGTGAAAGCAGTTTAGGAGATAAGTTGGGGACTTGAGCTTCTAGGGGAGTTGAGCAGGAATTTGAGTGAAGATAATCTGGTAAGCAAATCCAACAAGTATAGTTGGACAACAATGACCAGGCCATTCAGATAGCATCAATGGAATAAGCAGATCAAGACGGCTCATCCAACTCTCTTTGTTGCAGATTTAGGTCAATGATACAGAGAAGTAATTCAGATGATTACAAGTAGAGATTGAGAGGAACGAAGGATTTTGGGGATATTTGGTACTTACGACGAAGAGGGAGCAAGAGAATAAATCTGGAAGACTGAGAAAAGATGGCATGAGCTTTGGGAAAAAGAAAAACTTTTTAAAAAATTATCAGAAGCGAAAAGACATGAAAGAGAAAATAAGGCTGACAGGTTAGAAGGTTTGAGTGTGAGATTTAAATATTCAGCAGCATGAAATGTGCAGAGTATGAAAAAATCTCATCGAAGGGAAGAATAGCTCTGCACAAGTAATTGTTTAGTCATATTCTCTATGCTAATTTTTTATTTGTAAATCGGTCAAGTCATATATATTTCGTGGTTGCTTGTTTTCTGGGCAATCGGTCTTTCCAGCTTGCCTGTTAGGCATTTTCCGTTAGTAGTTTGAGGAAAAGGATAGCGGCTCTAAGATGAACTTGCACAGAACAACAAAGCTCATACTTCATAAATATCAACAGCTAGATAACAAGACAACTTTTCCTTTTTCAAAACCATTAAATTAAATTAGCCTGCAGTATCTTCCTCTCCCATGGAAAATATCCTCGGCTGGAACGGCAAGAAACTAAAAGAAAACTATGCATAGGTGAGAAAGGCAGATGGAAGAAAGTACTACACATTGAAGAATAAGAAACTACACAACTACTAAATAACCCCCTACCTCTCCCACATAAAAAGCGGCAACACTTGACCACTAACTACCCTTCCACTCTAATCCTCGACCCCCAAAACCTTCATATCTAGGGCCACGTCCTCAATAAGTTGAAGTTGTGTCATGGCTTGTCTAATCACTTCCCCTAGTTCTTTTTTGGCCTACCTTTGCCTCTCTTAACTTCTCTTACCGCCAACCTCTCACACCTCCTTCCCGGGCATCCGCACACCTCTTCTTCACATACCCGAACCATCTCAGTCCCGCTTCTCTCGTCTTGCCTGCTATGAAAGTCACTCCCACTTGACCCTATATAACTTCATTCCTAATCATATCTCTGCTAGTATGTTGACAAATCTATCATCTCCACTACCTTCATCTCCTGATCAACCAAGACCGAAATACTCGCTCAAAATTATAAAACCAAGAAGTCCATTCATATCTACATTCAAATCATCCATAATTCTCACAGACATATTACAACTCAACTCCAATTCCTTTCAATAGGTAGACATAGTGTATAAGCAACGAGTTCATCTGAAACTCATTTCCTTTGGCTCCTACACAAGGGACCATCCACTAGTATTGGTGACTATTAAGAAAATCAACCCACTGCTGTAAATCCTCAATTCGACCCTACGGACAAAATACTCTAATTCTAACAAAACTAGATCATATATACATACATAACAACAACACATCATTATTCAAGACAACAACTTTTTAGCTACAAAATTCACCCAATAATTAGAAAAAAAATAATTACCCGGATTCAATACTTTTATGAACTCTGTTGAAAAAATCAACATTTAAATTAGATGTTGCAACCCCATAAGAACCTGCCCCAAATTATTTTTTAAAAAAACAAACCGTTATTATCCAATTAAAACAAGAGTAAAAAAAACACAAATTAAGATAACCACTATGTGATAAAACATACCTGGAGATTGGATTCTTAATCCGACATAAACTTTGCTGGCGCAGCTGAAAACAATAGAAGAAGTTAAAAAATTTACAAAAAAGAACATTAATTTTGTTGAAATTAAGACAATTGAATTGAGAAAAAGAAGAAGAAGAGGGTAAATGGTACCTTAAAGAAGACTTAGGAATTTTACTTTTAGAGTGTAGATACGAGGAAGAAGTTGTTGGAAGAGCTACTGCCATTGATGCTGCTTTGGTGAAGCAACAAAGGTACAAGAGTGTGAGAAGGAGTTGTCAAATTCTTTTTGACGAAGCACCTTGTTGCTTTTGGATAGGGAAGAGTTCCGGGTCCGGGTTGAAACCCAGATTAGTATTTGACCCGTTAGAATAAACTTTTTAAAAAAAAAAATCAATTTCAATTTAGGGAGAATTATCTTTGAACATTGATTATTGTTATTTTATTATCATTATTATTTTCCTTTTAATTTTTCTTTCGTTATATTTTTATGTTTGTTTGAGAATTTGCATTGTGTTTTTATTATTATTATTAGAGAGAACAAAGAAACAAAGTTATAATAGAAAAACATGACATACTCAAAAGCGAAACACTTTCCTATTAAAAGTGGAAACATGGTTAAGCCTAATATTACTTGTTCACTTTATATTATTTGATTTAGTAGTTTAATTTTCTTAGAGGGTATGAGTAATTCTTGAATAGCTAGAAATTCATAACTAAAAACTCAGATATAAGAAAACAAAAAGTTCGTTAAAACACATTTATAATCATTGTAGGAACCCATAAACTCCAAATAAACTCCAAATATTGATTTGGATGAGCCAAACTTGAATAAGCTTCAGCAGAATCATTAGGCATTTTAGTTAAACTTGCAGACCTTGCCAATGGGCATTGGAACATTTTGGTTTGAGCCACCAGAAAATTTACACAAAAACTGAACTCTGATTTAGCTACTTTCATTTTTGCTTTACAGCTGAGAATTGAGATAACTATAAAGAGAAAAATAAGTAAAACAACAAAAGATATATCCAGAAATAGCATATGATATCACTTGTAGTTTTGCCAAATTGAAGGTTGAACTTCAAATGTAAAGCCATAAGTACATCTGTCAAAAGTGACAAATCATTTTCAGAACGAACAACATGAGACATACTATATGTTCCTTTTTCTGAAAATGGTGAACTTCTTTAATAGGAATTATTGTACATGGTAACAAGGCACACGCGGGATGGCTGAACTTCATCAAACAGAACTAAGCAGGCTTCTCATATGTGTTAGCGTCTCTGAAATCTGAAATAGCACTACGAATCATTCCAGCCATATCAGATCGAACAAACAGATGTGTATTGTCCAAAACATGTATGATGAACTTTTGTGATTGTGGCAATGAAGCATTCATATTGATAATAAACTGAGCCATAGGTATATCACTGCAAAAGAAGAAAGCAAACCTCAGCATCAAAGGAGCAGAAGAAAGATCGCCAAAGAAACTTGGCTGGGAAGTTCTGACCCTTCATTCTACCAACAAATATTGTCATTCGATTATCTTAAGATAGTACTTTACCATGATAGGTACAATCCTTTGACCGCATTCACCATCACGTATCAAAACACTCCAAGCTTTAGCTGCAAAATAAATGATAGAAATTAGCCAAAAAGTTATATGGCCATCCATATGCAAAGGCGTAATAAGTATGATTACAACTGTATTGACTACTGAAACTTTCCTATTGTTCCAGACCATAATGCATTTCTGCAAACAGTTGTTTTTTAAATCTGTTTTTGACTAATACAATGTTTTAACTTAAAGAAAGGAGAATGATGAAGGGATCTTCGAACCTAAAATAAGAAACCAGAGAGGCTGTTAACAGAATTGAGTAAAACTTTTGAGGTCCTTACACATTCTTTGTCAAGTCCTTCAGATTTGCTGCCTTAACTTTGGAAAGATCGTTTTTGTTCACATTTCTTTTCATTTTTTTTCTTCTAGAAGTTGGGAAAGTAACTCGTGTTTTCAAAGGCGTGCTTAGGCGCTGAAGCAACGCACAAACCATGTCGAACATTTCACTATAGTCATCAAGTCTCTAAGGCTTACTTATTACTTGCCAAAGAGCATAATCATGAAGAGACCACACTAAACAATTTATATCGATCTCAGTTTCCTCACTCATATCTTTGTTATTCATGCGTATAATTATTAGTCTTCAAGTACACATACATATTTGCATTGTGCGCTTAAAAGCCCCAACAAACCTTCGTCTTTGATCACATTGACTTTAACTAGCTAGAATTCATAAATGTTATCACAGAATTGATCCCTTCTAACAGAATGTTCCTAAAAGTTATGAAATTAAAAAATCAAAACAAAACAAAATCATGTCAACTCGGATATTAGCTACAACTAGAATAGTCTATTTGATCAGATCACTCTATCAATAATACTGATGCAGTAATTTAACAAGAATTAATGTGCAAAATTTCATCAAAATTGCAAAAAAAAACAGGTATAAACTCATAATTTTATTCTAACAAATCATCGTTACGAAAGATTAAAGAAAAAAAAAATCATACTTTTAGGGAAATAAAAATAATAATTGAAGGTGCAATTTGAAGTAGGGCTAACCTGGGGATGAATCGGAATGCGGTGAATGACAAAGAGGAGCTTTTTGGTTCTAATTTATGGCTGAATTTCCACATTGTCACCCTCAACTTTGTATAAATGCCACATTGCATCTAAACTTTGTCAAATGCAAAATTGACCCTCCTATTACCTTTTCTTAGCGCAGAATCAGTCCCAATTTATGTACACCTTTTTTATTTTTTTGATATCCAAACTACGTAAATTTTGATCAACGTTTTAATAATACATTTTTTTAATCATATTGAGATGACAAGAATTGTAATTTTATTAATATTTTTTATTTAGCATTTTAATATCTAAATTTTAATCTTAATATATTGAATTGAAACGATTCAATTTAACTTTAAAGATTAGTTTCGTCACATACTTCATTTACTTAGAAAAAGGGGAAGAATACTTTGGGACCCTTTAAGTTTGACACATTTATTCAGTACACTCCTAAATTAGTTTAGTTATAACTACCATTTGAATTTAGTAATTTGTTAATCTTGACACTTGACACCCCGAATATAATTGAATCGATATATTCATTATTTTAGCACATACATTAATTTCGATAAATAATCGAAAAGGTGATACGTCACACGTACGTACATTCATTTGAAAATAAAAACACCAAAACCAAAAATAGCTAGTTTAAAATGTGGATAAAAAGCTATAGAATTAAATCCATGAGCTTTGTAGATGGAAGTGAAATATCTTTGATGTTAAGTGCTTGGTTTTGGACAAACAAAGAAACTTCGACATCCCAAATTCACCAATTTCTCCTCTTTCCTCAAACCTGCATATTATAAATTCCCAACATGAGTCACATGTATAATATTCAGAGTTGGAATTATCAACTTTGAATTTATAAATTACAAATTTTAAATAAATAAAACTTATTAAGATTTTGATAATTCTTTTATATATATTAAATGAATTTTTAAATATATGATATATATTTTGAATTAAAATTATTAAATTAGGCTGGATTATGCTCCCACCTTTGATAAGATAGCTAGTCAATTGGTTTCATTATATAATTGAGGTAGAAAAAAAGGTTAGATTTGTTTCAAATGTACTCCCTCGCAACAAAAATAGATGTCAAGTTTTATTTGCTTAAAAAATTTCTATTTTAACATTATATTAACTATACCATATTTTTAATGCATATTTGATATGGGTATAATAAATTTGGATTCAGTAAATAACTATGCCTTCCAACTTAGAATGTGCGCAGATAGATACTAAAACTTGTATAAAATTAAACAAGTAGACACACTTGTCCTACATGACATAATACACATAGGACGCCACATAAGACATAAAATTGTCATGTAGGGTGTCATGTAGAAATATTGTGTCTATTTATATAATTTAATACAAATTTAAGTATTTACTTATTGCACAATAACTATCAAATGACATCAAGTTAAAGGGTCATGTTGCGTGTTAAGTGAATACGAAGGAGCAAAAATAAACTTGAAAATTCAATAGGATGATATTTGAAACTTACTCTCCATACTAAATTGAGAATAATGAAGTTCATAACAAAGTGGATCACTACGATTCAACAACGGCCGCCGTTTCTCCTTGACGTAAATCTCAATCGCCGCCCTTATCAATTCTCCGACGGTATTCTCCGGCGACATCACCAAATTCACCGGCCCCAAACTATTCTGAATATTTACATTCACCAATAACTTCGTTAATTTTTGCTGCTTCTCACGAGCGTCGCTCGCGGTACCCATATTTCCGGCAGAAACATTTATAACTGCCGGATTTGTATGCGCGACCGCGAGTCTCGCTCTACTGCCGCCGTGCATGGAGCTACTAGATATATATGTAAACTAATATTACGACGATTTTTATTTAATCTTGTGGAACAATAGAGATGTATATTTTTTTTTTGTGTGTGTTGTGATGAATGGTTATATATTACGTAAGAAATAGGGATTGGTGATAGTGAAATTTTTGTCACACAATGAAATTATTTGAGTTTTTGTGCTATAGTGGTGGTGTGCGAAATTTCTAGGAAATAGCTGCTGCTGCTACTCTCATGTCTCAACTTTTCTGTCCCCCCAAAGTAGGTAGTACTCCTTTGTCATAATTTATTTGATATTTTTTGAATTTCAAAAATTAATACTACTATTTTTTCTTTTATTTTAATATAAAATAAGAAATGTTCTTCAATTTTAAAATAAGATCATATATATTTAGTAGATAGCAAGCTAGTTATTCATTAAATGAGTAATAATGACACAACGTCGATTATAGTCTCTAGCCCATGCTAAGGACAATGATATCTCATCAACACGTGTTGTTTGAAAAAAAATGATTTTCTTTACTAACCTTTTTGACTATTTTCTACTTTTGCGTTGCTTTTGTATTATAAAAAAACACCTTTATTGTGTTTGATTTAGCGTACAAACTAGTCTAGATTTTTTAAGTATCAAAAATGATATTAATATACGTTTTTCAACGTTTAGGTGGAGTAGGATAAATAAAACACGCAAAGAAAAGATACTTGTAAATAAGGAACTAAAATTGCTTTAACATTTGGGAACATAGTTCCAAGATTTCACATTATTTTTAATATATATAAATCTATACAATATTTTGCTTTATAAATGAATGGATCTTACAATAATCCATTACTGTTTGGAGGATAATAAAAATTACATGGAAGGATAATATCACCATGCAACATATCGTATAATATGTTGATCGAGTAGCAAATCTAATACTCATGCTACTCTATCATATAATATAATAAGTAAAATTCTAAATTCACCTTTGTTACGAGTTATGTTGTGTCATTGCATGCAACCAAGGAATTTCCACAGCCTATATGTTCTTCTAATGATTTTATTTATCTTACGACCAAGGAATCCATCGAAGACAACGAGTGATTGGGAATTTGCTTTAACAGCATCAATTTGATCTGAAGTTATTTCTGGATTACTTCTATTATTATTACTCTTTCGAAGATAAAAACTTCTGCTCCCAACATCTCCAATTACATCTGTGTTGCTCAAGCCTATATAAAATAATAAAATACAAAAATATAACAATCATATAATTGATCCTATTTGATACATAAAAAGCATAATTGTTGTAATCATAGAATTTAAAAATCCAATCCTTTCACAAATATACTTACTTTAGAAAAGAAAAAGAAAGGTTGAAATTTTGCAAATAGTGTATTAAACTTATTCAAATTGTTAAGTCTTGAAATACAACATGACATTCCCCTGACAGGACATAGGCAACTGTGTCATACAAACATTTTCTTTAATCTATGACCAAAAAACAACATTATCTTTGATAAAATAGTCAATATATCATAGACCAATCTAAATAATGTGATTAATTCCAGGGTGAGCCAGATATTAATATTTTAAGTTTCATCAGTTAACCTTACATCAAACACAAGAGAATTGACCTTTCAACAAAGAAAGGATTTATACACCAAAAATTATTTTAATACCAATGATTATATATTAGATACATTCAATTTTAGTCCTAAAAATCATTAATAGTCCTAATCAACATTTGTTTACATTATAAATGCCTTTTTTTAGGGTGGACTGTGGAGTACATAAATTAGTATAAAGTTGGTAGAATTAGCCCACGAAAACATGATGTGTTCAACCTATTCAAGTTTGACCCGCTTATTAACTTATTTGATCAGCTCAATTCAACTCATCTAACATATGGGAGGACTATGATCCATTGCTTGACTCAACCATCTTAACCGAGGTAACATTTAGGATGGTTAATGACCGTTCATTTATTAACTCAGTCGAACCAAACCTGCCAAATCAAGCTTAGCCTGCTCATTTCGACTTGGTTAATTTAACCCAACCTACTCATTTGACACCTGTAATCACTATCTAATCTCCAAAAATAATTTGGATTTAGTAAAGTTGAGGTTTAGGACTTACTTTGAAGACTGAAGTGAGATTGGTACAATTGAAAAGATGAATCAGCTCTGTTTTTATCAAGACGAGGAGTCCGGCCTTCTTCACTATATTTGTCAATCACAAGCCTTATTGTCTCATCAACACTTGATCCCAACTTCACCATTGTTCTTACTGCCCCTGGACTTCCTTCAACTGTCACATTTACCACAACTTTTGCATCCTTCTTGTACCCCTTCTGCACAAAATCCTCCAACATATTAGACATCAAAAGTAAAAATACTCCTTTCGTTTTAATTCCTCTGTTTGATTTTGACTTGAAGCAGAGTTTAAAATGAAGGGAGCAATAATAAAATACTCTCACTTCCAATAGATTGGTTAAGTACGAAAGACTGTTGATATGTAGAACTTTTTGTAAGCAATGTCGATAATTTAAAAAGTGGTATAACCTTAGTTCTATAAGTACAATTATATATATATCATCATGATTGGATTTTACAATGAGATGCAAATATTTGACTATTTCAAGTTGATTTAACGCTGGTTAGTAAATTACTAGTCATTCACACAACAAAGAATGTGAAAACAAACACTATCAATTGGGCGATTGTTGATTTTCACACAATTAGCATGACTAAACTGCACTAGCTTTGACTTCGTAACATCATTATAGGTGAAGAAATATCTCCTACCAACGCGGCGATACTCGTAAAATGTAAAATTTAAATCCTGAATTTAATTTTGTATAATTGGACAATAATCTTATTCCATTAATTCATTCATGCACCTAGTACAAGTTTCTAATTGATATTAGTAATAGCATTTTCAAAACTCAAATAGGATGAAAATACTCAAATAATGGAATTTCAACAAATAGCACGCAAACAAACAATTCTCTAATATCCCAAAATTTCCCCAAAAAATCCAAAAAGGGGAAAAATTACCTGAAAACTCGGCGAAGATCCAGAAATCAGATAATCCGTCGACACAAATAAGTCCGAACAAGTTTGTGGCCGGAAAAGTATTTCCAACGACTGTGCCGTCGCATCCCGGGGATCATCATCTTCAAAGTCAACAAATCCAATTTTCAAAACACAAGGCTCCGATTTGCTTCTCTCTAATGCCTTATAATCAGTATCCCTGTGCTGCTTCGATGACCGGCGATTCACCGGTACAGGCGTAAACCTCCGACGACCCGACGGCGACGGTTTTAGTGCTCTACTGGAAGTTCTCCGGCTCACCGGAAATCTTCGCCGGATATTGTTATCTGACATATGTATAAATGAACTTGGTATTTAGAGTGTAGTTTAATTAATTTTGCAGTTTGCTAATTAAAAGTGCGTATATATACAAGTACGTGAAGGCGTATGAATAGAATCAAAGTGAAATGTGTGAAAAATGCCAAAATTGGAAGTTGCTTGGAATTTCAAGGTGGTTAGTGGTGAAACCAAAGGCCGTTTATTTTTTATTCTTATATTCTCTCCGTTATATTGTTTAGAGTCAATTTAATTAATTATAAGAATAAAATTAAATTTTATTAATTTGATATTTTATTTCGTTATCACATTTTACTTTTGGAGAATCGATTAATTCTCAAAATTAAATTAGATTATATTAATTTGCTATTTTTTTCAAAAAAAAAAATATTCAAAATTTTATATAAAATATATTATAAATTATTTTCATATCAATATAATCAAAACTTTTTTTATGAAAAATAACAAAGAACAAAGTGGTGGTCATTGTTTGAAAATAGTTATAAGAATGTAAATTGAACATTTATCTTATTGGCAATTTGGCATAAGTTCAATTTTTCATATTATAATTTTCACTATATTTCAACGTTAGGAAAAAAATTACATTTAATTTTTATGCAAATTCAATTAACACGGGTATTGACATATATACCACTCTTTATCACTAGTTTTTAAAAGATTAAGATATCTAAATAATTAAATCGAATTGAATATTAACATATGTATTATGATTTAAATATATGAATACATGATTTAATTAGAAAATAATTGAATATGAAGATATATGTTATGATTCACGATATTAATTGAATATTAAATTGAATATTAAGATATGTAATTGAGATTGTGATTTTGAATTCATATTTTATTAAAAGATTTAAAGATACTTACTTTTTTTTCAACATCTCTAAAGTTATAAAAGTTGACTTTACTGAATTAATTAAACATAAATTCAAATAAGTTACATATTATATTATATTTATATATAATATAAAGCATTAAAAAATAAATTTATATGAGGATGATGGTGATATATGATTGTGGTTGTTAATGGTGATTAAGGATGTGTCGGTGATTATTTGGGTGAAAAGAATAATAGTCAACCAAGATTTTGAATTTTTTTTACTACATGTAAAAATGAGAAAGAACTTAAAAATAATAATTGTTTCTAGTATGCTAATAAAAGGAAATTGAGAATTTTAGTTATAGGTGAATATTATGGGAAAATCATATATTATAATATATATAAAAGAGAATTCTAGGCCTGCCTATGTGACGTTATCACACAAAAAAAACTTATTTATATTCAAACTATCATTAGAAAAAATGTGATTTTTATGAAAAGTTGTGACTTTAATGAAAAGTTGTGACTTTTATGAAAAACAGTTTGCGACTATAAAAAATTGTGACTTTTATGAAAAGTTGTGACGCTAATAAATAATTGTGACTTTATGAGAAATTATGACTTTTATGAAATGTTGTAAACTTTTCGAAGGGTTGCAACTTTTCTAAATAGTTGTAACATTTTTGATAATCCACAATAAATATTTGTTCACACTACCCTTTGTCTTTTATAAATAGAGAGATTTCCTCTCATTTTAAATCAGCAAAAGTTCTGATCTTCTTCTTGTACTTCCTCAAAATTAAATATTCGTATACTTTGTTCATGTTGAGTGACTTAGTGACACCACTGTTTTTGTATCAATAAGTTGGTGAATAAAATTGTTCCATTTAGAGAGGATGTTATTCGTTAAACCTCTGGTATTGGAGGGAAATAGTTTTTTTAAGGGGACATTGTGCATTCAGTGGACTCAATTTTTTCCTTTCTATTTTGTTCTGTTTTTACATATCCTAGTATGTTTTTTTACACTCGTTAATTGTTGTTTTTGAGTATATATTTTTTACTCTGTTGTTTATGTTTATGCAAAATTATTGTCTCCGCTTATATTGAACACATAAACATATAGTACGCATATTCATTCTGTAGAAAATGCTTATTGTATTTAGTTCTATGAATTCATGTTTTGATATTCTATATTAAACAGATGTGATGGAGTTTTGGTTATTGATAACTTATTCGTGCTTAAAGCAGTTCTATCTAGTCGAAGTATCAGGTGCACTATTATAAATTTGTAAACTAGTTGGATCCAATCGATATTCGTGAATATGAATTTCAAGTATTCCAACTAGATCTAATCGAAAGAGAAGTAAATTAAAAAAGATTAAAATCTTGGGAAATTAAATAGAGCAATTTTTTTGGGTTGTGATACTTAAACTTCGATTGATCCTTCTAAGCAAAAGAGATCAAAATGTGCAATTTGAAGCATACTAATTTCCAGAATACTTCAGATTTTCTAATAAGCAACATCAGTGATTTTTTGACCAAACTAAGTCATTATTTAAATTAATTCACCATAATAATACGTTTTTAATTTTTTTTACAAAACTATAAACGTATTTCTGAGTAACATTTTAAGGTTTTTTTATTTTAAAAATTCAATTGTCAAAAACTGACGAAGCTGGCGATGTTAAATGAATAAATATACTCTTGAGTAACGTTTTACGCCTAAAACGTTACTCAAGAGTACGTTTTTGGAGCTGTTGTCTGCATTTGGTTGTATCTTGCATCTGGCATAACTTATTAGTAATAAATGTGTCCTGATTGGTATAATGAGGTAGAAATGATGCTAGAGGGATTAGTATTTGGTTGCTAGTCTTTTTTCGTAAAGAGACAATTGTTAAAAATTAGTCTTTTTAAGTTGTCTCTTTTTATGGGTTTTAACTAATGTTATAAAGTGTGCTGGAATGAAATGCGTGGAGGGTCAGATGGTGCTATTATGGATGGTGTTGATGTGTGTCTGTGTCATTGTTCAATAATGAGAAGACTTATTATAGTGATGTGGTTGATCTTTGTGCTTTCGGAAGATTTCTCTTTAGATCTCTTGAATCGCAGGAGGAAGGGTTTGAAATTTTCCTAATTGCAGGGTTTGAAATTAAAAAATACAATTTAAGGTAATTTTAAAACTCACAATTGATAAAAACGACATCGTGTATTTTAGTGAGGTGACAAATAATTGATTTTTATTAAGAGTATCGTTTTACCCCCAAAAACGTACTCCTGAGTAACGTTTTACACCTAAAACGTTACTCAGGAGTACGTTTATTCATTTAACGTTGTCATCCCCGTCAGTTTTTGTCCATTGTATTTTAAAAATAATAATACCCTAAAACGTTACTCAGAAATACATTTATATTAGTTTTGTAAAAAAAATTAAAAACACATTATTTTGGTGAACTAATTTAAATAATAACTTAGTTTGGTTAAAATCAGTTCTAGTCAAGATTTTCAATCTCATATTACATCAGCCAGCCTGGCAGATTCTATGTACAAGAATTTGTTGACAACTCCGCTGGTGCATCATCAAGCAATGCAAGGTTGTGTGTTCAAGTCCCGCTAGATTCATATTATAATTATTATTTTTTCTTTTCTTTAATCATTGACGCCCCTTTATGAAAATCCTGCATCTGCCACAGCTTCTTAGGCCTACATTAATTAGGCGGATAAGGGCAGTTGACTTCCTCCATTCATTCTTATGTTCATGTGTGAGGAAAAAGACTTACGTTTTTAGGTCCGAATCAAACGCATTTTAGATATGTGATATATGCTCACCAGATATTATATTTATATTTGGAGAGATGGAGAGATGGAATTATAACCCGTCCAAATTGAATCCAACCCGTCCAACTGTCATCCTTATCTAACTGGTAAGTATTATATCTTTATTTTATCTCCAGGTTTAGGCCCGGCAACTATAACACCTCTTATTTTAAAAAAAAGCAAAGCAGATTCATTATTCTTTTTGTCTGTACTTCCATACGATGTACTTTGCTACGATAGCGAATCGCGTTACATGTATAGATGATTTCGTTGTATTTGGTGCCGTTTGTAAATCATGGGGAACTGCTGCTACCAAAGAAAATTTTGATTTTTCATCTCCCTAAGTTCCGTTGCTTATGTTAGGTGCTGATGAAAACAATAATTATCGAAAATTTTACTCTCTTTCCAAAAAAAAAGTTTCACACAGAGTCTTTTTTCCCGAAGCTAAAGGGCGAGAATGTTTTTCAACCCAAGGATGGTTTTGCACGGTGGACTATAGAGGTAGAATTTTGAGAGATACGAAGTTAGATTCAAAAAGCTCTTCCTGTACATTGTAATCTTGTTTACATTTGTAGTTTCTTGCTTTTCATATCTATAGAGTACTATCTTTTGTAGCACTTGTTGTTAGGTCAAAAGTGACTCACGCTAAGGGTGTGTTTGGTATGAAGGAAAATATTTTCTTCAATTTCTCATGTTTGGTTGGACAAAAGTCTTGGAAAATATTTTTCAAATCAACTCATTTTCCTCAAAATTAAGGAAAATGTTTTCTCTTCAAAAATTAAGGAAAACATTTTTCAAAACTCTCCTCCAACTTCAAATTACATTTTTTTCCGGCAAAAACATCAATTTTTAAAATATTTTCAATTTCAAAATTTTATTTTTCACCCGATCCTTGACCCCCACCCCCATCCCCTCCCAAAACAATTTAGCTCATTTTTAAAAATATTTTTATTTTAAAACTCCTCCCTCCCCCCTGCCAGCCCCCTACCTACCCCTACCAGCCCCAGCCCCCCTAAAAAAAAAATTAATTTTATTTTTAAAAATATTTTCAACTTCAAAATTAATTTTATTTTTAAAAAAAAATTAATTTTATTTTTAAAAATATTTTCAATATTTTCTAGAAAAACATTTTCTAGGAAAACATTTCCCTTCATACCAAACACACCCTAAGCCTCGAAAGGGCTCCTTATTAAGGCAAATTCGTCTCCTTCTTTCTTGTGAGAGAGTCATAGTAAGGGTTGTAACTCGAGTTCATGGTTTATTTCGGCTTGTGTAAGGATTTTCCTACGATAGTTAGAGAAGGGCAATTGACTTCTTCCCTTCATTCTTATGTTCATGAAATGTGAGGAAAAAGAAATTTTACAATTTAAGGTCTGAATCAAACGTTTTTTTTTTTAGATATATCATATGTTCACAAGATATTATGTCCGGAGACAATGGCGTAGCTACATGGTTATTAGGGTGTCCAAAAAAATATCGCATATACAAGTAAAATGATTATATAACATATATTATCCTTAATACAATAAGCTATTGTAGCCCAATAGTTTCAGACGCTTGGAATGAGACAATGTTTGTGTGTTTGAATCTCACTAGTAGCAAATATATTTTCCACTTTCGAAAAAAATATTACGTTATTTTTGGACACCTTTGTAAAATTCCCAATCAATTGTTAAGTCACACTTTCATGTTAGGCTACTTTTCATCAGGAGTACTATTAGTTGTTACCCGAATTTCCAACATTGAGTTGAGTCCATGAACTTTAGATTTAAACAAAACAAAAGAGCAAATCAGAAAGGATAAATTAGTCCAATCACATTTTTTAGGTTAATAATAAATAAATGAATATATTGTTACACATAAATCAAAATAAAAAAGCTAAATGTAATATCGTAAATCATAGGAAATGTTACTGTTATATTATGGACTTAAAATTACTACCTATTCTTTGCGAAATATTGTCTACTAAACGCACTTCTGCACAAACATAAAACGATTGATATGATTGATGCTTCCATCGTCTTGAACTTCAATGCTTCTAATATATATATAGCATGTCGAATCAATTTTGTGATATGGCAAGCCAAATATATATGTTTTGCTAGTCTGAATTGGTTTCTAAAGTAAATAAAGTGCTATGGTTGAAGGATCTCTTTATTATTATATGTTCAGATGCTCATATCATGATCTTCTCGTTAATTTTGTATACATGAACTATAACCATCTAATATTTGGATATGTCTGTTTGAAATTAAGCATTATAGTCCTCATCAAGAGTATCAATTGATTCGCATATACATAATGGATTAGTGGTTGTAAGTTATGGGCAAGGGCAAGTACAAAGTTTGCGTACTAGTCGATTCAACTTATGGGATATCGACTTATGGATATGTCAAATCGTTGTAAATCATTAAGAAATCATTTTATGACTTCTATTGGTCCTACCTTTTGAGATTTCACACTCAAAAAAATCATTAAAAGACGAAAATTTATTTTTAAAAACACACGACACAATCATGTAAATGCACATACAAAAAATATTTAAGCTAAATAAGATGAATATTTTATTTTTAAGAATGATCAACTAAAGTTTGCAAAGAAAATGAATGTCAAAAAGAAAAACTAAATAAGGTGAAGTATATTTTTGTAAACAAACAACTTATATTGTTTATAATTATGCAATCAATATAAGTTTGAATATGACTAATCAATCGAGCAATAAAAACTCATTCAAGCATAACTAATCCCAATCTAACTTGTGTTCAAACTAAAGAAGTACTACTAATTTCAGTATAACTAATCTTAGCATAACTTATATTCAAACTAAACGACCCCATATAATTAACCTTTTCTAGGTTTGGGCAGCAGTTGTTTTAGTTTTTACTAAATATCCTCCGTGATTGAATCACAAATATGAATTTCAAGAAAAGGAGAAAAGTTACAGTGAATTGGTCCGAACTTCCATACGATATACTTGTTACAATAGCGAATCGAGTTACATGATTTCGTTATATTTGGTGCCGTTTGTAAATCATGGGGAAAATTTTGATTTTTCAGCTCCCCAAGTTCCGTTGCTTATGTTGGCTGCTAATAAACATGATGATTATCGAGAATTTTACTCTATTTCCAAGAAGAAAGTTTCCTACAGAGTTTTTCTCCCGGAAGCTAACGTGAGAGATTGTTTTTCATCGTTCGGATGGCTTTGCACAGTAGGATATAAACGTAACACAGAGATGAAGTTATTGCATCCTTTCTCACGTGCCCAAATACAACTTCCTCCTCGTACTAGCTTGATCGAATATTCGGAAGATGAAAAGAATTATGTGATAATCGATAGAGTTGTGTTATGTGCTAATCCATCGTTAACATCCGATTATGTTGTAATGGTAGCTTATTGTTATAAGCTTAAATCTTATTTGTCGTTCTGGCGTCCTGGAGATCTTTATTTGACAAAAATTGATATAGAAGGTTGCGGTATGCTCCATGATATCAAATATTTCAAAGGACAGTTTTATATGATCACTAGTCGCGGAGTTTGGGTTATTGATAATCATGATCAACCCCGCTTGCTTCTCAAGAAAAACTATGATTATGATACAGCTTATTCATACTTTGAACGGTACTATCTAGTCGAAGTATCAGGTGCATTATTGATTGTTAAACAATTTTGTGACTGTGTTACACTATTTGAACGAAAACCTGGTAATTTTGAATTTCTAAGTATGGCAACTAGATTTCATCGAAGGAAAAGCAAAAGAGATTAAAATCTTGGGAGATAACGCATTATTTTTGGGGTGTACTGCTTCAACTTCAATTGAACCTTCTAGGTTTGAAGGCGTGAAGCCTAATCACATATATTTTACTGGTAAACAAGGTGACAATTATATAAGGGCTTACAATCTTGAAGATGGAAAAACTACATTTTTTAATCATGACATGCATGTTAGTCCTAAGTATCTGTCAACTTGGGTTATGCCGTCGGTTTGATATTTTAGATTCATTTAATTTTGATTATGGTTAATTATTTTTGTTTTCCACCTTATGAAAATAAAGTTTAGGGAATTATTTATTAATCTCTTACATTGCAATCTTGTTTTACACATATCTAGTTTCTTTCTTTTGTTATTATATTTTGGTTTTTGCATTAATTTGTTATTGTTACTGTTCTTTTTTTTTCCGAATGTTCTATATATCGAAGATATCACATTCCACAAACTTAAGTTCTTGAAACTAGCTAGTATACTTAGATATCTCAAAGTGGGATGCCTTGGTGCTTGAAACACTTCTCTAGAAGATCCCCTAGCTTTGCAGTTATTCTAACAAATTAAGTTGCTATTATCTTAATGCTCTATAAACATCATATTACTGATCGAGATTTTTTTATTTTAATAAATATCACTAGATATATGATTTCTGTTCTGTCAGTAAATTACTTCATTAAAGTTAATGAATAAGGTCCTCTATCAAGAATCTATGTTTGCATTAAGATAGCGAGTCCTCTATCACCTTAGAGATGGAACCAACATCTCTATCAATACAACAACCATATAAGTTTAAGTATAATCGAGTTTGAGATCGTAAAAAGTAACGGAAGGACTTTATATATCGATCATTTGGATTATTGATTTCAATTTGGTTTTAAACAACTCTAAGGACAAAATGTAACCCCTGCGGTAGCATTCGCAATTTTGTGCCAATGCTGGATAGTATTTGATTTTGAAGCTTGATAGACAAAGTGCCAATACTGGATAGTATTTAATTTTGAAGCTCAATAGACAAAGTTACCCGAATACTCGTGTGGCAAAATCAAACTAAATTTGCCTAATCTGTTTTAATTTTGATCAGTTATTAATCCATTCATTTATTAGCTAACCCATTTCAATTCAATAAAAATTGAATTGATATGTAATTTGAAATGACATAAATTATTATCAAAATATTTTCAATATTTTTTCTAATTTGATTTGCTATATGTACTCATAATAAAGATAAAATAATAATCTTACTAGATACGAAATAGTTTAATTAAATAAACAAAACAATTACTTGATCAGTTTTTATCTGAAAGTGACTCGAATTGGGTCCGAATATTTTTTATAACAAATCGTCTTGTTGAGCGTTTACATAAATTTCTTCAAACGCAAAAACCCTAAAAATAAAATCACTCTTCTCTTTTGCCCCCTTTTTAAGTTTTAGCTATGGCGGATTGGTCGTTACTTCCACACGATCTACTTGCTACAATAGCAAATCGTGTTAAAGTTTTGGAGGATTTCATTGTTTTTGGTGCCGTTTGTAAATCATGGCGAATTGCTGCAACCAAAGAGAATTTTGATGGGCCATTCCCTCAACTTCCATTGCTTATGTTGGCTGTTGAAAGAGACGACGGCAATGATTATCGTGAATTTTACTCTCTTTCGAAAAATAAAACAACACGAGTATTTCTTCCAGAAGCTAGATCTAGAAATCAGGTATGTTTTTCAACAATGGGATGGATTGCCACCGTCGAATATTCAGGTATCGGAGATATGAAATTATTGCACCCTTTTTCACATGCTCAAATTCATCTTCCTCCCATATTGGTTTGAGAGATTGGGAACCAATTCATGAAAATAGCTATGTGTCTATCAATAAAATTGTATTATCTGCTAATCCTTCGTTATCGTCCGATTTTGTTGTGATTATTTCGTATAGTAGACATAAAAGTTATTTGGCTTGTTGGCGACCTGGAGATCTCTTTTGGACTCCAATTTATGATGATGATGAATTTGGTGAATTATGGGATATACACTTCTTTAATGGACAGTTTTATATGATTACTTCTAGCGGAGTTTGGGTTATTGACGAGGATTATGAACCTCGATTGGTTATTCAGAAAAACAATTATGGTCCGCGAAAGCAGCTCTATCTTGTCGAAGTATCAGGTGTATTATTACTTGTTTCACAATTTTGTAAGTATGATAGTTTTTATGGATCCTATAATACCTATGAATTTCGAGTATGGAAACTCGATTTAGTTAGCCGTAAAGCAAAAGAGATTAAAGTCTTGGGAGATTTTGCAATTTTTTAGGGAGGAATGGATCATTTTCAATTGATACGTCTAAGTCGATGGGAGTGAAGCCTAATCACATCTATTTTACTGATAATTGGAAAAGCGGAGATGGCAAAGATATGGGAGCTTACAACCTTGGTGATGGAAAAATTCAATCTTTTTATGTGGGTGTTTCTGTTAATCCTATTTGCCCGGCAACTTGGGTTATTCCATCATTATGATATCAAAAGGGGAATTGCACATACCTCCGCGACATTCTCTAGCCTTTTAGTTTTGGTCATGTATTTACGTTTTCCGTTATCAAAGTAAAGTTTTAAGAATTATTTGCTTTCTTTGATCGTAATCGTGTCTGTATGTTATGTTTTGAATTTCAATCTTCTTTTAAGTAAATTTTGATGATATTCACTATGCAAATATACCTCTTTAATGAGATATTGTCTGCTTTTTTCTCCTTCCAGCACATAATTTTAGTTGTGAATTGCTAGAGTTTTTCAGTGATTGAAACTTGGGTGCGAATTCTTAGTGTTTATCACTATTTAGCCCTTCGAATATGATTAGCACTTGGTAATACACATCAGAGGATAGCTCGGTAGACTGTAATTACTTTGAAATTGTTATTCATTGTTTAAAAGTTATCATGTTGAGAGGAAAGGACCATGAATCTTTATGGGAAGTAGAGTAAAGAACCCACGGCCTAGATGAAAGGGCCATGTAATTCCTTTATTTTGCAGCTCTGTTTTGTGGTTGATCCTGTGGATTATTACACAAAAAGGGGGAGTGGGAATGAGTACAAGAACTACTGTGAATCTGCAGCTATTGCCGTGGTAGAAGATGATTCTGCGTTGGTATTGTATCTGTTGATCCTTGGCTAATGCTGCAAGAGTAAAAGCGAGTGTGTATCAAAAACCGCGACTTTATCAAAATAGTTGCACTGCAACCTATCTTTGTTAGGTTGTCCTCCACCTTTGCCTCCCTGTACGTATGGCTTGGAGTAACCACCTGCAGTCGTACAAAATATTGGAGTATATGAGGTTAGTAGATTGCAAGAGATGGAGAACTTCTTGCTCATCTATTTCTATGGCCTATGTTACTTGGACTCTTCGAAAATATCAAGGGGTGCGTGTCGAATTTGAAGAATCCGGCACGGGTACGGTATCGAAAGTGAAGAGTTCACGCAACTTAGTCTATGATAGTGGTTGTAAGTTATGGGCAGGGTAAGCTAAGCTGTTAACCCTGCAGCAGTGCCTGCAGTTCAGTGCCAATACTGGATATTGTGCGTAGCGTTCATAGGTAGCCATGTCACCAACACCACCATTCCCTCCTTTACCAGAGCCGGAAACTATTAATCAGAGTGAAAGCCACTTAACGGTAAGAAGAGGAGTTCACGAATGTCTTTTCTCATCGTGTAATCGGAGAATTTGAACACCATTACACCCTTTCATTCCTCTGGAAATATGAATTATGAAGTTTTTTAAATTTTGATTAGATGACTAAAACAATGCAATACTCCTTCTATGTAATTTGTTCCTACTCTTTATTTGTTAGATGAAATTT
Source organism: Solanum sitiens (assembly GCA_016801875.1). NCBI lineage: Eukaryota > Viridiplantae > Streptophyta > Magnoliopsida > Solanales > Solanaceae > Solanum > Solanum sitiens. The sequence goes on from JABWTJ010000013.1 coordinate 3,221,831, forward strand.
GTCATTCCCAAAACATGTACATAGCTATATTTTGGCTAAAATGGCATGTATAATTTATCTCTTCTACTACTATCTGGAAACCGCAACAATAAATTTTTTAAATTGGAGCTGTGTTTGGTTATACTTTTTGCGATGAATATTTAGAATCTAGTGTACTTTTTCTATATATGGTCTAATTTATACCCTATTATTTAAAAACAAGTAAAATTACCCAACTCGACTAAATTTATCTAAAACATACAAATCTGCTCTTAAGAAAAACACCTATATCATCTAATGTCATAGAAAGATTTCATATACGAGATGTTACATACCATTGTAAATATGTTTTCACTTTATTTGATGTTTTTGAAGTTAGATTTAGTTGTTTGAATGTACTTTTCCTAAAAAAAAGTATGAAATATGATTTGAACATAAAATATAATTCAAATAAAAATAAAATTTTGAGTGTTTTTCAAATTCTACTAGGTCTCACATAGGTGGAAAAGTAGTTAGTATAAATTACGTACTAGGGGTAAATTCTTGTCCAATTATTTTCGTTTGCCTCTTTTTGCTATGGCGAATTGGTCTGAACTTTCATACGATCTACTTCTACTTGTTACGATCGCGAAGCTCATTACAGAAATAGAGGATTTTGTTATATTTGGTGCTGTATGTAAATCATGGCGAACTGCTGCTATCAAAGAAAATTTTGATCTGTCATCAGCTCAACTATCGGTACTTATGCTGGCTGCTGATAAAGATGATGATTATCGAGAATTTTACTTTCTTTCCCAAAAAAAAGTTCACCTAAAGGGCCATTACATCTTCCAGCTCATTGATATCAAACGATGTGGTAAATTCCAAAATATTCACTACTTAAAAGGACAATTTTATATGATCACACGTGTTGGAGTTTGGGTTATTGATGTTGCAACGCCTAGTAATCAAGAACCCCGTTTGGTTGTTGAGATAAACAATTGTGGTCTACCTTGGCCGTATAAGAAGCAGTTCTATCTAATCGAAGTATCAGGTGCACTATTACTTGTTGCACGATATTCTAGTAATGATAAATTTGATAGAGCTAATTTTGGATATAAGACATACGCGTTTCAAGTATGGAAATTAGATCTAATCAAAGGAGAAGCAAAAAAGATTAAATTATTGGGAGATAGAGCAATAATTTTGGGGTATAATGCTTATACTTCGATTGACCCTTCTAAGATAAGAGGCGTGAAGCCTAATCACATCTATTTTACTGATCTCAAAGTGGGTATCAGATATATGTACGAGTATAATCTTGAAGATGGAAAAATTCAATCTTTTGTTCATGCACTTTTGGTAGACCCTTTAATTTCACCTACAAACTTACGTTATACAATCGTTCTTACATTTTACATTAAAAATGTTAGCTCTTGCTTTAATTTGGCTTTGGCGATTTGTTTTTTTTTCTGCGATAATGTTTAGTTTTTTTTTTCCTGTGATAATGTTTAGGGAACTATTCCTTTACCTTGAGAAAATCGCAAGTTATATTAACTTCAATACATGATGGTAAAATGTGTATTGGTGATGTAGGATTTAGTTGTATTTGATGTTGTTACTAAAGAAAAAAAATGGTGTGTGGAAACTCGAGTTAATTAGAAGTAAAGCAAACGAGATTAAAGTCTTGGGAGATAGTGCAATTATTTTAGGGAGGAATGGATCACTTTCAGTTGACACATCTAAGTCGATAGGAGTGAAGCCTAATCACAAATACATCTAATACCTTTTGTATCTCTCTCCTCTTCACCAGAGACCAACGCCATCTTCATTGCTCGTTTCCTCGCCATCATGAAATCATCGTCTCCGAAAAAATCTCCACCAACGACTTTTAGTGGTGACAAATATAGGTGCCACAAAAATAGGAGCTTTAGGGGCGACTTAAAATGGTTGCCGCATAAGGTGATAGTTAAGTGTCGCCACTAATATTACATTTTAGTGGCGACAATCCACAAGTCGTCACAAATATGAAATAATTTTTCTAATAAATTATCAATGAGAAAAGTATTTATGTCGCCGCTAAAGGTGTAGCTATTGTAGCATCCTTAAAGTAATCAACCTATGTATCTTTTATACTAAAAAAATAAGTTTTTTATAGTTATTTCACACATCTAATAATATATAATTCACGTAGTTTTTCCAAAATTGAACCCTTTATAATAACTATTTTTCCTTTTTTTAAATGGGATTCAAAAATCGTAATCCATCCCTGTCAAATCACGGGTTAGACCAGGCCAACCCAATGGTCCTATGAGATGTTATTGAGAAGAGTTGATTTGTATGTTTCAAATAAATTAGTGAGGTTTTGTGATTTTGCTAGCTTTTAAGAATTGAGATATAAATTAAACAATATTTTTTCTTACAAAATACATTCATATTCCCAATATTCTTTGCAAAAAAAAAAAAAGATCAAACACAAATTTAACTTAAAAATTACAAATAAAATAAATAATTTTTAATTTTCAAGGTCAAATGTACGATTATATCAAGGTCTGCATTGTACTTTTTTATTATATTAGAAAAGCATGGTTGGTCAATCTTCAAAAAATGACTTATTTTGATGATGTGTTTTTGTCAAATTAATAGGGTGTTAAAGAAATACTTTTGGGAAAGAAACCAATAATTATGTTGTTCAAGCACATTGGTGTGAAAGAATTTATTTAGCATTTTTGTCTTTAATAAAATTTGAATGGAAGACTTCATGATTCATAACTTACTTCAGTTATTACTAGATCATATCATTTAATATCATTGTTATATATAGGATTAATTGTTAATGACTTTAATAATATTTTTTCTCCCTCATAAATTAACACCCAAAATACTTCATGAAAACGTTGACCAAACACCATCTCTACTTTCAAATGTCTATGCCAAATAAAATGGGGTGTTTAGGGAGGGGGATGACAAGTATTATTTCATTATAATCTTGTTTGACGGATGTTTATTTCATTGTAATCTTGTATGACAAAACAAGTATTATATCGTACAATTGTACACATCATTTTCCTACAGACTCTTCATATCACTTTCCTACTTAATATATACTTGTTATACACATCATTTTCCCATTACTTTGGAAGTTGTACACATCATTTTCCTACAGACTACTAGCTAGCTAGAGCATATAATGCGTGAGGAATATCATCAGAACATGATCGACGTTGGTTAAGAAAATAAAAATAATCACATAATTATGTTTTGTAATACTAGAAAATTAAATTATATAACTTCCACCCTATTAACAGATAAATGTAGAGTAAAAATCCATTTTACTCATTGGAAGAATGAATTTTCTGATAATCATGACATTTTGTGTAGGCAAGATGAGAATTTTCTGATAAAGAACATATTATATGAGCGCAGTAAAAGAGTAATAATTAACGATGATCATTCATAAAATTTACCCAATAAAATTATCAACTAGCTAATAAGAAATTATTCAAACATAGAATCCGGAAATGACCAGGTTGTGGCAGTCGCTCCATCCTTAATTAAAAGTCTCGAATTTGACTTCGAGTTTGGGCCTATTGAAAGTATCATTCTTAAATGTATCCACTCGCTATACGCAGCAACGTATGAGTCTTAGTCTAGTCTGGTCTTATTTTTCTTAGTTTGATCATCATTAATATTGCTCCAGTACTCAAATACTGTGCTGAAAGAGAGTGGGGGTGGTGACAGTTGTTTTTAGCATGGTCCATATGGTTGACATTAAGACTGGCAAACGGACAGGACCGGGTCAACAGGACCGGTTTTACCGGAACCGGTACCGGTACCGGATTTTTTTTACCGGATTTTCTTACCGGTACCGGATTTTACCGGACCGGATTTACCGGAAAAACCGAACTGTTCCGCCCGGTCCGGTAGTAACCGGTTTGGAACCGGTTTGGACCGGTTTGGAACCGGGTCTTACCGGTTCATCCGGTACTTTTTTTTTTTTTTTTATAAATTTTAATTATTTTAATTATTATATAAATATTATATATTTATATTAAAACTTCAATTGAAAACTTTAAAGTTTATATAAGTTTGAAATTGAATTTATACTTTAAAGTTTATATTGAATTTAAAGTTTCAAATTGAATTTAAAGTTTTATATTGAACTTAGTTTTATATTGAATTTAAAGTTTAAACTTTATATTGAATTTAAAGTTTGAAATTGAATTTAAACTTTAAAGTTTATATTGAATTTAAAGTTTTAATTTAAACTTATATTAAAATAATTAAAAATTAAATTTATAAAATGACATGATAAATAGAAGAGACTATTATAAAAGAAAATCAAGGCGAATAGCCGTATATTTATTCAAATAAATAAATTATACAATACAAATATTAGAAAGAGAATAAGAGTACATAATTTAGGAGGAATTGAATATTAATTAATATACTAACAAATTAACAATTGCAATTTTTTTTAAATTCTTTTTGTAAATTTAGTATCATTTGAAAAGAAAGATTTTTTGGAATTGGCATTTGTCGTTCTTCTTCCATTGCGTCCATGCCATCATCACTATTCTCACCAAATATTTCATCTATTTGGTCTTCTATTTGGCTACTTAATAGTGGTAGTCCGGTGTTTCTTCTTTCGGCATTGACCCAATCTCGAAACAACACCGATATTTCCAAACTGTCCTTTGCTAATGAATATCGATGATCTCCAATCATAAATCTCGCCGCACTAAAGGCTTGCTCCGAAGCGACCGATGATGCTTGAATCGCTAGCACATCTCGAACAATCCTAGCAAGGGTCGGAAATTGATTTTCACGATTCTTCCACCATATTAATATTGGTATTAACTAAATATCTAGGTGGCAAATTTTTAGAACAAGAACTACTTACTCCTCCCTTGTTATTTTTTAATTCCGACATTGGTCTTTTACCACTATTTCTTTCGGAATTCATGTTAAAATTTAAAATAATTAAATATTATGAGAAAACAAGCAAAATAATATAATAAAAGAGATAAAACAACTAAATTAATAAACAAATAAAAATTAAAGTTGAAAGTTGAAACGAATGTACCAAACGTCTACGTATAAGTAGACGTATAACAAAGCCGGATTTGGTAGATGCCTATTGTAGCTTCCGAAATTCAAACTCCAACTCAATATCACAATATAATAATGAATAATTTATGAGAGATTTAAAATTGAGACTTTGAGAGATTGTATAAGATTGTATAAGTAGTGAATTTGTGATTTAAAATGAAGAAAAAGGGTATATTTATAGTATAAATGGATTAGAAAGGGGTGGGGGTGCTACTAGACCGTTTTGGGCCCCAGCCCAACGGCTAGAAGGGCCCAACGGTCATAAAACGGATACATAAATTTTAAAAAAAAAAAAAAAATTAAAAAACAGCTAAACCGGACCTTACCGGATCGGACCGGTCCGGAACCGGTTCTTACCGAACCGGTTCAACCGGATAAAAAACCGGGAACCGATTCGGTAACCGGTCCAGTATACAAGAAGACCGGTTCCTTACCGGTTCAACCGGTACCGGACGGACCGGTACGGGAACCGGCCAGGAACCGGACCGGACCGGATCAAAACCGGTCCGTTTGCCTGCCTTAGTTGACATGGACACTTAATTCAAAATATATGTTGACTAATGCCCATGTTTTCTTTTTCTTTATTACCAAACTTCGTTACCAATTTTATTAGTTAATTCTTTTACTAAATTACATGCATTGTGTATTTATGCATGAAATATAAATTTACGTCACATCTAATAATTTCGTAGTTAGATTATTATACTTTCTTCGTTTCACAAAAAATGATTTGATTTGACTTGACACAAATTTTAAGAATATAAAGAAGACTTTTGAATCTTATAGTCCTAAACTAAAGTTAGGTCAAATATACAAAATTGTCCTTTGATCTTGTGGTCTTAAACATGTCACGTGGAAAACTGATAGTAAAAAATGTTACAAAAAAAAAAAGATGTCAACATTCTTTTTTAAACAGATAGAGTATTTATTATAGTGACATGCATGCCTACATGTAGCTACTAGCTAAAAGATTTTATTTTATTTTTTTGATTTTGACCATATAATTTGTGAGATAAATAGGAAGTTGGGTAATGGAAAGGAGCCTCATCCCACAATAACATTCTTACTCTATAAATAGTTGGGACATTCACATAACTCTACTCTTATCATACAACTCAAAAAAAAAAAAATGGATCACCTTACCGCTAATCAACGAGAAGCAATCCTCCGAAACCCTCCTTCCCCAGACAATCCTTTTTGCATAAGATGCTTTAAGGGTTTCCGAAGCATGAACGCTTTGGAAGCTCATAACAACGATTGTTCAGTCCACAAGAACCAGAATGTAAACAACACTTGTGGTGTCTGTGGAAATCGCTTTGGACGCAGCATCGACTTGGTTGAGCATGAGGAGCTCTTTGGTCATTGAGCTGGTATATATATCTTCTTTTTTTCCATCTTCACAGTTTTCTTCATTCTGTCACTACAAGAAAAATCACTTTTAGCGAGAGGAAATTTGGTCGTTAAAGGTCCTAATCCGGTTGTTATTAATCTATAACGACCGGGAAGAAAACGGTCGTCACCGGTCGCTAAAAGCTCCGTCTTTAAAAGGTAACGACCGGATATGTAACCCGGTCGGTATAAACCTTTAGTGACAGTAAGAAATCCAGTCGTTATATATCTTTTAGCGACCAATATTTCCTTTCGCAAATTATCATTTGGATCGTTAAAACAGTAGATTACCATAGTGAATCTCTTTGTTATTAGTTCTTAGAGTGAAAAATTATGACTTTAGTTAATTATTCGTAATCTTTCAACATAAAATTTAATTATGGTATGATTATTATAACAAATATGGATAAAAACTAAACCAAAATCTTTAAAGAATTTTGTATTCATATATTAAATTCCGTAGTGAATTACAATGAACTAAATCATCACATTACCAAAAATAGATTTTTCAAAACAGTAATATTTATTCAATACTTAAACAAACATAAAATTATGTACTAATGAAAATATCTTTAAACAATTCCTAGCAATATATTGAATAGGTCTTTGTTGTCTTCACTTGTTCTTTAATATTTTCAGTCGTTGATAGTTGATCTGCAGTTTCTTCATAAATAGCGTTTCTTAGACTTCAAATTCTTGATCTGTAAAAACAAAGTTCATGTTTGTTTAGTAAAATAGATGTTATCTAATATGAACAAAGTATAGAACATGCTTGACATATGAAATGATCAGGTCCACAAATAAGAACATGAGATAATGTACTGAAACCCTATTTTAATAACTACAACATAATATTAAGTGAAATTCTACATATAGGGTTTGAGAAGGGTCTACTTTACACATACCCTATCACTATCCCATGAAAAAGGATATTTTCGAAGACCCACGACTTAAGTACAACAAATTCAAGTAAAAGAAGAAGAAAACAATCAAGCAATTATATTATTTTAGCTAAACTTGAGCACAGGTAAAAAAAAATAGGCCAAAGTAATAATTAAACATAATAAATACCATAATATCAATAGAGTTGTATAAACTGAAGAAAACACATAAGCATAGTCATATACTAGTCCAACTAGATGGAACAAATCATAAAGATTATTGGATCCAAAATAAAAGTGAGTAACAGATTCAAGTTTCGCTGAAGGGCTCAAAGTCCTAAAAAGATAACGCTTAGGCAAGCTAATTAAAGTAAATTCTTAATTATTATCACGGCTTATTCCCACCAACGTCCATGGCAATGGTTGTTTCCACACAAAATAAAGTTTCAACAAGGGTGTTTCATATATTTCTAAACTTTTCTTTAAGAATTGACACATTATTATATGCAATGGTGGCAACATTAGTGCTTTTCCTGCAACAAAAAAGATTCTACTTCTAGACTTTCTGAAAATCCCTTCGTAAAAATTATAAACCAAAACCTTATCCACAACCAACAAACATATGTTCTATACTTACAATTCGTTGTTTTTCACTTGTGCATGAAATTCTTAATATTCAAAAATCAACTATTTACATGACATATTACAAGGAAAAAGAACAAGTGAAACACCAAACCACAAAAAATAATATGCATGTTTATATTTGGCAAACAATTAATTTTAAGATGAACTTTCACATACTAACAAACAATTATAGGTTATGGTAAAAAGATATGTATCCAATCCAACAAGCAGACCATTGAACAATGAAAGAATGTCAATTCAACGATTAATTAATAGATATTACATATTTAGAGATTTCATAAAAATTTACCTTGAGGAAAGAAGCTCTAAAAATTTCTTCATTTTTTTTCAATAGAAGATGTAGGCAGAATTGTTGTTCAAGATTAACTATATTTTTCCTTCAATCTGAAAAAGATTTGTAAGTGCAAAAGAGTGAGAGAAGTGTTAATGGGATTATGGGGTGGAGACGTGGGGTGGGGGTGGAGGGTGGTTAGGGAAAAAAAAAGAGAATTTGTTGTGTCTTTTATTATATAATTTACTTTTAACGTCATATATTATAATTTTTAAGTGACCAATATTTACTCCTTATGAATTATGAATTCAAAATTGTCTTAAGCTATCAGGAAAAAAAATTGGTAGCTAAATGTCCACCTATAACGGCAAGATTTATTTTCTTTCGTAATGATTTGGTCGTTAAAACTATGATTTCTTGTAGTGAACAGTATATTATATTGATCTAAATTTTTTGTTTTAATTAATTTGCAGTAAGTCATATATATATAAGTAAGGTATCGCCTGCTTGAAGACTGAAGGAAGCAGACATGCATGCATATGGATATTAATTAAATAGCTAGCAGCTAGGTTTCTACTAATTAATTAATTAATCATCGTGTGTTGGTATGTTTTATTATATATATATGTATGTTGTTTTGTGTGAATGTTGAGTTAATCCTCATATAATGTTATATAAGTAATCATGTCGACGAATTCTTATACCTAGTATAGAAAAAAAAACAAATAAATATCTAGACATACTCAACAGACATTTATTAACGTTTGACGTCCGTACCAACCGATGGCACAACATAATGAAGCTGACAAAGATATGCATGTCGAAATGTCTGATAAGCAAAATCTCATTCAAACCTGTTACAAATTCATTAATTTGAGTATTTATTATAAAAATATGATGTAACCAAACACTACTAGAAATTTTGATATACAACAACAGTTGAGTTACCGTTGCAATAGGCTACTATATATACTGTTGCATTAGCTCTAACGCTATGGTTTAGGCAAACGCTACAACAGATCGGCGTAGCATTAGCTCTATAGCAACGGTTTCTTCCGACGATGGCAATAGGTACCCCTATTGCGTCGGTTCACACCTTAAGTTATAGGCAACGGTTAGTAATCTATTGGGACCAGTTGTGAACCGTCGCAATAGAAATTTATGCAACAACTATTTACATGTTATGGCTACACTTTTCTCTTTTTAATCGATAACCATTTCAGTTAATTACGACGATTTTTATATGATAATGCTACAGTTCTATGCTACTACAACAATTACTCCATGGCTATTGCTACAATTATTATAGGTTAATGCAATAATTCTTTTCTTAGCAATAGTTACTATTAGGCTTTTGCTATATTTATTATTAGGCTTTTGCAATAGATACTAAATCTATTGCCACTAATATTATAAAGCTACTAAAACAATAATATTATAGAACATACAATACTCAATTCGATCACAGAAGGAACTCTTCATTGACAAGATTTTAATCCAAGATCAAAGAGTAGCTAATGTCAACATATATAATAGCAAAATATACAAATATATTTTGACAGTTCAAAAACGGTGAAACACACCACAATTTTCAATCTTCATCAAAATCAAAAGATTTGTAGAACATAGATGATTAAACTTGATCATCATCGACCCAATCAGCTCCAAGGTCAAGTCTTAAGTACTACTTTTATCTCCTTTTTCAATTTCATCACCTATAAAATACAAAATAATTTAACAATTTTTACATTAAGTTATGATATTGAAAGATGTAAAAGCTGAAAGTCACTCATTCACAATGGTTGTACCTTTGTTGATTTGTCATTTGAATAACCAAGACTTGTTTAACAAACAAGATACATAATTGAGTCAAATTGATCAACAATATCTCAGCCAATTTACACACCAAATAAAACTACATTTATGTGATGGCAAAATACGATAAATCAACAATAATACACAATTTGCAGATTTTCTTATTCTACATTTGTAACAATATCACATGTGAATTGTACTCAACCGATTAAACTATTTTTGAAGGAATTAACATGACAAATAGGTTCTACAAGGTGCAAAACTTACAATAGGTAACTGCTAGAAGACATTCTATCATCCGCGGAGAGCACTCCTACTAAGGTGTACGTACACACTATCCTCTCCTCTCCAAATCCACCTATGAGATTGTATTGGGTTTGTTGTTGTATTATAGTTTATGTTAGTATCTATATTGTTGTTGGCACAAAAGTTGACATTTCCTACATATTTAGCATTATCTGCACAATCATATTATTGAGCACTCATCTCATAATGTTCTTGGTGTAGCAAAAGAGAAATGGTGTTCACTGCCAATTCACATTTCCAATTCTTTCATCTTAGATTCTGAAAATAATATCATGGGCAGCTTCATTTATTGTGCTCTACACAACTCAAAATAAGAAATGCATAAAGTTTACTTGGGTCCTCAGAATCTGGTGGATTTCCAGATTCTTTCTATCTCTTGCTCGTGCGACTCTTGATGCCCATTTTGTCATCACAAGCGGCAAACATTTAGAACTTGGAGATTATGTGGATATCCTTAGTCTTTTTGCATCAGTCTGCCTTCTAGTTATCTCTATTAGAGGAAAACATGCATAGTTTTTTATATCTCAGACAGCACAACTGAACCACTTCTATACGCAAAAAGGGAAAATTATTCTGAAGTCAAAAGGGACAGCATATATGGAAAATCTATTCTCAAACTGATCACCCTCTTTTGGCTAAATCCACGATTTTCTAGCAGTAGCTTTTCTTGGTGCAAAAGTTGTTGAGACATTAGAATAAAACAACAATAAACAGCAACAAACAACAATAAAAGAACAATTAGGGATGAAATTGTGAAGGTCGGCTAACATGTTAGACTAAAACAGCTAATACGGTATCTCAAAGTACCATTCATACATCAAGGGGGAAAAAATTGAACACCGTTATACCCCAAACTTATAATCCGAACTAAAATAAACAGAACAAATAGACTAATTTTACTCGATGTTCATTTCTCGTTTTATCTCTGCAGGAACCTCCAATAAGGTCACCATAAATCAGTTAAAGAACCAATAATATCATAAAATACTTAACCAGCAAGAGTACTTAAGCTCAATTGAATAATATATAGATATCATTATTGCATAAATTTCAAGTTTCTTCCATCAACTTTCACAAAGATCCAATTCAAAAAATCAGTTCATCATTTCCTTTTATCCTACTAATAGTAATAAATTTCACACAATTTTCTTGTAACTCGACATTGTTAAACTGTAAGAAAATAGATTACTTAAGCTCACTTTTAATGAACGGTTAACGACAAATAAGAATAAGAAGAAGTTGAAAAAAATAGCGGCACTAACCTTGATTAGCCTCTTGGAGAAGGATTTTGCCTCTTGTAATTTTAGTGGGAAGGCCTTCAACAAAAAGAAAATACAAGAAACTAAGAATCATGGATGAATTCCATATGTTCCTAAGCTTATATGTTACCTTGTTCTTCAGATTGTTCATTTGTTGGAGGAATTGTAGAATTCATTTGCAATTGCACCTGTAGAGGCTATTCCTCTAGAGGTTGTTCCTCTACAGATTGTCCATTTTCTTCATATTGTGGTGCTATTGGTTGTTATTCTTCAATTTCTTTTTGAAGAAGTCCTTTCTCTGACTCTATAGCTTGATCAATTTCAGTTTTTTGTCAATAACCATCATTTTTTATTTGCCAAGAATAATAACGATCCAGGTTTAGCAAAGTTATTTTTTGCTCTTTTGTTTCTTTTTGAAGGCTCTTGTTAACTCATGACTATTCCAATCTGCACAGATAATCACCAAAATCCTACAAATCAATTTTTATCAGTAAAACTGCATAAATCTAACTTTCTGATGGAACAATTACAAGCATGAGGCAGTAAATAGAGGTGGAACATTATTTCTGGACAAGCATTCTAACTTCAGCAGGCGATGAACTAGCAGATGTTAATATGCCAGCCATTGACTACATCTAATACTGCTTTAAAACAAGTCAAGCATCTAGCACCTAACACCAGTAAATGAGCAATATTTCAGAATATGAGAAATAAAGAGAGAATTAGAACCTGGATTCTTGTTGGTATACTGTGAAGTTGAAGATTCCTCAGAGAATTCTGAAACAAGAATATTGAAAAAAGAATGAGAGATAAAAAAGACATAACAAAAGTATTAATCTCAAATGAAGTATATATATATCCAAAGACAAACTTATAAAATTAAGCACATTAATAGAAATTGAAGAAGAAACAATCAAACATTCATAATTGATATGGTGCAGCATTCTATATTCTTGCAAATTGATGTCTCAAATATATCAAGGGTCAACTCATAAATTTGATAAATAAAAATTAACCACAAATTTCACCATCAAAAATATAATATACAATAAAATTGAGTTTTCACGTATTGATTTACTTAGATTGAACATCAATTAAATGAAATCTTCTAGTTACAATCAATAATGATATGAAAATGAAAGTTCAAAACAACAACTATAGACTTTCGACAAATCGGGGATTTTAGTCCACAATAAAAGACCTAGAACATCACTTTACATTATATTTCGACAAGTTTGAAAAATAGGTTATAATACTTTTTAGTTCACTCAAAATGCAAATAAAAATACTAAAGAATTAGAACCAAAAAAAAAAAACTGCAGATCAGATATTGACTAATAAAATTGAAACCAACTTCTTAAAGTAATTTCGCAGAGAGTTCATAAATCTTCACCAAATCTGCAATACAAACTATAAATCTCAAATGGATTAAATCACATACCTAAATTAGAAAAAATAACATAAATTTAAAACAAACCCATTTGTTATTCTTTATGACTTTTGAGGAACTCTTCAATGGAGATTTCAGATTAGTCAGAATATTATATCCATTACAAATTAGAGAAAATGGGTACTTAGAATGGAGTAGATAGAGGAAACTTAAAAATAGTTCACCTTTATATGCAAAAGCTTGTTGTCGAAGAAGATTACTGTTGAGAATAAGACCACCACACTTTGAAGAAGAATACCGAAGGTTGAAAAAGAAGATGAAGACTACCACACTCTGAAGAAGAAGACCCAGACTTGTCGAAGAAGACTGAAGGTTGCCATTAGCTGCAGCTCATCGTTACTTACTTCTTAGAGTTTACAAAAACCTTTCTGGAGAAAAAGACTAGAAATTTTAACCCTAATAAAATTAATAGCGCTTCATCTAAAGTGGTGTGGGGGAATATATTATTTTGGGAATAAAATTCGCGAGTTGGCTGAAAATAACTTTTTTCACTATAATAATCGTTGCCACAGAGTCCTTAAGCGCGACGGTTCTTAAATATGAAGCCTTAGACACTCTGTAGAAACGGTTTAGAATGATGCTACAGTTAATTTTAATTATTATTCTATTAGATCCAATGATAAAATCCGTTGCATCAGTTGTATAAGTGTTGTTAAATATCGAGTTTTTGGCCAAAAACATCCTTTAACTATACCCCAAACTTAAACTACATCCTTAAAATATTATTTCTAGCAGAAAACATCCTTTAACTATACCCCAAACTTAAACTACATCCTTAAAGTATCATTCTTACCATAAAACATCCTTCAAGTATTTTAAAATGAGCAATTTTCATCCTTCTACTTGAATATCTCGTAAACCTACCCGATATATCCCACAAAAATAAGTCGTCCCTTCCTAATTATTATTCTTAGATATGCCAAGAATATTATCGTAAACTTTTTCGTAATTGAGTTAAGAATTATGCAAAACTTTTAATTTGACCATTTTTAATTCACTTTTCATGTTATTTTAATTAAAAATATTATTAGTTTAAATATGTTTCTTCTCATTTGAATATGCTAGAAGCGACATTTGTTGGAGACTTCCGCTTCTAATAATGTAGAAAGAAACTCAAATACGAGACATAATCAATATTTTAGTCACTTCAATATTAGATTGACCTAAAAATCTATTGAATTATTTGGTTAAGAAAAAGATAAAAAAATTAATCTCCAACTTCTTTCGGTTACGAAAAGACAAATTATGTAAGCGCACATCTTCCAATCATTTTTAGTTTCCATAAGCAACAATGTCTAAGATTTTTTATATTTTCCAAGAATTTCTTGTAGCAAATAATGAAATTATGCAGAATAACTTTTGTTGATAGTCACTCTAACTGTTCCTGTTTTCGTAAGATCCATTAGTTATTTTGACAATATCTAACAAAAGGATGAAATTTGTTCATTTATAAATACTTAAAGGATGTTTTCTGCTAAAAATAATATTTTAAGTATGTAGTTTAAGTTTAGGGTATAGTTAAAGGATGTTTTCTACTACAAATGATACTTTAAGGATGTAGTTTAAGTTTTGGATATAGTTAAAGGATGTTTTTGGCCAAAAACTCTTAAATATCTGTGGCAATAGATCAAATTTCTAGTAGTGCAACAAACTAAATATTAAAATATATGAGTATATGATATCTAGTATTAATTTTATGTATCTATTTATACGATATTATTAATTTCATTTATCTATTTATTCTTGTGAACTTTCACATATAGCCACTTAAAAATAGCCTAATTATTTTCCATAACTATAGTTTGATAATTACAATTCGTAGCTACATGTTATATGGAGGAGAGATACGAGTGATACTGGAGAGAGAGAGGGGGAAAATAGTGGGAAAAAGGTGAATTGTACATGTAAATCGGTTAGCTAGATAATTGTATATTATACATATGTATTTGTATATATGACAAGCGAGATTGGGAGAGGGAGAAGAGAGGCGAGCGAGAGAGGGAAGAGAGTGGAAGAGATGTGAATTGTATGTGTATATAATTGTATATTATACATATCCATTTAAAAAATAATTTCAAATGATCAAAATAATCACTTATTCAACGAGAGATATCTTTAAAAGATCAAAGATATACACAATCAAAATCCAAAATTCTTCGCAAAGCACAAAAGAAGTGATCGAATTAAAACATAAGCAATGGCGGATTCAGGATTTAAAGGTTGTGGGTGCTCACTTCCTTTAACATAAACTTGTTAGCAATCACAAACGGTAAATGTATACTAACTCAAACTCTTTAATAAAAAAAAGAAAATGTATACTAACTCAAACTCTTTAATAAAAAAAGTAAAAAAATAAATAAAACAACGATCAATATTATCATTATAAAAAAATAACCTCTACTTACAAGTCACAATGACCTACTACTAATTGGTCAAGTCATAATTGTGCTCGACGACTTTTCATATGTTGAAAACGATAAATAATTGCATCATTACTTACATTTGCGAATATCGTACGCTCTACATAGCAAACTAAACAACCACTCAAAAATTCAGCACCAATACTATTACGAAGTTCATTTTTAATGTACTTCATGGATGAGAAAGCTCGTTCCACAGAAACAGTAGCAACAGGAAGAATGAGAGTCAATTTGATAAGCAAATAAACAAGTGGCCAAGTTTGATGTAGATCTTACTTGATCAATACTTTAGCAAGATCACTAATTCCCTTCAAGTTGAAGAACCTCTCGTCAGAACCACGAGCATAAACTATCAAGCTATCAAGCTGAAAACTGAGATCCCGAAGCTTGTTACTGTCAAACTCATTCATCTAATATTCAGCCAACCTCATTATCTTGCCTTTATCAAAACTACCGAATGAATTAGCTGGATTCAAACTAGCCATACCGAGAAGTAAGTCAGTACTCACAACATCAAAACTATTATTAAGCTCTTGAAGATGCAAATCAATAACAACATAAAATATTTCAACACGCAAATGATGAGAATATGTAACATCAAGAGCTTTACGCTTTGACTTTCCAGGAAAGTAGCTAGCATTCATCTTCGGAATGACTATATCATGTTTATCACAAAAAGAAGAGACATCATCCATTAATGATTCGAATTCATTATCCCTCATATTTTGTAATCTTTGCTTTGTAAGAGCAAGAAATCCCATAGCATTGAATTCATTATCCCTCATATTATGTGGAATCTGTTTTAAGAATTAAGATTTAAGAGTACCATCCATAAGCAATGTAAATCTCAATACCTAATTTCACAAACTCTTTTTTTCCATTAACTAACTTTAATCAAACATCAAATTTTATTACCTTACTTTTGTATTTTGATTTTTAAAAGAAAATAGGTTGAAGTTTGTTGTTGGGCAGTTGCGCTGACGGTTTCTCTTTGAAACAAGAAGAAGAAGAAGAATGAATGACTTCGTAGTTTGCTAAAAGAAATAATCCCATAAAAGTGGGCAGTGCAAAAGGTTTTAAATCATAGGAAAAGTTAAAAATAAAAAAGAAAGAAAAATTATGCTACCTAAACTAATTAAGAACAGGAAAAGTCAAAACAAGTAAGAATAGGAAAAGTCAAAACAAGTACAAAATTGGAAGTTAAATAAGCCCTTAATTAGAAAAATTAAAAAAAAAATAAAAAAAAGAAGAGTTAAATAAGCCCTTAATTAGAAAAAGAATTTTTTTTCAAAAAAAGGTGTAAAATTCAATGCTACTGGCGGGATTCGAACCCTCGCCAATGGCTTCGCACACCTCTTTATAGAGGATTTAAACCAGCTCACCACAACTGTTTTTGTTCTATGGGTGTTCATTTAAATTATAATAACATATGTATCATATTTTCTATATATATATACAAAAAATTTCGGAAATCAATGGGTGCTCGAGCACCCGCATCTAGCTTAGTGGGTCCGCCCCTGAACATAAGACATATATTTTACTACCAGTGTTACGGAAAATGAAACAAACAAGCCATGAATGAGAGTTCCTCTCATATAAAAGAAATCCTATTATCTAAGACAAAGCTCATAGGAACAAGACTGCAATAGAAACTGATCTCCCTTTTTAGTTTGTCAAATTCATAGACTTATATATAAACTAGTCTAACTGAACCGCGCTTCGCGCGGTATTATTATTTCAAAAATTAAACTGAGAAAAATAGTAGTTTACTTAAACCCACAATTTTTTCTTTTACATATCAACAAATGATACCAAAAAATAAAATAAATCATTAAAATAAGGTGAAACACCATAAAAATAATCAAAAGAAAAGATAATAAGTTTTTTGAATTAGATTTCCCTCGTAAAAAAAGACAAATATTATTTATTTTTTAAAATCAATGTCCGAACACTTACTTAAAAGATATGAAGATGTTGAAATTTTAAATGGACTGTGCATATTTAAAATCGCATTTCAAATGAAAAAAATTGTAAAAATAATATTTCGAATATACTTTATTCGTTACGTTCTTTCTTCCCTTTTTTTGCTATCACGTCAATTGCTCATTAAATCTTATTTTAACACTATGTGCCAATAAAAAGTACCATTACATGTTATTCAAAATCGATATTAAAAAACAATCAAAATGAGTAATGACCTAATGAAAAACTCAAAAGGAAAAAGGAAATATTAGCAAAAAATTGACACCGTAATAACCATTAAAAATTATAGAATTTCAATATATTTTTAAATGTTTTTTTCCATACAGGTTTTGGGATTTTAAATATAAGGGGGTGTTTGTATTGAATTGTTTTAAGTAGCTTATAGACTTTAAAAATTAGGAAAAATGTAATTAAAGTAAATTAAATATTTATGCATAATTTTATTTTAGCTTTATTATTATTATTATTATTATACATTATATAATAATGATAGTGTATAATATTGTTGAAAAATAATTTAAAAACAAAGCAATTTTTGTAAAATTACTTTTTGCAATTCTTATTAAGTTATAACAATATATTTCTAGGAATAAAAAAAATAAGGAAAGGGAATAAATAAAAGAAAGAAAGGAAAATAAATGATTTAAGAAATAATATAAATAATATTAATAATGAGATTAAGTGAAGGAAGTAAAAGAACTTAATAGCACTAATGATTATACTAATTATATATAGTTATTTTTGCTATTTTATAAAAATTAATGTAAAATTTTCCGTCATTAAAAATTAGAAATAATGTATTTAAAAGAAAATAAATTAAAAAATAAATATCAATGCTAGACTAAGAAGGGTGTTATTCCATTTTTTTATTTTAGATACTATTACACACACATATAAATTCATATAAATTAATAACAAAAATTAGAAAAGAAAATAAAGTAATTTAAGGAAATAATATAAATGACATTAATAATGAGATAAAGGAAAGAAAGTAAAAAGAGTTAATAGCACTAATGACCAAAATTGTTATCATTTATTGTCCAAATTTTTCATATTCTTTATTGAAAATCAAAACTCATCCACATATTGACATATGAAATCATTGATATTCGCTTTTAACTTCTTCATCTTTATGTAGTGTTTAAATTACATAATTTATTCAGTTTTTATACAAAATTGGTATTTGAGCTCTCTTGTATTTATTATTTTTATTTTTAATGTATTTTTTTACGAAATATTAATTTTTATGTCTTTAATTTGAAAATTGTGTTTTTCATATCCCTGAGGATATATCAAAAAGATAATTTTGAAGTAATTCTGCTATTTTGAATATTCCATAAGTTTTTAGATATTCCTGAAGAGATCATAAAAAATTGAAATATTGTTTTTGAATGATCACAAATATCTCATAAATTATTTGATATTTATAAAGATTAAAATCTCAAATATCCTATAACTTTTGAATACTCACATAGAAATTTTTAAAATATCAATATTGTCTTTCTTAAAGATATCTAGAATATCTCATAATTTTTTAGGATATTCATTAAAAAAAATGAAGAAGATCTAAAAACATAGAATAAACAATTTTGTAACTATAATATTTTATCAAGATTTTTTTATTTCTTCAAATAAATATAAAAGAAAAGGTCATAATTGAGACAAAAGGGCGATAACACTAAAAGTCAGACATGACACCTCTCTTTGACCAGAATTGTCATTTATTTATTTTGTCTGCTTTTCCACGTAATTTGTTCTTTAAAAAAAATTAAAAAAAAAATATACAAATATAAATTTTCTCTTACTTCATTATTACTTCAGTATTTTTATTTTCCTAAAATCCCTTCCTTTCCTTCTTTATTTTTCATTATATTTCTCTTACCAAAATAATTGTGCTTTTAATTCCCTCATTTTAGGTTTTTTTCTTACCAAATTCAAATTTTCACAAAATAGCTATACACTTATAGTTTCTGTTTCCTCATTAATATTATACTAATTATATCTTTCCAAAATTATTTCTTTTAACTTCTTTATTAATTTTAAAAACATTTACAAATATAATTGTGATTAAACAATAACAAACATAATTGTTATTTATATATGCATAAATAAATAAAATTGAATACAGGTCAAGTTAAATTTATCTCTTTTTTCTCTTTTTTTTGTTTCGATTTTTTTCCAATTTTTCATAATTAATTATTTTAAAAACTCTTAAACTAATATAAATGTAACTGGTATTATATATACAAAATAAATAAAATAAGAAGTTATATTTATCTCTTTTTTGTCTTCTTTTTTTTTGATTTTTTTCACAATTTTTTTTAAAAAAACATTTTTATAACTCACACCTCTACATTAATAAATGACCATCTTTTAATTATATTAATAAAATATTCATAATTATCTTATCTTTCATATTTATAAGTATCATTATTTAATTTTGCATGTCTTAAAATATGGGAGAAAAAATTATTTACTTATTTTATTTTGAAAAATAGAAAAAAATATTACTCAACTCAACTTTTAACTTCCCACTATAATTGTCTTCTTTATTATAGATTTTAAAGTATATACATGTATTCATCCCCCTTCAATTTTTATAATTCTTAATTAATTTTATTGATGTAGAGTAAAATAACAATATATTAAACGATGGGAGATGAAAAGACAAAAGTTAGCTAATATATATCTTTCACTACCAAACTATGTATATATATGAATCAATCTTTTTCTTTAGTTATTCAATCTCTTAAAATTACGAAAAATGTCATTAAAAATAATGAAACTTTTTTTGTGCAATTATTTTTATAAAAATGTATTTAAAATGTCAAAATAATTGATATAAATAAATATCAAATGCTAGACTAAGAATTATGTCATCACATTAATATATATATATATATATATATATATATATATATATATATATATATATATATATATATATATATATATATATATATATATATATATATATATATATATATATATATATATATATATATATATATATATATATATATATATATATATATATATATATATATAAAATTATAAATTTCAAAATAATTGATATAAATAAATAATTATGTAAATTTTGCTTTGCTATTCTTGTTAAGTTATAATTATAACTTACCTCTTGGAATAAATAATTAACATGAAATAAACAAAAAAAAGGAGAAAACGTGATTTATGGAAATATAAATAATATTAATGGAGAGATTAAGGAAATGAAAGTAAAAGAAACTAATAGCATATGGTAGTACTTAAATATGGTTTTTTTTTTTTAATAAAACTTTCTAGTCTTTTAAAGTTAAATAAAATAAATATTAAGGCTTACTTTTTTTTTTCAAGAGTACCTTCATCTTTGAATAGTTATTTTAATAATAATATAAGACAAATGTCAAAATAATTGATAAAAAATAATAGGTATCAATGCTAGATTCATAAGGGTAACGTTGCATTTTTATTTTAGCTATTATTATCAAATATAAATAACTTATTTTTTAAAATAAATTATTAATTTAAAAAGTTATTTAAGGAAATAATATAGTAAATAATAATATTAGTTATGATATTAAGAGAAGAAATTAATATGATTGATGATAAAATGATTCAAATATGATCATCTTTTCTTTTGAATCTAAAAATGCAAAAAAAAAAAGAAAGAAAGAGATAATATCAATTTTAATTTCCTTTCCCTTCAAATCACAAAACATATTATCTACTTATTCTTCTACTAATTTGATTTGAAATACATAAATAGATGGATTCTTTCTCCAAATAATTATCTTATTCCTTGTTACACTAATATCTTCCAATCAATCTTTTTCTCTCAATATAACATTTCTCCTATCAATATCTTTGAAAGGATCATAATATACTTCTTATTTTCTCTTTTGTTGAAGAAATTCGAAAGCCTAGAAATTTGATATATTAAATCAAATTTTTCTGTCAATATAACATTTCTCCTATCAATATCTTCGGAATCATCATCTTTTTTTCTTCTCTTTTGTCAAAAAAAAAGAGGAGTTCATTGTTGTTTGTGATATCCGTATACTCTTCTTTATTATCGTAAGAAAAGAAGAAATGAAGAAATCATTCTTCCAATCAATTTTTTTCTCTCAATATAACATTTCTCCTATCAATATCTTTGAAAGGATCATGATGTACTTCTTCTTTTCTCTTTTGTTGAAGAAATTCAAAAGCCTAGAAATTTGATATATCAAATCAATTTTTTTCTGTCAATACAACATTTCTCCTACCAATATCTTCAGAATCATTTCTCCTAGAAATTCATGATACACTTTTTTTCTTCTCTTTTGTCAAAGAAAAGAGGAGGAGTTCATTGTTGTTTGTGATATTCGTATATTCTTCTTTATTATCATAAGAAAAGAAGAAATGAAGAAAAGAGTAGGATTTCATTATTGTTTGTCAGAAATACTCAAATTTGTTTATTTTATAGTCTAAATAAAATAAACAGTTATGAAAAATGAAAAGTTTTTGGTCTTTTCATGTTCTATTTACTTAAATATATTAATGTGAGGGAAGTTTTTAAAGAACATGATTAATTGGGTAATTCATTTAAATGCTTTCAGTTTTTTTTTAAATTACATATAAAAATAGAAAATAAATTTAAAACTTCAAAATAATGGAGATAAAAGAAAATGAAAATGCAGGCCATAGAGAGATGCCACGTAGAATTGTTTAGATTCAACTTTTAATATATATATATATATATATATATATATATATATATATATATTATGGTTCAAAGGGAGGTGAAATTCTAACATTTTTGTTGTTGATATGCATCCTAGTACTAAAACTGGCAAAGCAACTTTGCTTAATGACGCTACTTGTGAGAAAAGTAGAAGCGGGGAGAAGAAAAAATTATTTTGAAAGGAAATTTTAATTGAATAAAAAAGGCAAAATATATAAAAACCCTCTTTGAATGTGGCACGAAAACTCGTAAGTGAATTAAATATCACCTCAATGGCTGACGTGACAAATTAATAAAAGAAAGGCGCGTAAAGACAAAAAAATTTTAAAAAAGTTAGAACCAGTGGGTCCAACTTTGTCTTCAATGACCCTGTGTTTCATCTCCTCTTTCTAGTTTTAACTCTCTATTTCGTCGACGGAGAAATTTTGATGACAACTATTCGCCGGCGACATCATTATCACTCTCTTCTTACTCGTTTGTCATTGCTCCATAAGAGATTAACCACCCGATCTCATAAAAAAAATCACTACTTCAGTGACTTGGACTAACGTCGGTCGTACTCATCTCCTTGGCTTTCTTCCATTTCTCTTAAACAAAATTATTCTTTTTATGTATTCTCGTATTTCGACGATCACAATAAAAGGTTTGAAAACCTTCTGATCTGTCAATCTTAAGTCTATTATAACAACAATAACTCCGATAATTATCATTGAAGCTCTAGCAACTCTAGCTTCAATTATATATATATATATATATATATATATATATATATATATATATATATATATATATTCAAAATTATTAGAAAATCATGTTGTTTGTGTTAGTTTTCTATCTAGGGAACTTTTAATTTTAACATTATAATGGAGAAATGGAACGACGAAGGAGACGAGCAACACTGAAAATGGGAACAAGAAATTGTATGGATGAATAAAAAAAATGAAAAAGAAAATATGACATGGATAAAGAAAAAAAAACTAAATCTTTTCACCATTGACATGTTGTCGACGTGTCACTGATGTGGCGCTGATGTGGCCGCGTGTATATCACCTCTCAACCATGAAGTTGGTATTGTACATATATATAAGGTTGTATTTAATTCACTTACAAGTTTTTTAAGGGGGTATATAAACACCCGTGTAGTTTAAGTACTAAAGCGAGTTTTTATGCCAAGTTCAGGTGGGGTTTATGTATTTTGCCAATAAAAAATAAATACATGTTAGTGCCACATAGATAATTTGGGGTGTGAAGTTGAGAGTTAACTCTTCAAGGGCAAACTGGATGGTAAGGATAAATATATTTAAAAAGTATGATGAGGGGTAAAATATAACCCTTTTCTAATAGTACAAGAATCAATATAATTCTTTTCCAAATTAAAATTTTCTGGTAAAGAAGTAATCAACCTATGTATCTTTTATTCGTACTAAAATAAGTGTTTATAGTTATTTTACACGTCTAAAAGTATCTAATTCATGTAGTTTTTCCAAAATTGAACCCTTTATAATAACTCTTTTCCTTTTTGGTAATATATGTCAATCGATAATTTTTTTATAGAAGTAAAATCTCTAAAATTACCAATAATAGGCATTGAGGTTTTGACCAAATATAGGATACTTTATTAAGCTATAAGACAACTAATTAATATATATAGAATTGAGTCTCATAAATGGAAAAAAAAATGTTAGTATTCGTTACTAAGTACAATTTTTCCAAATTATTGTCCAAAGTGGAACTATATAACTTATGCAGGCAAAAATAAATTAATTATTCTCCTTTTGCTATGGCGAATTGGTCCGAACTCCCGTACGATCTACTTGTTACCATCGCAAATCTTGTTACAAAAATGGAGGATTTCGTTATATTTGGTGTTGTCTGTAAATCATGGCGAACTGCTGCTACCAAAGAAAATTTTGATGTGTTATGTCCTCAAGTTCCGTTACTTATGTTGGCTGCTGATAAAGACGATGATTATCGAGAATTTTACTCTCTTTCTAAAAAGAAAATTACACGTAGAGTCTTTCTCCCTGAAGCTAAAGGGCGAATGTGTCTTTCAACACAAGGATGGCTTTGCACCACGGAGTATACAGGTATTGGAGATATGACTTTATTGCATCCTTTTTCGCGCACCCAAATACATCTTCCTCCAGCATCACAAGATAAGGATGCAGTCATCGACTTAGCTGTGTTATCTGCTAATCCTTCCCTAACATCAGACTATGTACTCTTGATTTCGTATTTTGAACAATGTAACTATTATTTTGCTTTTTGGCGACCTGGAGACCTATGTTGGACTATAATTGCTTCTAAAAACTATGGTGAGGTCACTGATATCCACTACTTTAATGGAAAATTGTATTTGACTGCTCACCCTGGCATAATCTTTGTTCTTGACCCTGGAAATCCTGATATACCGCGCTTAGTTATTAACATGGAGAAATATGACATAATAGTTAGGCGGTATGGGACTTTGTTCCATCTAGTTGAAGTATCTGGTGCATTGTTATTTGTTACACAAGTTTGTGAGTACGAGGATCCAGATGGACCTAATGGTGGGTATAGAGCCTCTATGTTTCGAGTTTGGGAAATAGATGTAATCAAAGGAGAAGCAAAGGTGATTAAAGATTTGGGAGATAGAGCTATTTTTTTGGGGCGTAATGCATCTATTACCATTGATAATGTCTCTTCTGAACAAGTCGTAGGAGTGAAGCCTAATCACATTTATTTTACTGATGGTTGGACAGAGCATATGTATGGTCAACTTGAAGGGGGTGGTGGTAGAGATATGGGGGTATACAGTCTTGAAGATGGAATAATTCAACCTTTTTATGATGGCATTTCTGTTAGTCGTATTTGTCCGCCAACTTGGGTTATACCGTCATTATGATAACAAAAATGACTTTTGGCATGATATATGGAGTATGTTTTATTTATTCTCTTTCATTGTAATCTTGTTTATTCTTGAAAATTTCAATCAATTCTAATATTGACGGTATAATAGATGTGTAGGCTTCACGCCTATAAACTTAGAAGCTTCAATCGAAGCTTCAACATAATTGTCTAACTTTTCTTCTAATTACTTCTAGTACTTTTTTAACAAATGCTTATTGAGCCTGGATTCCAAATAAAAGACTCTAATAATCCGTAGGTCCTTACAATTTACAAAATCAACTTCGTTCACAATCACTACCCACATGTTTTGCTAACATAACAACTAAATAGTCGTATTGAAGTTAATATGTCTTAACATACAAATATTGTCAAGCATTCAAGCTTAAGGGGTTATCAAGATATTTAGCCAACAAATGAATAATTATTTCAAATACTTCATATTCAAGTAAAGAACAATTGAAATTGATTAAAAATGGATTAGATTTCAAGAATAAAACACGTATACAATGTAAAAGAACAAAATAATTCACTAAACAAGCAATATCTTAGAAAAACAAAAACAACTGTCCAAAGCAAAATTAAATTTAGAACTAGCATTTTTATTCTAAAATGTTAGAACGATGGCATAACCCAAATCGGTGGGATAACAAATCTACCAAAAGTTCCACAATAAAAAGATGGAATAAGTCCACTTTCAAGACTATAAGCTGACATATCATGGACACCCCCTTCGCGGAAAGAAAAGAGCTCTCTAAAACTATCAGTAAAATATACGTGATTAGGCTTCACGCCTATAAACTTAGAAGGATCAATCGAAGTTGTAGCATTACACGCCATAAATAATGCTCTATCGTCCAAGTGTTTAATCACTTTTGCTTCTCCTTTGATTACATCTAGTTCCCATACTTCAAATGAATAGGTTATATCTTCGACATCAGTTCCAGTTAGTTTATAGTTGTTAGAATATTGTTCAACAAGTAATAGTGCACCTGATACTTCAACAAGATATAACCGTAAATGTGGACTAAAATTTAACTTAACAACCAAGTTGAGCCCTTGATTACTATCCATAGGCCTAGCAACATCAATAACCCAAACTCCATCAAGTGTGATCATATAAAATTGTCCTTTTAGGTAGTGTATATTCCTAAATTCACCACATTTTTCAATATCAATTTTGTTCCATAAGAGATCTCCAGGTCGCCAAAAAGCCAAATAACGTCCATGCTTATTATAATGACAACTCATCACAACATAATCGGATGTGAAGGAAGGGTTAGCAGCTAACACAACGTTGTTAATTATCACATAATTATTATTTTCACGTATTGGAGGAAGATGGATTTGGGCACGTGAGAAAGGGTGCAACAATGTTATCCTATATGTTAAGACGCAAAGCCATCCTTGAGTTGAAAAACGTACTTAATTTCCTCTAGCTTCGGGGAGAAATACTTGTGAAAATTTCTCTTTGGTAAGAGCGTAAAAATATCGATAATCATCATCTAAGTCCTTAGGTGCCAACATAAGTAACGGAATTTGAGATGATGACACATCAAAATTTTCTTTGGTAGCAACAGTTCGCCATGATTTACAAACAGCACCAAATATAATGAAATCCTCTATCGCTGTAATGAACTTCGTGATCGTAACAAGTAGATCGTATGAAAATACGGACCAATTCGCCATAGCAAAAAAAAAACAAAAGAGATTAGACAAAATTTTGGAGAAGAAGAATAATACGTATCATATACGTGAGACCTAGTTAGACTACATTTGGTGGCCAATGGGCCATGGGCTATCATTCTTTCGACCCGACCCGACCCACAGTTTTCTTTCTGGGTTTTTATTAGGAACATTTGTATGGTATAGTTCTGACTACAAGGATTTGAAGTGTTTGTGGTTCGATTTGGATTGGTTATTGGTTAAAATTAAAATCAAATTAATTTAATCAAACCAAACAAAAACAAAATAACCATACACAGACACTAGTACATAAACAATTCATAGAAAAATAATAGTGAATTCTATTAAGCAAAATAATAGTGAATTCTATTAAGCAATATTAGAGTTATTATTACACGATCAAAGTGTTATTACAAAATCAAAGTGTATCAAGCAATATTAGAGTTATTATTACACGATCAAAGTGATTTAATTAAAAGAAAGTGTAATTATATCTTATGTGAGGTAGGAGAGGTAAAGATTAAAGTAATGAATTTTGATGAAGTTGACTTAAGTCTCATTTGTCTATTCTCATTCCCATAATATAAAATCATTAGAACTTTGTGGATGATCATGACATGATTAATCACGGAAATTCCACCTTTTAGTTTACTTATTACCGTTATCCCATATAAGTTTTACAAAATTTTCAAAATTCCTCATTTTCGCGCATCAGATTAGTGTATCCCGCGCATCAGATTAGTCTATCATGTATAAAATGTACATCAAATTAGTGTATCATGTATAAAATGTAATGTATCTTACCTAACGATTAATGTATCTCGCGCATTAGATTAATGTATCAGCACTTATATTATTATATCCGTTTTGAGAGATTTTGTAATTATAAACTTCTAAGGGGTGATTTTTTATAATTATAAAGTTCAAATGAATAGATTGTAATTTTACCTTAAAAGTATGTGATTTCTGCAATTTGCCCTATATAAATCACTAGATCATATCATTAAGTATCGTTGTTATTTATAGGACCAATTGTTAATATTTTTAATAATGTTTTTTTTCTCCTTCATAAATTAACCACTCAAAAATACTTCATCAAACATCATCTCTACTTTCAAATATCTATGCCAAATACAATGAGGTGTTTGGTGAGAGGGAAGACAGGTATTATTTTTAAATTAAAGAAAGGAAAAGTATAATTGAAATTTGATTAAAAAAAGATTTAAATTTAAAAACAAACATGTACTATAAAACATGATTACATGTAAGAGAAATAATCCCTAAACAAGCCATATAGCAGATAAATAACCAAAACCAAATTAAAGCATATTTAATTTAAAATATGCTAAAACGATGGTATAACCCAAGTAATTATTGGGTTAACAACAGTTCTAACCGAATCAATGCTAGAACTAAAAAGTCGAATTTTTTTTTCTTCAAGATTATAAGACGACATATGTTCGATACCCTTTCCTTCGATAGATAAAAACTCTGTAAAACTTTCAGTATAATATATGTGATTTGGCATCACACCTATAAACTTTGAAGGTTCCATCGAAGTTGAAGCATTAAACCCCAAAAATATAGCTCTATCTCTTAATAAGTTAATCCTTTTCGCTTCTCCATTGATTAGATCTAGTTCCCATACATGAATCGAAGTGATCGTATCATGTACAAGATTATATCCATCTAATTTATATTGTATAACAAGTAATAATGCACCTGATACTTCGACTAGATAGAACTGTTTTCTAAACGGCCAAGGTAAATCACGATTGTTTACCTTAACAACCAAACGGTGTTTTTGATTATCACTCTTAGTAACATCAATAACCCGAACTCCATCAGATGTGATCATATAAAATTGTCCTTTTAAGTATTGTATATCCTCAAAATCACCACATCCTTTAATATTAATTTTGTTCCATAAGTAATCTCCACATCGCAAAAAGGCTAAATAATGCTTCTTTTCATTCCCATAATACGAAATCATTAGAACATAATCGGAGTTTAAGGAAGGATTAGCAGATAAAACAACTTTGTGGATGACCACATTATCGTTATATTCACGTAGTGAAGGAATACGGATTTGGGCACGTGAAAAAGGGTGCAGTAATGTTATCTTTACGATACATGCAATATATTTCAGGGTGCAAAGCCATCCCTGAGTTGAAAAACATACTAACCCTCTAGCTTCAGGGAGAAATACTCGTGAAATTTTCTTTTTGGTAAGAGAGTAAAATTCTCGATAATCATCATCTTCATTAGATGCTAGCATAAGTAACGGAATTGGAGGCGATGACATATCAAAATTTTCTTTGGTAGCAGCAGTTCGCCATGATTTACAAACAACACCAAATACAACGAAATCATCTATCACTGTAATAAGCTTCGCGATCGTAACAAGTAGATCGTATGAAAGTTCAGACCAATTTGCCATAGCCAAAAGATTTTAAAAGACAATAATTAAACAAGAATTTGGATTAGAAGAATAATATGTGCATAATTTATAGTATGTGAGACCTAGTTCGATTATATATTGGTTTTATTTGAGGGGGGGGGAGGGGGGGGGGGCATTAGTATCGCTACAAGTATTATTCACTTTTTTCGAAATTTTGTTTTATATAGGAATTAAAAAGTGAACTATATACTATTAGGAATAATCATGATTCATGGATAATAAGGTAAAATTATGTGTGTATTATATTTGAATTAACTATATAGGAATTAATTATAAAAGGTTTAAATATTTAAGTACTGACTCTTTTATTAGTGTATGTATCTTGTAGTGAAAGGATCAATAGTGTAAAAAAATAATAATAATACAACGATTCTATTTTCTAAATATGTCGAAATAGAGCACAATTATTTATAGTAAAAATTAATCTGAACAACCAAGCGGAGAATTTGATTACTGGGCCTTTGCAACATCAATAATCCAAATTCCAACACTTAGATCAAATACATGACATTATTTGAGGAAAAAATTGTATAAAATAGCAAATTATTAATTCAAATTAAATTTTATAGTCATAGTTTATTTGATTGTAATTCGCACCAACATCCTTTTTTTGTCATCTAATTCGATATACAATTAGCCATTTTCGGAATATAATTAGTCATTTTATACATTTCGATAAAAAATGTGTTTATGTTTGTATAAAGCGAGAGAAAAATATATATACAAATACATATATTTTTGTCCTATACATTTATGATTATACAAATTCAGACTTTATTGTACAAATAACAATATATAAATGAATTTATACAAAACTCAACAATTTGTATAAAATTGAATGTTTGTAGCGAATTATACAAATCAAAAGCTCCATAGCAATCATTAAATTTGCTATGGAGTGCAATTATGCAAACTATACTTATAACATAAAAATATGATTTTTATGTTTAATATATAGGATGGTTGCTGATTATTTGACTATCTATTATGAGATGTTATTTTGTAGAGCAGATATGTATGTTTCAAATAAATAAGTCATAGTAATTGGTTGATTTTGTTAGTTTTAAAAATTGGATATAAATTAAATCATATTTAAAAGAAGTACATTCATATTCTAAATATATTTTAGAAAAAGTATACAATAAAGTACGTTTTCAACATACAATTATTATTCAAATAAATGAATACATTTGATTACATCTAGTGTGGGAATCAGATGTATAATCAAGGGAGACTAAAGAATGGGGAGGTGTAATGCATCCATGACCATTAATAATGACTCTTCTAAGGTTTAATTTGTTAAATAGTTTTTATGATTGTGGTGTTCGGATCAGTTTTCACGTATTTTAATAAATTACACGAAATACAATACATCTCTCACGTCACTAATAACATGTACTAAGTAACTCTGTGCAACTCAATTTCATAACATTTCCGTTAGTCATATTTACCAGCCAACTTGGGTTATCACGATATCAAAAGGGTAAATACTACACTTGCCGTTGTTTTATTTATTCTCTTTTTCATTGTAATCTTGTTAACGGATAATTATTCTGTTGTGTTTTAAAAGGTGTGAATGGAAAATGAAGAGTTGCGACTTTTATAAAAAAATTGTGACTTTTATGAAAAGTTGCGACTTTTATGAGAAGTTGTGACTTTTATGAAAGGTGACGACCTTTCCGAAAGATTGTGACTTTTCCAAAGGTTTGTGACCTTTTCGATAAGGCATAATAAGAACATTTTCGCACAACCCTTTGTTTTTCTATAAATTGAGGGATTTCCTCTCATTTTAAAAATAGAATTTATGGACTTCTTCTACTGCTAAATCTAGTATTCTAAGTGTACTTTACTTACCAGCGTTTTGGAGTAAGATTCTTTAGACACATTGAAAGAGTTGGTTTTGGTTATTGTGGAATCAAACTAAATGGAAAATGAATTAATATGAATATTTGGTAGGAAGATAATTAGTACAAAATACAAAGTCAAAGATTGTATCTTGGTAGGTGAAAGTTAGGCAAACCATAAAATGGTTTGCTATCTTAACCTTGACAATTTTGACACATAGTGATGTCATGGATGACATCAATAGGATGAATTTATTCCTATAAATAGGTAGCTCTTAATTCATTTTCAAATCATCCTCTCACTTGTCTTCTCACCTTTTAAGGCATTTGTGTTCTCTCTCTTGTAGTATTTCATTTGTATTCTTTGTAGAGTGAAATAAATATTGGTGCAGTTGTTCTTTGGTGGACGTAGGATCATTTGATCCGAACCACGTTAAATATTGTTGTTCTTCCTTGTTCTTTAATTTCACGTTTCCGCTAACAATTGGTATCAGAGCCAAGGTTCTGTCTGAGTATGCTCTGTGGTTGCAGCACAGTCTGAACTTCCACATCAGAAAAGGATTACTTTGGTTATCTGTAGTTCCAAATACATTGTAGTAGAAAAGGAAGAACAAGTAAAAAAAATGAGTTCCATGAAGTTTGAAATTGATAGATTTAGTGGGCGCAACAACTTTAATATCTGGAAAATCCAGATGATAGCGTTACTGCGGAGGAAAGGTTCAATCCATGCTATTGACGGAAAGTACCCCGATAAGATATCGGATTCCGACAAGGAAAAGATTGAAGGAGATGCATTGAGTGCAATCCAACTGTCCCTTGCACCTAACGTACTTTGTGAAGTGAGTACAAGTACCGAAGAGACGACCAAAGAGTTATGGGAAAAGCTGGAAGGGCTTTACCAGGACCAGTCAGTGACAACAAGGATGTTGTTACAACGGCGTCTTCATACATTTAAGATGGATTCAGGTACTTTGTTGCAAGACCATCTAGATGCGTTCAATAAACTTGTGATGGACTTACAAACTGCTGGAATTAAAAAGGACGAGGAGACGCTTGCATGTTCTTTGCTATTTTCATTGACTTCAAAATATCGTGATATTGAGAATTCAATGATGTATAGCAAACAACCTATTAAACTTGAGCAAGTGCGGCAAGCACTAAACTCTTGTGATGTGCGGATGCATTTTGAAGGAGACAAAAGTGACGAAGCTAGTGGACTCTTTGTAAGAGGTCGTACTAGCCAACAGGGAAGGAGAAAATCGAAGTACAGATCAAAGTCTCGTGTGAACAAAAAGAATGCGGAATGTTGGGGCTGTCACAAGAAGGGGCACTTTGAACGAGATTGCCCTATGTCGAAGTCCAAAGAAAAGGCGAGCGCATCCATTGTTGAGCAAGTACATGATAATGATGATGATTATGTACTAACAACATCATGCAATAGTGGAGTCTATGACAACAAATGGGTCTTAGACTCTGGTTGTACTCTGCATATGACATTCCGAAAAGATTGGTTCAGCAGCTATGAAACAAGCAGAGGAACTGTATTAATGGGCAATAATGCAACTTGTAAAATAGTTGGCATTGGTTCAGTTCATGTTCGCTGCCATGATGGAATCGTGAGGACTATTACAGAAGTCCGTCATGTTCCTGATCTAAAGAAGAATTTGATCTCCCTGGGTACTTTAGATAAACAAGGCTATAAGTACATGAGTGAAGGAGGAACTATGAAAGTGACTAAAGGATCTTTAGTCATGTTGAAGGCCAAGCTGGAGGATGGCCTCTACACACTTGCAGGAAGCACCATTATTGGCTCTGTAAATGCATCTACAGTGCATTTATCTAATGATGACAAGGCAAAATTATGGCACATGAGACTAGGCCATATGAGCGCACGAGGATTGGAGATGTTGAGCAACCGCAACCTTTTGAATGGTGAGAAGATCAGCACACTTGAATTTTGTGAACACTGCGTCTTAGGGAAGCAGAAAAAGGTCAGCTTCAGCACTGGCAAGCACAAGACGGGAGGAGTGCTAGACTACATCCATTCAGATTTATGGGGTCCCTCTAAGCTTCCATCAAAGGGAGGAAAGAGGTATCTTCTCACATTCATTGATGATTTTTCACGAAAGGTTTGGGTGCGTTTCCTGAAGACAAAAGGTGATGCTTTTGAAGCATTTAAAGAGTGGAAGATTTTGGTTGAAAATTAAATGGAGAGGAAAATCAAGTATCTTCGCACGGACAATGGCTTGGAGTTTTGCAGTGAAGAGTTCAATAATTTCTGCAAGGTTCATGGGATCGCAAGGCATAAGACGGTCAGGCACACACCACAGCAGAATGGAGTTGCCGAGAGAATGAACAGAACTCTTCTTGAGAAGGCTCGTTGTATGCTCTTACAAGATAAGATGTCCAAAGTATTTTGGGCTGAAGCAGTTCATACTGCTTCTCATATTGTCAATCGGTCTCCAGCACTCCGAATGAGGTCTGGTCAGGTGAACCCTCTAACTATTCATACTTGCGAATATTTGGGTGTCCAGCTTATTATCATGTTAATGAAGGTAAGCTTGAACCAAGGGCTAAAAAGGCCATATTCGTAGGGTATGTAGATAGAGTAAAAGGGTACAAACTATGGTGTTTGTCTTTACTCAAATTTGTAGTTAGTAGAGATGTTACCTTTGATGAATCCTCTATACTTGATCCTCGTAAAGTTTCTGTGGAGTTATCTAGAAACGAGAACAACGAGCAGGTGGAGCTACCGGTGGAGCTTACCAAGGAACGGGATCAAGAGACTCAAATTGATGAGTCAAAAGATGCAGATCTTAAAGAACTTGCTTCCAATGAACCATACACAATTGCGAAGGGAAGGGACAAAAGGCAGATACGGAAACAGGAACGTCTTATAGAGCAAGAAAATCTGATTGCACATGCGTTCGTAGCTGCAGAAGAAGAGATTAAGGATCTCGAGCCCTCTTCGTATGTTGAAGCAACTTCTTGCAAAGATGCTGCACAATGGCAGTTAGCTATGATGGAAGAGATGGAGTCTCTTCACAAAAATGAGACATGGGTCTTAGTTAAAAGGCCAAAGGGGATGAGGACAGTTGGATGTAAATGGTTCTACAGAAAGAAAAAAGGTATTCCAGAAGTGGAAGATGCTAGGTTCAAGGCGAGATTGGTTGCAAAGGGTTTCAGTCAAAAGGAGGGAATTGACTACAATGAGATCTTTTCTCCAGTCGTGAAACATAGCTCAATTCGCGTGCTACTAGCATTGGTTGCACAATTTGATTTAGAGCTTCTACAGCTTGATGTCAAAACCGCTTTCTTACATGGTGATCTAGAAGAAACAATCTATATGGATCAGCCTGAAGGTTTTCTAGCTGAAGGAAAAGAAGACCATGTATGTCAACTGAAGAAGTCTTTGTATGGTTTGAAGCAATCCCCTAGACAGTGGTACAAGAGGTTTGATGCATTCATGACTACACATGGATTTTCGAGGAGTGCATTTGATAGTTGTGTATATCACAAGAAGATGTCTCGTAACTCTATGATTTATCTATTGTTGTATGTTGATGATATGCTTATTGCGGCTAACAACATCACAGAGATAAATATTTTGAAGAAACTGTTGAGCAAGGAATTTGACATGAAGGATCTAGGAGTTGCAAAGAAAATCCTTGGAATGGAAATTTCAAGAGAAAATGGTGTTGTACATCTTTCTCAGAAGAGGTACATCCGAAAAGTTCTTGAAAGATTCAATATGCATATGAGCAAGCCTGTAAGTACACCTTTAGCTTCTCATTTCAAGCTTTCAGAGTTATAAATGCCTCAATCTATGGATGAGGTGGAGCATATGTCAAAGGTTCCTTATGCGAGTGCAGTTGGTAGCATTATGTATGCTATGGTATGCACACGTCCAGATATTGCCCAATCTGTAAGTGTGGTAAGCAAGTACATGGCAAATCCAGGAAAAAGGCACTGGGAAGCTGTCAAATGGATATTGAGATATCTCAAAGGAGCTCCTGATGTTGGCCTAACCTTCCGGAAAAGTGAAGGTATTTCAATTCTCGGTTATGTTGATTCTGACTATGCAGGGGATCTTGATCGAAGGAGGTTCACAACTGGATACATCTTTACTCTCGTTGGCAGTGCCGTTAGTTGGAAATCGACTTTACAGTCGATTGTCGCTTTGTCTACAACAGAGGCAGAATATATGGCAGCAACGGAGGCAGTGAAAGAAGCTATTTGGTTGAAAGGTTTGGTGGCAGAATTGAGTTCGGTCCAGCTTGAATCAATTCTAAAATGTGATAGTCAAAGTGCTATTTATTTGATTAAAAATCAAAGATTTCATGAGCGCACCAAACACATTGATGTCAGATTTTATTTTATTCGAGATGTCGTAGAAAAGGGAGCTATCAAGGTTGAGAAGGTTATCATAAACGATAACGATGCAGACATGTTGACTAAAATAGTCCCGCTTGCCAAGTTTGCACACTGCAAGGACTTGGCGGGAGTATGCATCAATTGATGCAACTCTAAGAGAACAACTGCTAGGTGGAGCTGGTATGTTCAACAAAGGTTTGATTCTTCTTGTTTCTTACAACGGGATTGCCCAGTAAGCTTAGAAATTT
Organism: Solanum sitiens; assembly: GCA_016801875.1. Lineage (NCBI taxonomy): Eukaryota > Viridiplantae > Streptophyta > Magnoliopsida > Solanales > Solanaceae > Solanum > Solanum sitiens. The sequence goes on from JABWTJ010000013.1 coordinate 3,257,542, forward strand.
TTGGCCGGAGTTGTTTATACGCATGCTTGGAACACAAACCAAGGTGGAGATTGAAAGAGTTGGTTTTGGTTTTTGTGGAATCAAACTAAATGGAAAATGAATTAATATGAATATTTGGTAGGAAGATAATTAGTACAAAATACAAAGTCAAAGATTGTATCTTGGTAGGTGAAAGTTAGGCAAACCATAAAATGGTTTGCTATCTTAACCTTGACAATTTTGACACATAGTGATGTCATGGATGACATCAATAGGATGAATTTATTCCTATAAATAGGTAGCTCTTAATTCATTTTCAAATCATCCTCTCACTTGTCTTCTCACCTTTTAAGGCATTTGTGTTCTCTCTCTTGTAGTATTTCATTTGTATTCTTTGTAGAGTGAAATAAATATTGGTGCTGTTGTTCTTTGGTGGACTTAGGATCATTTTGATCCGAACCACGTTAAATATTGTTGTTCTTCCTTGTTCTTTAATTTCACGTTTCCGCTAACACACATATTAACAATAATTCTTCTTTAAGAAAAATATTTCGTATACTTTTCTAATCTGTTTCTGATTCTAGTTTAGCTACTAGTTTTAATTTTCTAGTTGTGAAAATGTTTTTAAACTTTGTTGTTTTACAAAATTCTTGAAAGTTTTATTCTAAGTATGTTTGGAATACAAGATGAATAACATATTCTACAAAATTTCAACTTTCTTTTAATCAATTTTGGAAGTACTATATACACTTCTGATATATATAATGCTAAATATTATAATTTTAAAAAGAAAACATATATAATTAAACAGGATTACAACGTATGAGAGATAATTCCCTAACCAAGCAATATCTAAGAAAACAAAAACAAATAGCAAAAGCCAAATTAAAGCAATAGCTAGCATTTTTAATCTAAAATATCATAACGATGGTATAATCCAAGTTGGTGGATTAACAATAGTACTATCAAAATAATTAATACTAGAATAAGAAGGTTTATTTGTTCCTTCTTTAAGATTATAACACGACATATCTTCAATACTCCGTCTGCTCAAAGTAAAAAGCTCTCTATAATTATCAGTATAATAAATATGATTAGGCTTCACACCTATAAACTTAGAAGGTTCCATCGAAGTTGAAGCATTACATCCCAAAAGTATAGCTCTATCTCTCAATAATATAATCCTTTTCGCTTCTCCTTTGATTAGATGTAGTTCCCATACATGAAATAAATAGGTCCTATTATGTTGAAAATAAGATCCAACTAGTCTATCATCACGGAAATATTGTATAACAAGTAATAGTGCACCTGATACTTCGACTAGATAAAACTGCTTTTTATATGGCCAATGTAGATCACAATTGTTTACCTTAACAACCAAGCGGGGTTTTTTGTTATTAAACCTAGCAACATCAATAACCCAAACTACATCACCTTCACCTGTGATCATATAAAATTGTCCTTTTAAGTAGTATATATTCAAAATTTTACCACATCCTTTAATATCAATTTTTTTCCATAAGAGATCTCCAGGTCGCCAAAAAGCCAAATAATGACCATATATATGCCCTGGCCAATTATACGAAATCATCACAACATAATCGAATGTTAACGAAGGATTGGCAGATAAAACAACTTTGTGAATGACCATAGGATTGTAATATTCATGTAGTGAAGGAAGCTGAATTTGTGCACGTGAAAGAGGGTGCAACAATCTCATCTCTACGAGATTTGTAATATATTCTACGATGCAAAACCATCCTTGAGTTGAAAAACATACTTTCCCATTAGCTTCGGGAAGAAATACTCGTGAAAGTTTCTTTTTGGTAAGAGAGTAAAAATATCGATAATCATTATCTAAGTCCTTAGTTTCCAGCATAAGTAATGGAATTTGGGGTGATGACACATCGAAATTTTCTGTGCTAGCAGCAGTTCGCCATGATTTACAAACAGCACCAAATATGAGGAAATCATCTATCACTGTAGCGATTTTAACAAGTAGATCATATGGAAGTTCAGACCAATTCGCCATAGCTAAAAGAGAGATTAAAGAATAATTAAACAAGAATTTGGAAAAGAATAATTTATACTATTAGGTTTTTATGCGAGACCTAGTTGGACACTGGGCCATGGGTTTACGTGCCCTTCGACCCGGCCCACTGTTTTATATTTATCGGGTACGAGCCCTTCAACCCGCTATGAGAATTATTCGCCTTTTTTTTTGAAACCTAGGTACTCCCTATGTCTCATTTTATGTGGAACTATTCATTTTTTGAGAGTCAAACAGTTTAGTTTTGATCAGACATTTGCGTATAGAATTTTCAAATTTTTTGAAATGAAATTTATATATTTGTAACTACGTAAAGAGTAATATAAGTCACAATAATTAATAATTCAAAATATTAAACGGATCTATAAAAAAAATACGATCAAAGATAGAATTGTTTGAATCTCGAAATGCGAAAAGTTTCACATAAAATGGGACGGAAGGACTAATAACAATTGCCTTAAATTTACAAATAATTTTTTTCTAATATTCACACATTAAAAATAACGGAAAAATAGGTTCTTAATAAATATTAGAAATATTCCGATATGAATTTGATTATTTGTCATTATCACATAACTCAAGAACCTCTAATGAATGAATTACTCATGAAATAATAAATAATTGGTTATTTATCAACATTAAAAGGAAAATAAAGAAAAAAATAAAAATATATATACAAAGACATTTCGTAATAAAAAGAAACATTTAAGTTACATAAATTATACAATTGCGATATATGTCTTAGGAGAAAATTTAAAATTTTGTTAGTATATTCAAAAAAAAATTACGCTTGAACATGAAAGCAATTATAACTTTTAAACTTTCATAATGAGTTTCTTTAATTGATAAGTTAGAAATTTTATATCTATGTAAAAATAGATAATATGTAAGCTTATATATATTACTTTTAAGTTATAGAATTTAATATAAAATATCAAAACATGAATTCTTGAAATCGAGTACAATAATTATTTTCTGCACAATGAATATACGTACTATATTTGTATATGTTCAATATAACCGAATGCAATAACTTTGCAGAAACATAAAAAAACAAAGTTTAAGTACTCAAAAACAACAATTAATATCATAATCATAATTAATGAGTGTAAAAAAACATACTAGGGTATGTAAAAATAGAATGAAATAGAAGGTGAAAAATCGAGTCCACTCAGGGATCGTTTGGTACAAAGATTAATAATGCAGGATTAGTAATGCATGGATTAATAATGTAGGGATTAGTAATGCAAGAATTATTTTTACCAAGTGTTTGATTCATTGTTTCCCACCTCATCTTGTGTTTGGATTAAAACTTTATAAAAAACTTCTTTCCTATTATATCCTTGAATTACTTATGCAATTGAGTTAAGGTAAATAATTGTCGGACAATATTTTCTTTATGGTCTTCTAACTAGCTACGAAAAGAACAATTTTGTTGTCATGTTGGTCTTTTTTTTACTTAAATTATTTGAGGATAAATAATTGTCATCTTAGTAAATTGATCACTTACAAATGTCAATTTTCAATTTTAAAAAAGATAAACTATCAAATTTTAAAACTGAAAAGATGGTAAACAATAGTAAAACTGAATAATCCATCTACATTTACACATAAAATTGCAAGTAATAATTTTAATATGTATTCAGTTTTATAAATTGTTCAAAATACAAATAATTAAAAAACCGTACAAATGTTTATATATATAAAAAAAATGTAATCTAATTGATTTAAATAAATTTACTGGCACAACCATAAAACATAAAATCAAGAAATAAAACAAAATAATTAAAATGTTTTGAGGGATATTTTTGTCTTTAGTTGACTTATCCCATGGTATTATATCTCATGTATTACTAATACCTCCAAATGGAAGGTATTAGTAATACATCATATAATACCATGTAGGAGGTATAACTAATCCATTGATTAGTAAAACATAGACCCAATTTTCTACCAAATATAGTACTCCCTCCATCCCTTTTTATGTGACACCATATAGTTATATATTTCCTTATATGATAAATATTTAAAGGTACAATTCGTCTTTTACCTTTATTGGTCCTACTTAATTTTAAAGATAGTATTCTAATACATTTGTGAGGAGAGAGCAAAGTAAGTTTTCTTTTTCGAAGGGTAATTTGGTAAACATTTCAAAGACTTCATTGTTTCTTAAACTTCGTGCCTGGTCAAATGTTGCTACATAAAATGGGATGGAGGAAGTACTAAATAATATCATTCATAATACATGGAATATTTGCTTTAATGCGACCTACCAAACGACCCCTTAATGCACAATGTCACCTTAAGAAAACTATTATCCCTCTAATATCAGAGGTTTAAAGAATTATATCCTCTCAGGATTGAACAATTTTATTCACCAACTTATTGATACAAAAACAGTGGTGTTAGTAAATCACTCAACAGAAGCAAAGTACACAAATATTTAATTTTGCGGAAGTAGAAGAAGAAGATCAAAATTTTTGTTGTTTTAAATGAGAGGAAATCTCACTATTTATAGGCAACAAAATGTAGTGTGAGCAAATCTTTATTGTGCCTAATCAGAAAGGTTACAACTATTTGAAAAAGTTACAACCCTGCGAAAAGTTCACTACCCTTTCATAAAAGTCGCAACTCTTCATTAAGTCCAACTTTTCGTAAAAGTCACAATTTTTCGTAAAAGCCGCAACTCTTCATAAAAGTCACAACTTTTGATAAATGTCGCAACTTTTATTAATGTCGCAACTTTTCATAAAAGTCACATCTTTTCATAAAAGAGGAAGACTAGTTTTGAAAATAAATAAATTTAAAAGAAAATTCTTGTTTGTGATGGCCCACGTAGGCAGGAATAGGGTTCTCTTTTATATAAATATATGATTCTTGTTGTATATTGTATTTTAAATTTAAAGAACACTCAATGTGTTGTTTTCACTTTCTTTTTTTATTTTACTTTTACTGATTTTATTCTATTTTTCATTCTTCAATAAAATGTTCAGAGTCTGATATACCCTTCAATTTTATTATATAGAGCTAATATACCTTTATTTTCTTAAATCGGTATTAAGGGTTGCTGGGTTGGGGCTGAGTTAGGAAAAATAGAGGGGGTTCATATAAATACCATCAATAAAAAATTACACTATTTATTTATATGATTTTAAAAAAAAATCATATATATAATAAAGTTAAATACATTTTCAATTTATTTTCATATTTTAACTTTTTCATATTATGAATCTTATTTAGTAAAAATCCTAACTCCACTAAATTTTATGTGTCTCCATAAAAATGAAGATTAATCCACTTAGTAAAGCCCAATAGCAATTATGGCCAGTGGCCGAACCTTTTAGTTTCTTCAACAGAGACGTGGGCTTGAGGCTTAAATTTTCGACAAAATGAACTATTTAATTAGACAAATATTTTTTGTATAACTATTAAATCTCACATTATTTTAAGAGTAATATTTACATATAGTAAACATAAAATTATATTTGTATGTTATAGTTATAGATTGCATAATTGCGTTCATAGCAAATATAAATATGTATATTTCGTTATATATACACAAAAAAAACACATGTATAATTTGATATACATATATAAAGAAAGCAGTTGTATAATTCGCTTCATATACAAAAGAAAGCAGTTTTGTACAAAAGATCAATTGTTTAATTTGTGTATGTATAAAACGAGAAAGAGAGAAAGACAAAAGAAAACTGAGCTTTGTATTGTATAATTATAAGTGTATAGGACGAAGATATATGTACATGTGTATATACAATTTTCTCTCGCTTTATACAAACAGAATTGCAATTTATACATTTCGTTTTTGTTTGTATAAACGAGAGAGGCGAGGGCAGCGAGCGAGATCTGGGAGAGTGGCGAGCGAGATTTGGGAGAGGGGAACAAAAATATATGTATATATACAATTTCCTCTCGCTTTATACAAACACATACGTATTTTAAACAATTTTATTTGTATAAAAGTGAGAGACGAGCGATACTGGCACCAAAACGAGAGTGGCGAGCGAGATTCCACAAGGGAGAGAGGCGAAAATAGCAATAGTTTGCTATAGGGTACAATTAAATCAAACTATATTTATAGAATTTAATTCAAATTAATAATGCTATTATATATAATTTCCCCTTTATTTTAAAATAATTACATAGCCACATGTTATTTTAAATTCCTTAATGAATTACATGAATACATTTCCTTTTATAGGCCGAATTAGTTGGGTCAATTAATAAAATAAGTGTGTTTTTAATTCCTCCAAACTAAACAAGCATGCCATGATTTTATAAATTATTTTTGTCAATCTTAAGTTACAATTAAAAGAAACAATCCCAATGACAAATTAAATTTGATAGATTCTCCCGCACAAAATAAATTAAATGTTACCATATCTCTTAAAAATATAATTGTGTTTTTTACATATTTAGAAAATTTATAAACATATAAAAAAAAAGTCTGAACAAAGATTATTAAATTCACGTGAACCTGTTGCAATTGTACTTCAAACATGTTCATCTAAAGTTTTCACAGTTATAAGTGAATTGCAGACTCCATTAGTAAATCAAACCTATTTTTCTGAAATTTGCACTGTTATAAGTGAGTAGCAGACCCCATCTAAACAAGATTTTTATAAAAATCAAATAGTGTACAAAAAGACAAAAAATAAAATAGTATTTTAATTCTTCTGTTTTAATTTGTTTGTCTTACCTTAATTTTAGTTTGCTTTAAAAAGGTATCTCTTTTTTTCTATTACTCTTTAATTTCAACTTTCTATATGACATATAATTTTTTTTATTAATGTCACAAGATCAAAAAAAAACTTTTTTTTTAACTTCGTATCGTATCAAGTTGAAATCAGATAAATAAATAAAACGAAAAGGCATGTCCATTAGTCTATATTGCAAATGATTAAGATAAATTACATCATCATCACAGAGGAAGTAGGAAGTTCACTTTTTTTTGGATGACTCTTTTTCACTTCTTCAAAATTATGATCTTATAAGTTGGCTCCACAACATGATCATTAAGATATCCTAATAATATCACACTATACATTTTTCAACTTTTCTATCTTTGGAGGAAAAAAGTGGACAGATTTTGCACAATTTTCTGAAAGAGATAAAGATGAAATCAAACATATGCCTTTTTTTCTAAAAAAAAAAAAAGTCTACCCTCTTACCCCTTAGCTTTTTACACTTTTATCAAATCTAGCTTTTATAGGTTTGGTATTTGATATTTATATTAAAATTCAGTTAAATTTAAATTTGCGTTAAAAAGTCTTAATATTAAAAGTAAAGCACTCCAAGTGACTTTATAACTAAGGCTCGATTGAACTTAAATCTTTTTATTATGGATAGATAAATATTTATGACTTTATCACAATCCTCGATACGTATAATAATTGAATATCATTGTTAGTACATTTTTCAACAGTCCAATTAGTTCACTTCAATCAATTTGAATGGTCACTCCTACATTTAGGTGCTCTTCTAGTCAAGTCTCTTTCACCATACATTCTTTCAAATTTTGAAGATATATCTCCTATAGAGTATCAGAAACACTTATTTGCACCTGATATTTTTGCAAAACAAAAATAATTTAAATATAAGGTCACAAATTAGTGTTAGAGCACTACTTGATGATGGTTAAATTATTGAAGTATCATATACCGTTAGATGAAGTTGATTTTTCATATGATCACTCAATTAACAATTATCATGATTAATTTATATGGTACAATTCAAATTAATCAAAACTTCAATATCAATACCAAATATCGAATTACTAAGATAATTGAACATATTGTTATTCATGGTCCAACGGCTAATTAAATGGTGTAAGTCATGTCAAAAAAAAGAAAAGTGCATGCATGCTCTTCCACATTTAGAATATTGTAAATGATTAAACAGTCACTTAATATTAGTGGTTTTCTTTAATTATTTTGGATTCATTCATGCGTGTGATTAGTGGAAACATAGATATGATCTCTCTCTAATTAACTATATTATTTGATAAGACTGACTAACTAATACAAACACAAGAAACACTTGAAAGAAAGTGGAATATTCAGATTTTGATTTTGTATAATATTAACTTATGCCACACACATATATACAAAAATAGCATATGTTATAACTTATAATAAGATCAACATAATCGGTCCCAAAAATTATCGATCGAGACATAAAAATTAGAGACCAAACAATTGAATGGATACAAATAATTTATATAGTTGATTTTAACAAAATTTTGAATCGAGCTATGGCTATTGATTTGCCTGATCTCAAACCCTAATTAAAAATAAAGAATTACGACAGATTAAAGGCCAATATAATTGAATTGATCAACTTTTGATAAGTATTCAATTGAACATGTTAGATCGATGTTTTAATTAAAAGAATTCATATAGTTGATTCTAATAACATGGAAATGTAGTTTATGGTTTTATTTAACTATTTATTTATTTTTATTTCAGTCATATCATATGATTCATGATTTTATACACAGCATGCAATTGCCAATTGGAATGTGTTTTCACTTTGCAATAAAGTGTGGGACTCTTTTCTAATCTTTTTCATCTCCACCATATTCAAAATCTCATTATTATGTTTCACAGTGCAGTCAATGAAAGCTACCTCCTTTCATTGATTTTTTACATCCTTTTTTTACTTTAGTGTTAGAATAAATTTGTGTCATATAAGACTTATTTTAAGGAAAAAACGTTCTCTAATAGCTTGAACATGAGACCTTTGATTTAGGACGAAGAAATTAATCATCTGCTGGTAGATTTGTTTATCCTTTTCAACTTCCCGTACATTCTTAATTATTTTTAATTAAAGTATGATCATTCAAGGAATCAAGTGCATTTTGATGAAAGATTTGGTTACAATTTTTAATTAATAAAGAGAGATATTGTCCTAATCTCCTATGTTACTACAAGATTATGGTCATCAAAGACCTATGGAGCTAGCTTATTAATTAGGAGTAAATTATAATTTTTCAAACTAACCCTATTAGGAAATTTAACTGTATACTTATCATAACTGGGGACAGTTTGAGCATGAGTTTAGTGGAGCTAAGATACATGATTACGTACAAATTAATAGGGAATTAGTGTCCTATTCAAATGGAAAAATCAATTATCCAAATGATTACGTACATAGTTTATTTTAAATCATAAATTTCAAATGCTTTTCTTTTTTCTTTTTAAATTTTATGTCAAATTAAATGATATTATATAAATTGAAACGAAGAGTATAGATTAGTGTCAATTGATAAATAATATGTGTAGGAAAGATTAATGTCTTATATGAAAAACATGATTAGAAAAATGAGAAAATGGAATATTTGGTAAGGAAAATAAAATTATTTTACTATTTAGACGAAAAACGTATTATGATGATTTGGTATTAGGTAAGCATCGAGGGCGAATATAATATTATGCCAATTATCAAGATGGTGAGTCAGCTTAGCTTGGAGCAACGATAAAGTTATCTTTATGTGATTTACAAATTAAGTATTTGAGCTGCGGAATCATGTGTTAGCTTGAAACAACGATAAAATTATCTTTTTATTTGATAAACTGTCTAAATTACACTTCCTCGGGAATCGTCTGTTAGAATGCATTATACAGTCTATTTGTATTATGTTATGTATAGCTAAAGCATGTCAAATCATTATATTAGCAATGCAAGGAGTGTTCAAGTTTCAATATATGCATATTTACCATAGTTATTGACACAATTATCCCTTCAAACTTTTTTCATATCCTTTCCTAATCAAACGTCCACAAAAAATAATTTCATCATAACTTATAATAACATTGCAAGTACATTGTATTTAACATTATTTTTATACATCGCATCAAATTAAATAATCGAATCCCTTAGAATACAACTTTTCTCCAATTCTATGATAAATTAATATAAAATTTTTTATATATCAAACTGTCTTTTTTAATCAAGAAATAACTTGGAAAAACAGTGTCATACATTAGTACATGCTTCCAGCTAACACCATACTATACAGTTGAGTCTTGAAGTTTTTCCATTGCTGTGCACATTTGCCCATCCTATACAGTTGAGCCTTGATCATTCGTAGTAGAAGAATTTATTGATTCGATTAATTACGTATTATTGAATTTTGTAAGATTTATGGAAAAAAAAGTGTTCCATCAAAGACTCTTTTATTTTTCAATTTTAGAGCGTGAATGTGAAATATCTGATTAGAAGCGAAGGAAATTTATTTATCTCATGACACTTTTTATTGACGATTAAGAGTTGTATTTGGTATGCACAAAGATGTTTTCTAAAGAAAACCTTTTTGAAAAATATTTCTCTTTATGCGGTCTTTCTTACTCTCTCATTTTCTCTATGCCGATAAGTACACAAAAAACATATAATTATTTATATATAATCTAGACAAATATTTTTGAAGATTGAAATGATCAGATTGGCATAGAGAATGGGGTGTGGATGTCGAATTGGAGTGTCAGTTAGAGATGATATAATAAACATAAAATGTTATTCACGAAATTTATTTTCATTATTCTTATTATATTACGAAAGTCATTTTCATAATTTCTTAATAAAATTATTTTCTGAATTACTTTTAAAAATATTTTGACTAATTCATTCGAAAAAAGGTTTCCCTACTACTGCACACCTAACTCATTTATTTTTGTCCCTAAAGATTCTCTCATGAGTCATGACCAATGTCTTTGATTTGATTTTAATTTTATAAAATGATATAATGAACAAAAGACAAAACTTATTAATTTATTATAATTGTTTTTTTTTTTTCCATTCGATAGTTTTTATTAACTTTATTTTTTTGTTGTTACCATAGGAATCAACGAAGAAAATGTCTTTGATCAATATGAATGGCCGTGAGTCGTGTTACTATTTCGCGTTTAATTAGAAATTTTGTTGAAGAAAATTTTGTTGAATACGTTATTTTTTAACAGGACATACTAATCTAAATTTAGTCGGGAAACTTACATAAATATACTATAATAACAAAATATTTATCATTTATAGCGATAATATTTCTTTTTCACTTGATCACTTTTAATTTATTTATAATACAAGTTTAATTCATATTACAACGAATAATTTTTTATTCACATATAATACAAAATTTAATTATAAATAATTTATTTATCACATATTTTAATTCACTTATAATACAATGTGTCAAATTTTTACCAAACAAAAATAATATATTTTAAAAAACAATTATAATTCATATATATTGCATACATAATTCACTTTTAATACATATGACAGATTTAATATAGTATTACAATAAAGAGAAAATTACGCGGATAAGCAAATTTATACTATTTAATTACTCATCATAACTATAGTTTGCTATAATTATCACTCGCGACTAACATTATACATTAGTTACATGGGTTGACTTCGAGTTTGTATAATTAGTCATGTTTGTATATGTATAATTCGCCAGAATATACAAATAAATATGTATAATATACAATTCTTTAGCCTATATATATACAATTCACCTCTCTCCCTCTCTCTGCCCTCTGTCGCTCGCCTCTCTCCTCCCTCTCTCAATCTCGCTAGCCTCTCTCCTCCCTCTCCCATTCTCGCTGCCATTTATACAAATATATATGTATAATATACAGTTATATACAATTATATACATATACAATTCACCTCTCTCCCACTCTCTGCCCTCTCTCGCTCGCCTCTCTCCTCCCTCTCTCGATCTCGCTCGCCTCTCTTCTCTCTCTCCCAGTCTCTCCCCCCTCTCTCCTCCCTCTCCCAATCTCTCTTGCCATATATACAATTACATATGTATAATATATAATTATCTAACCAATATACATATACAATTCACCTTTCTTCCACTCTTTTCCCCCTCTCTCTCGCCTCTCTCCTCTCTCTCCCAGTCTCGCTCGCCTCTCTCCTCTATATAACTTGTAGCTACAAATTGTAATTATCAAATTATAGCTATGGAGAGTAATTTATTATTTTTAAGTGGCTATATATGAAAGTTTCCCTACTATAAATGATAATAAATAAAAAGTATTACTAAAATTAATAATTATTTATTAAAATGTTTTAATTTTTCCAGTCGAACTTGAAGAAAAGTCAAAATCAAGAAGAAAATGCGTTGCATGTCACAATTTTTTTAATATTTAATAACTGGCATTACTTATTATAAAGAGAAAAAAGTTAAAAATAAGTGTCATTATCACATGCTCTTCTTTGGACTAATATGGGAAGTAGGCCAACAGCCCAAACATGAAGCCCAACATTGCATGGCTTCCAAGTATGTTATTCTCTGGCTCTCCTCTGCACATATCGTAGTTTGTTGCATTATTACGGAACGTGTTCGATAAAATTTAATAATTTTTATATAATTTTTTAAATATTTTATAGAATCTTTTAAATATATGTGAAGTTAAAACTGAAAATGAAGTTTTAAAATGTATTTGATTATGATTGTTTTAATATATTTCGCTTTTTAAAAAATAAATAAAATTTTATAAGCTATAAGGATATATAATTGTACCAAACAAACATATATTAAAAAAACCATCATTGACTATTCCATAAAGTCAATGAAATAAATTTTCGTACCAAACACCCCCCCAAAAAATATATTCTATTATTCCATTCATCAAGGGAAACTAAAATTTGAATTGAACTCTATTTAAACTTTTTTAAACAAGGCCAAAATTTAAACATAATATTAAATATTTTATTTGTATAAATTCAAAAAGCGAATTCATTATTCACCAAACTTCTAATTATGTGTATGATCTTGATAAAGTGAAGTGTATCAAGGATAAGAACAATTAAATATTGATGAAAGAATTACTTATTAGAAGAAGACGTCCAACATACTTTTATAAACTCTTGAACAAAGAGATCAGGACAAATTATATTGGGAAATTTGGAAAATTCAATGTGGTATTGTAATTATGATTATCGTATATGTATAAAAGTTATTGAGGTTAAAAGTGTTTATTTATAGGATGTATAAGGTTAGATCAATCAGATCAAATAAGATTTTGTTGTAAAAAATATCGATGGGACAGATATGAAGTGACTGACTAAGATGTTGATATATGTATTTTCATTTCGATAACCATAAAATTTATCATTTTTCAACATCAAATATACGATAACACATTCCATCAAAATTGTCATAATTCTCAATTACTTTAGCAAACATTAAGCTACACCTTCAAATACATATTTCATTTTTGACAATCAAGATACCTTATCTAATTTTACGGATACATACCACCTCTCAATAACAATAAATATAAAATGATTTTGTCCATCAAAATCGTCGTAATTTTCAACGCATTTTCTTGAACACTAAGTCACACCCCTCGAGAGCATAATACACCCTATATTTTTTGCAATCCTTTATATTCCAATTTGTCCTATTTGCCCCCCGCCAGATATGAATTCCATAAGCTCATAAAATAAAAGAATATAAGATACCAACAAAAAATCTCACAAAAAATATGGAGGACTTGTCTTGTACTATTTAGCTTATACACTTGTTCTCTTCAATTCTATTAAAAATCTCCCCTTTTTTTTCCTTCTTCCTCCCCTGTTCCTCCATAACCAAAATCCCCCTCAAAACCTTCACCAATTTCCAAGATTCAGCAACAATTCCATTTTCAACCCATTTTACTAGATACCCTTTTCAATGTTGCCCTTTAAAACTCTCCAAGAGGCAGAATCCGCCATTGGAAGATCTCTAACTACTGCAGAAACCATCTGGTTTAACTACTCTGCTAATAAATCTGATTACTATCTATACTGTCACAATATCCTTTTTCTATTCCTAATCTTCTCATGTGTCCCTCTTTATTATATTTTCCTTGAAATTTTCTTCAGAAAATCAATCCAGACATATAAAATTCAACCAAAGGTCAATCTTTCTTTATCTGATGTGTTTAGGTGTTATAAGGTTGTTATGCGCATGTTCATCCTTGTTGTTGGTCCTCTTCAACTTGTTTCTTACCCCTCTGTAAAGGTACTTACTTTTCTCTTACTTTTATTGCTTTTTTTTTTAAAACTAAAAAAGGTGTCTTTTTTTGCAATGTGTTTGATTGGGTTTTGTTGAATCTGAAAAGTTTTTTTTTTTTTTTTTTTTTTTGTTGATCTTTGGATCGACGGTTTCAAATTTAAGATATCCATTTTGATCTTGTTTATTCTACTTTTGAAATTGGTTGTGCATTGTCCAGTGTGTTTGATTGAGTTGTAAGTAGACTAACATGTCATGCAGTGCGTGATCCGGATTTAGTAGCTCCAATGTGGGCACTGGACATTATGTGGGAAACCAAAAAAGAAAATGTAGACTAACACAGGGAACCCCTAAATATTATTGACTATTGGAATCAAATAAGCTGAAATAGAGCTCAATGAATATTGAAGATTCAAATTCAACTAGTTTGGATGGATTTGTTGTTTGTTTGATTTGAGTTTTTCACTTTTTCAGTATGGAAGTTGTAATCTTTGTGTTAATTATAGATGAAGGATGTGAAATTGAGATACCCATTGTGATCAATTTTGTGAATTTTTTGTAATGTAGATGATTGGGATTAGAACAAGTTTGCCCTTGCCGTCGTTATGGGTAATTCTGTTGCAGTTGGGAACATACTTTATAGTGGAGGACTATACTAACTATTGGATCCATAGGTTCTTGCATTGTAAATGGGGTTATGAAAAGATTCACAAGGTTCATCATGAATACACAGCTCCAATAGGCTTTGCTGCGCCGTATGCACACTGGTTAGAAATCTTGATCCTTGGGATCCCCTCGTTTCTTGGGCCCGCTATTGCGCCGGGTCATATGATTACATTCTGGTTGTGGATTGCATTCAGACAGATTGAGGCTATTGAAACTCACAGTGGGTATGCACGCGTGCTCTTTTGCTTTTGGATTTTTCACACTATGGTGGTAGTACTAAAAAGTTACTTTTTTGGTGATTAAGTGTGTCATTATCTTCTAGTATGATAATTTGACCAAATCATGGGTTAACAGTAATAACTATCACTTTATCCCTTTTTTTGTTCACTGTTTGCTTTTTTGATCTCTAAATGAATCTGTATGCAGTGAATGGAATTGCATGAGATCTCTTTTTAAGTGAAACAATAGCTTTTTCCATAGAAGGATTAAAAAGTTGTCTTCTTCTCTTTCTCAATTTCCACATAGGTCCTTCCCCCCCTTGTCACTGTGCTATTTTCTATTGCTTTTGGTAGATGGGGTTGGTAAAGTCTCTGGGCTAAAGTCTAAAATTTGAAATGCATCTTGCACATGTAAAATGGTGCTGATAGCATCTGGTTTCACTGTTAAGATGTTCTTCATGGAAATAAAATGCAATCCCTCAGAGAGTCTAGACATCAGTCACTCTGTGTTTTCTGATATCTTTTATATCATATGATTAAAAAAATGTTTACTTTGTGGTCTCACGTTGAAAATCTTATGGATACGAAAAACACTAAGTGATTTCTTGCCATCTCTTAATCTTTGGTGAGCATAGTTGCCGGTCTGTGCTAATGGAATCTAGCAGGTACCTGGTGGAATAGTGGAGGATGGGCACAAGCTAGCCTGGACACCATCATAAAAAAAAACAAAGAAGTAATAAAAGCATCAACTTAGTGTAAGATCCTATAATCCTAGGCAGTAGCTTTGAGAATATTCTTAGGGGGTTTCTCTTGCTATATTCCTGGATCGACAAACTAGATTAATTTTCTCTTGTGAGCCATCTTTTTTAGGTATGTGATAAGTGCTAGTTACATCTGATTTTCGACATTATAACCTTTGTCCTTTGGAATAGATGTAGCATTTTTGAAACCCATGTATTGCTTTCACTTTTCAATCTCTTCTCTGATAGCTTGTCCCATTTTTGACATCTTTGGCCTTGCGACAATAATTAATTAGTCTGTGGGACTAAAGTTGGAGACAACACTTCATTTTGCTTAGAACGGGACAAGTAGTGATATTTTGGTATCAAACTTGAAGATGCTGACAACTTAGTAAATCTGTACAAGCAAATGCTATATTTAGATATAAAAACTACTAATTTCTTAGTCATAGAAGATGCATGCAGTATATGTATATATTGCAGAATACACCTCCTTCCCCAATTGATGTTTTAAGAGAAATATGGCCCGACTGGCTATCATTGGATATGATCTAGACTGGACTTTCTTTTTTAAAAAAAGAAATTGATAAGGTTATGATCTACAGTCTAGACTGTACTTAAAGCAAGCAAGATTGGCAAATAGTTGGCAAAGTTAAGCAAATTTTCTCGTTTTGAGGGAGGGTGCTTGGTATCACTTTATACGCCAAGCTATGCATGTGATAACTACTAGCAGCTTCCTGTAGAATATGATAATAGTGTGTTAGGAGTAGAAAAGATGACCTGTTTATGTCTGACTGTATCTCGATGACAATATCTTTGTTTGTTATTCAAATGTTATCTTCTTGCAACCGTTGATATTGTAAGATATAAGGCAATACTCTGAACAACAAGAGTTTTATTTTTTAAACCTTATCACAGAAAACTGCTTCTCATTGTATCTTTGTTGGTCTGCCAATTAGATAACTAAAAACATTGTGATGCTTATTGATATAATGTTTAAAGCATTATATTTATGTGTTGATCTCAATTTCAACAAGTTCTATTTTGTTGCAGCATCTCTAAGTTGAAGCAAATAGCACACTGAAGTGGTGCTTATTTGGCAATACTAAATACTGAAAACTATTGACAGAGATAGTATGGGCTGAGAAGTGACAGAGACACTTCTCTTTTATGACAAGTCTGTCGTAAATGTAATCAATTTTGAGCATTTCGGAACTCAAAATGTGGAAAGTGGTATAGTTTAGCGTCATAGTCATGTTTAGTCATGCGTGTACAGAGATCCAATTAGGAGTAGCAGGTGAATTATTGCTAACTATGTTGGCTGGGATCATTTCTTTTCATATTAGCTTGTTTTTTCTTTACAAGATTATAACTTTTTAACTGCTGGTGTTGGGAAATTGATGTACTCAAAATCTTACACTTGAGTAATCACTTAGAACTAAGGATTCCGCGACTAATCTTAATTTAACTTGCGCGGAGAGCCCATTGAAGCAACTGCTCAATAAAAAAATAATTTTTGGAATAGAGGCTTAGATCTACTGATTCATCTAGCTCGACTCTCTTTTTTTACTGCTTTGATGCTAGTCAAAGCTATACAGAGCTGATTGCTGAGAAAGTCTTTTTTGTCTTAAAAGATTTTCAACGATCTTTAATTGC
Source organism: Solanum sitiens (assembly GCA_016801875.1). Taxonomy (NCBI): domain Eukaryota; kingdom Viridiplantae; phylum Streptophyta; class Magnoliopsida; order Solanales; family Solanaceae; genus Solanum; species Solanum sitiens. Next base: position 3,274,879 of record JABWTJ010000013.1, read on the forward strand.
TCAGTTTAGCTGTATGTAGAGACTTCTTTTACATTGCTCCTACTTTACACATGAGTTAGTATGGTGATTGAGGCATGTTTTAACTGATCTGTTTTCGTCATTCTTTCAGATATGATCTTCCTTGGAGTCTCACAAAGTATATACCTTTTTACGGTGGAGCAGATTACCATGACTACCATCACTATGTTGGGGGCCAAAGCCAGAGCAATTTTGCTTCAGTTTTCACCTACTGTGATTACATATATGGAACTGATAAGGTGATTTCGGTATTATGGGTGTTTATTTTCGGGTTACAAGTTCCTTTTTGTAACCATACTAATTCTTACACTATGCTGCTTTTTATCTCACAGGGCTATCGCTATCAAAAGAAGGTCCTCCAGCAGGTATTGCTACTGTGGCTGCTATTCATTCAGTAGTTTAAGGAAAAATTACTGCCTTCTTGGATATTTCATTATATAAACACTATATGCTACCTAACTAATGGTTGTTACTTGTCTTCAATAATGAAATTATTACGCCTTTTCCATATGGTTCAAGTCGATGAAGTTGTAGGTGTTGATGTTTATTTTTGAAGCCGTGCTTCTTTCCCATAATGATGTATCCTTTTAGCTGATGATGTTGTGTTTCCGCAGTTAAAGGGTGCTTCAAATGCCAATGGTGAACAAAATGGAGGTTCAGCGACATTTGCAAAAGATTTCAAAGATGATTAAGTCCTAGATCTCGTAAGGCCTTATAGTGTAAAACACTCGGAAGCATCATTTGCTCTAGGTTGACCACATCTGCTGTTCAGAATGTGTTAAAGCAGTAGGTAGGAAGTTTACTTCATGGTCGCTTACGAGTAACTAGCTCTAGAGTAGTAACTCTTTGTTGTCCATGAGTAGTGTTTGGAACTCAAACTTTGTTTTGTATGCAGATAGTATTCATGGTTCCTTTTTAAGTTGTGAAATGAAGTTTAGCTGAGTGCTTGCATCACCAGTAGGAGGTTTGATTAAGCAAAAGATTGCATGTAGGGTGTACTTGTTTTCTACTGAAAGTGTTGCTATGCAATTCATTTTCGTTTCAAGTGTAACAAAGAATTGCATGGTATCCTAATATTTCTTTTCAGATGAAGTGAAGAGAGAATGTGATGACTCTCTCATTTTATTTTGGATACTTACGTTGGAGCCCGACTAATCCTGATTCGCATATTGCATGGCCATGGCCCGTTTTTGGGGGTGGTGATCTTAGCAGGATCTTTTTTATTATGGGGCTCGAATATGAGATCTTTGATTTAAGGACGAAGGGATTTCGATTATCCCACCACAATCTTTGTGGATCATTTAAGTTATTCTGTTCCTTCACCCTCACACCCCACACAGCAAATAATGGTTCTTTGTTGGTGGTAATCTTAGTGTTTGAATTCCTTAAAGCTTTTTGTGTTTGGTTAAAAAGATTTTGAAAAATATTTTATGAGAAAACAAGTTCAATATGACTTCTATAGTAGGAGCAGGGAAAACAAGTTTTACATTCCCAATTGATTTTGAATAGCTTTATCAAGATCAGAAGCATATTGTGCAAAAGCTTCTAATTCTGCGTATTGTGCTAATTTTAATTTTATCGAGATCAGAAGCGTACTGTGCCATTTGTCTCATGACTTTTATTTGAGTTGTGGACCCCACTCTGGGAATATTGATACCCACATCAATAGCATGTTGGATTCTAGGTTGGCAGATAAAAAGATTTGTCCATCAGTGATACAAATTACATTAGTAGGAATATAAGCTAAAATATCTTCGGATTGAGTTTCAATATAGGTAAGGGAGTTGTACTTTCTTCACCTAAACTAGAACTCTGATATACAATTACTTTTTGGACAATATTTTTTAAATATTTATCAAACACAAGAAAGTAAGTAAGAAAATCATTTATTTTTCATAAAATATTTTGCCGTGGAAAATATGTTCAAACACATCCGAAATTTGAAATTTTTCTTTTAAATGGTGAATATCAAAAGGCTTAATAATACAATGCTACATCAAATTCCTATAATTATCCTAGGCTTTTATACCACCTTTCATAGGACTCATATAATCGATTTAATTTGAACTTGACGCATAATTAATTTATTGATATTTTGGGCCTTCTGACGACAAATAATAATAGTCTTTGAAGTGATATCTTTTCATAAAAATTTTATTTTTACAAAATATTTACACTCTGTCAATTTTTATAAATAGCCAAATTTTAAATAGAATTAACGATAGCCCCATAATTACTATCATGAATCATTCTTACTCCACGGGTGAGAATTCATCACATTAATTATTATCATGAAGTTTCAAATTTATACGTAAAAGTGTGGAACTTAAAGACACAAAATAATTATATTATTAAATATATGGTGAACATATTAGACCAATTAGCCCGTCTAGCTCAGTTGGTAGAGCGCGAGGCTCTTAACCTTGTGGTCGTGGGTTCGAGCCGCACGGTGGGCGTTTTTTTATAATTTTTTTATTTGAAAGCTTAATTTTTCTTAATGGGCCGACCTGGATTCCCATGCAACAACCTCACAAACTAAAGCCCAAACTGCTGGGTCAATACCACAGCCCAAAAGAATTAGTTGGTCAAAGGGTATATATCCTGTATATAACATATCAGTGTATACTTCGACCATATTGGTAAATTAGTTGTTCAAAGGGTGTATATCCTATATATAACATATCAGTCTTATACGTTGTGTATACTTTGATCATACTGGTTAATTAGTTGGTCAAAAGGTATAAATCCTATATATGACATATCAGTGTATACGTTGTGTATACTTCGACCATATTGGTAAATTAGTTGGTCAAAGGGTATATATCCGTAACTTAAACCTTTTTTTGTGTGTGTATGAATTGAAGAATACATACAAGTACAAAACACAAAATGATTCTTGGTTTTTTCCTATTTGTTTTGAATCAAAGAGTTGGTTGATGTAGACTTGAATTAACTATTCTTTAACAAGTACAAGTATGGGGCTAATGTATTATTGAATTTTGTGCCATCCCCCCCCCCCCAATTCAACAAATTAAAAATAAATAAAAATATAGTAAGTGAATAATAATAATAGTAGTAACCAAACCAATTATACAAGAGAGAGGGTGAGTTGCCTAGTGACACAGGTTGCTAATAAAAGAGCAGACAAAATCAGCTTCAAATTTATTTTTGTTTAAGACAATAAGATTGTATTGATGGGCCTATTTTTCAATTTTAGGCTCATTCATCAATCAACTTCAGTTTCACCTGCCTTTTCCATTCCATTTATGCACCTAAAAATGGTACACAAATGTCCCATTCCCAATTATTTACATGCCCAAACTCTAGACTTAGCTAAGTAGCCCATGCTCACTTCAACTATTGGGGTTTCCTATAATAATTTATGAGGGTTTGTGATGGAGTTACAATATTAGGTACTCATAAAAATGAACCTAATAGATTTTGTTTAGATTCTGTATTCACAGATGGATTCAGAATTTGAAGTTTAATGATTTCTATAATACAACAGTATATAATAGCTAGATTTATAGTCAAATATTTATAGGTACTTCGTGCTTGTTGAAGTTTAATCTCATCATGTACTTGTCTGCATTTCTTAAAAAAAATAACATGTCTTTGTTAGTTTGAATCATGATATACAAAAATTACTACATGTATTTATACCCATTCACAAAATCCACAATTACAACTAATTAACTTTATACGTGGTATACCTCTGAGGTATACGATTTACATAATTGTATATCCATACGGTATACAACATGAAGAATAGGTATATATATATATCATAGTCATTATATTGTTTCATGACAATGACATGCAAATTGCAAATCATGCAGTGAATTGCTAATGTTTTCCAGGTGATGTTGTGTCTGTGGATTAAAATAAGTAATGTCATTTTCTATCATCTCGAAAAATACTAAATTATTATTAAGAGAATACAAACAATTCACGTGAACGTCAGTACTTAATTTTTGCTCAAATTTTGTATTTGTATTAAAAGACTCGCTAAATGTATAAATAAATATTTTGATTGTGAATCAAATTATTATTGTATACTATTAACTTGTAGCCTCTATAAGAGTTCATAAATTTTAAATCATAAATTCGTCTCTAAGATTGTATTTTTGTATCGTTTAATTGATTTACTTAGTAATTTGTTGAAGGATAAGAGTTAATTCTAATATATAGTCTTGAAACAAGAGGCTTCGTGTCAATCATATTCATATTTATTGAGTCCAATTAATTAGTATGTTGATGTATAAATATTTTTTTACTAAGTGACAAAAAGAAATTATAAAATAATCTGCATAATAATCAACAAGAAAAGACATAATGTCATAATCTTTGGTGAGTTAATTTGTAGATATCTGATTAAAGGGATAATAATGCTTTCGATTCATTAATTATTTGACAAATCTAATTTTGCAAAATAGTGATACTCAACTTAATTAGCACATTTAGCTCCTAAGTGAACTTTTGATTCATCAGCAACATTATTAACGATTAACGAATGATCACTTAATTTTATTTTTATTATATCAGAATTATTAAATAATATTTTGTCTTAATTTTTCTAAAATATCACATAAAATCACGAGAAAATAAATAAGAAATTTTCTATGATGTTTAGGTGAAGTTAAGTGACATTTTGAATACTAAAAATTATTTAGAAATTATTATGACGCTAAGGCAAAATAAATAATCTTTTAGTTAGAAAAAGTATGTATTTAATTTTGATGCAATAAAATAACAATAATAATCGAGTAACATCCTTGATATTACTTGTCAAAGTGACAAAATTTCATTGAAATTACACGTATGTAATCTTTTATACTAAAATTTTAATTACATGTATGTATAAATTACTCAATCAATAAGCTTCTAATTAATCGTTAAAAACTCATACTATTGTTTTGACATACTTTACTTGGATTTAGGATTTTTTGAAAATAAACTCTTTATTATTATAAATAGGAAAAAGGTTTGCATATACATTTTATCTTTATCAAATTTTATGGTGTCATTTGATAGCTGATTAGAGTTATGTATGTAATGTAGAGATTAATTATATATTAGCGAATTTATGTATTGTTTTATGCAATTATTAGTTATGCACGAACTGTTATTCCACTTCTATCATGCATAAAACAATCATAAGCTTTCTCATAACTTATACATATATTAGTTACGAGTATTACAGATTATTAATCAAACATCGTATTACTCTTATACATTTCATATCTACCTACCAAACATCATATAAGTTATATGAAAATTAATACATAAATAATTTACTTCTGATCCGGCTACCAAACAACCTCTTTTAAGTCCCTAGCTATATGAATTTTAAGTGTACATCAAATATATTGTTTTGATGTTGTGGTAATAAACCATCAATACATCACACTAGATATTATTATTGTTATTATTATTATTTACTATTAATAATAATTTTAGTTATTATTTTATTAAGGTACAATAAAAGAAAGTGACATCCAGGTGGAAGCAAAAATATGAAAAGGGCTCATCAAGATTTTATTGTCCTAAAATCATGTGGTGATGGTTTTTCCCATTTTATTTTGCTTTCTTCACTCATTGGCCATTTCATCCTCTCTTTTTTTTCCCAATCTTACCTTTTAAAAAGTTAATAAAATTATACACATCCACATATACTATACTTTAATTATTATATATTTTTTCATAATAATTTCTTAGGCTTTATTATTCTTTAGCTTTCCTTTTCTCTTTTTTCTTTTTTCTTCCTCTTGGGAGACATCTACAAAGAATGTTGTCATCTCAATCTTAACCATACACATAGTTTTATTAACATAGTATACCACCTATATCATTATTATATTTTTCTACTTTTACCCTACTAGGTAAAATAGCATTCATAGGTTAATTATACAGTTCTTTAATCATTTCAACATGTAATCATAATTCTTAGTTTAAAAATACGTGGAGCAATATTGATTTTACTCATTTCCTCTTATTTTATGTTACTTTTATAGGACTAATTAGGGGTGTCAAATGGGCGGGTTGGGTTAAAATTGAAAATATTATAATGGGTTGAGTAGAAATTGGATTGGGTCTTGACCCGTCCAAGTTTACTTTGGGTTCAAATGGGCTAAAAAACGGGTTGGGTCTTGACCCGCCCAATTTGACCCGATTAATTTCAATAATTTAACATATTGATAATTAACTTTTATAATCATAATTTGAATTACCGCTCAAGAATTTTTTATTAAAAAAGTAACAAATGGATAGATAAATCCCAAAAGATGTTAAATAGATAATAATTTATGGAAAATTTTTCAAAATGTCAATATTTTAACATTTAAGAGGACTCATTAGCAAACTTTCAATATTTAGTAGAAATGTCAAATTTTAATTTGTTATGTATCTTATTTATGTTTTTATTATTTGTTTTTATTTAAAGAATATAATTATTTAATAACAAAAGGGAGAAAATCAAGGGAGAAAATATTTCAAAAAAAATATAAGGATCACTTAATTTTCTCATCAATTACATTTTCAAAGAAAACTTAAACTTTATTCTTTTTTCTCTCCAGAATTTTTACCTTTTTAAAATTGTATTCATTCCACAATATATTCTATTTATATTTATTATAATTTTTTATTAGTTTGTATTCATTCCAATAGGTATATCAAATGTATCTATATAGTTATTTAAGAAATATATTTGTATTCATATTTTTTTCCCTTTGTAATTATTTTTTTCTTCAAAAATCCTGTATCTCGTATTCATTTCAATATGTATTTTATTTGTATTTCTATTTATTCTAGTTTTTATTTAGAATTTTTTTATAATAATATATAAAATACAAAAAAATAGTATGATGAAAAAGTGAGAATGAAATATAAAATTGAAAAGAAATAATTGAATATTTGGTGTAATCATTCTTAAATAAAATACATAACTAGTTGACATACCTTTAAAATAAATACAAATTAGAAAAAAATGTCAAATTCATAAACTATGCAACATAATTTTTGAATGAATACAAATATTAATTGTATACATACGATTTTAAATACTAATTGAGAAAGGATACAAAATTCTGTTTTTTTTTTTATATATATAAAAAAAGAAACTAAACTAATAGGATTTTGTTCTTCATGTAAATAATATACATATTTAGTTAGTATACATTTGGGATGGATTCAATTAGGAACAAATACAAGATTCATAACTATACAACATGAAATTTTGAATGAATACAATTATTAATAATGCACATACTAATTTGAATATTAATTGAGAAAGGATACAAAATTCTTAGAAAAAATTATAAATACAAATACAACAAATATATAAAAATTTCATAGCATACAATACAAATCCAACAAAAGTTCATTAATAAAATCTGAAATATCATAGTCATGTAAAATGTATTCATAAATTATTGAATATCTACAAATGTGAAAAAATATAAAGGAATGAATAAAAAATGATACATTATCAAAATTAACAAAAACTAACCCCAAAATACAATAATAAAATAACAACTGAATACAAAATACAAACTAATAGATATTGCACAATGTACATAACAAGAAATTTACAAATATATTCAGTACACATTGTTGAACAAATTGTCTTTAACTTCAACTCAACATGCAAAAATCTAAACATGTAAAAAATATTTAAATACCTCTTCATCAACAATTATGTCTTCTCCGTCATTTTCTTGTACCCTACGAGTTACATTTTCAATCTGAATTTGATGAAGACTTTGTTCTTGTCGTCTCTCTTTCCTAATTTTAGAATCAGATTTTACAATATCCGTTTTTTTTTGTGTAATACATAGATTAAATGATGGAAAATCACTAGAAATCATTTTACTAAGATGAATAGTGTCTCTTAGAATCATTTATTGAAGAGTGTTTTATAGTTCTAAACGAGAATTATCCTACTTTCACCAATGATTTAAATAGCAATAAAATCAGAAAATAAATCTAAATTGATAACGATGAAAATACCTTAATTAGAGGAATTTATGTGAATTCAGATTTTGAAGATAAAAAAAATATTTCGGTAGAAGATAATAAGAAAATTGGGTTGAAGAGAAGAAGAATTTGAAGGTTGAAAAGGAATATGAACAAGAAAATATTAAGAGAGAGAATTTTATTTCTTTTACTTATGGGAAGAGAGAGATATAGGGAAAATTTGCAAATTTTGATTTTTTTAAAAATTAAAATAATTTGGGAAAAGTGAACTATGGATATACATGGAAATGTAAATAAATTAATTTTTTAGGAGATAAAATAGGGGTTTAATTAGGATACATATTCTTTTTCAAAATAATGACATTTTGACATTTTAACTAATATTTTTAAAGTAGTGAGTTTTTTACTAATTAAGTTGTTGATTTTTTGACTAGTTTACTAATTTTTTCATAATTTATATCTTTAAATATAGAAACATACCTAAATAAAAAAATTAAAACGGGTTGAAATTGGAGATTGAATTGGGCTCAATTGAGAATTCTCCTCAAATGGGTTAAGCTTGAATGAGTTGAGATTGAACCCAATTCAAAATTATCTTGAGCCCAACCCTTAAAATTCTGGACGGGTTGGGCTGGTTATATATGTTTGGGTTATAAAAACATGCATACTGAAAGATTAATATATTGGAGTTGTACGTAGTAGTTTATAAATTTATTTTTTGCTTTTATGTTTTTCAAATTAAAATCAACTTATTTTTACATACTAGATATCTATTTTGATTAAGAAATATTTAGGATAAGATAAGAGTAGATTTTGTGGTGGAAAAAGGATAGAAGTAAGACTGAGATAATCTAAATATGTGAAAAAGAAATGCACAAATAACCTAGTGAGGAGCGCGAGAGAATGATTATTTGGAGAGATGTGATTAATTAGATACGATATGACACATCTGCAAGCTTACTGATGAAATAACCTCAGATAGAGATTATGGATGTTGAAGATCATATAGAAGATTAGTAGATAGCCAAGCATCAACTTTTCTCTTATTATTGGATATTATTATTGCACGTGTTCTTTGCTTCGATTAACATATTAATAGTGTTGTAATTAGTTTTTTCATTATTTTCAGCAAGACTTCATCGCGATCGTATTTATTTTTCATACTTAATTTTGAAAAAACTCTCAACCTTAACAAGATAGAGATACGACAATGTATACATACGATCTTCTGAAACCACTCTAGTGAAAGTATAATATATTATTATTGTTATTATTAATACACAAGGAATGTATTTTGAGTTTTTTTCCATCTATTCAAATTGTAATGACTCAATTCATTTATTTTCACGAAAAAAGTTTGACTAGTTAAATAGATATATGAATTCTATAACCCAAATTTCTATTAAATAGTATATAAACAAAAATATACAAAACATATTAATAGCAAAATATCAAAAAGTATCACATAAATTGAGCGAGTAATATTATTTTGATCATGGACCAATAATTATTAGGGGTGATCATTTAATACACGAATTAAATTATCTTAAAATTATAATTTATGGACTCATTTAACCTATTTAGGAGATGGAATAAAATAATCTCAACATAGATATGATTAATTAGATAGATATTTCATGTCATAATAAATTTATATTCTCAATCAAATGCAATGTGAATTTTATCTTAAATTTAATTTTAAAACATCTCATGTTATGTGATGTACCAAACAACCCCAAGTGGGATATAACAGTACTGTATTATATGTGGAAAAAGTAAAGTTAATTATATCCCACCTAAAGTTAATTTGACTATTAGATGATTGAGGTTTCAACAAATTTATATGTGACCCGACAAATATAAAATAAAATAAATAGACAGATTGTTTTATTTTGACTATGTAATTGAATTGAGTTTTCAGAAAATTTGTAAGTCATTCAAATTTACATCATGACTATAAAAGAAAAGGTCAACAGACAACAATATTGAATTTCCAAAATTTTGAATTCCAATGGAATTTAATTAAGATGGTAAATTTAGTTTATGAAAATATAGTAGCACATTTGATTTGGATGATATGACGAGTTAATTACTAATCATTTTAATAACTTAAATTTATTTCGATTCGCCTGAACTCAACTTATTAGAAATTAAATTAATTTCTACAAAGTATATCATGACATGTGAAAAAGTTTGTTAGTTTATATTGTTGTAATACACAAACATAACCCTCAATTTATCTTCAACGGATAACTATGCCCTTCAACTTTGAGTGTGTACAATTAGACATTTAAATTTGTATAAAATTGAACAAGTAGACACACGTGTCCGACATGGCATAATACACATAGGACGCCATGTTGGATATAAAATTGCCACGTAGGGTGTGATATAGGACGAATGTGTCTATTTGTTCAATTTTTTTACTAGTTTAAGTGCCTATTTATGCACAGTAAAAGCTAAAAATCATAGTTATCAACTGATGCCAAGTTAAGGATCATATTTATGTATTATATATATCAAATATAACTGTAATACATAGTAAAGCATTTGATTATGTCCACAATGAGGAGTCTTCTCAAAAGATATAAAGAAGAGCTATGTTAATCAAGGGAGATAGGTGTTTCTCCATTTATAGGAGCAAAAAATTGATTTTGACGTAGACTTTGCACAAAAGTTATATTTGAAAATTCCCTAGTTGCTATAACCAAATGCTCAAGTCCAATGATGCTAAAGTTTGAAAAAATAAGACTAAACAAATAAAACTTAGCATTAATGTCAAACAATAATTCTTTTAAATGGTGATAATTGAAAGTTAAAAGTCAAAATAAAATGACTATTAAATTTTAACGGACGAAGATAATTCGATTACATCTTTATAAAACATATACATTGATAATTGATATTGAAGTGTCTTTTAATTTATGAAAAGTTAAAGTGTTGAATCAATAATAAGTCATACATGTAAATCGAAAATATCTAATTACCATATTCGCCAAATGATACAAATATCATGCATTGAGAATAAATAAAAAAAAGATTGTTTGAGATGAATGAAAATATTAAAAGAGACAAGTAAACCTACAATCACATCCTATCTTAATGCTGTTATGTTATTAAGAACATAAAACACCAAGTTGATTTAACATCTTAAACTCTAAGCTCAATGATCTCTGATTACTATGATAAAAATAATTTTTAACGGTTATAAATATATATATTAACAGAGAGTGTTAGAGTTACAATCAACATTAGTTAATTATTATTAAATTCAGTATCACTATAAATTTTAGAATTCATTATAAAGAATACATATTTTTAGCGATAATTAAATTATAACCTTTAATAAATTGCCATTAACAAGTAATGAATAAAATAAAAAAATTTCTTTTTTCACTTCATAGCAAATGTACACATGTATTTTTTTTATTTTTTTTTTAGCATAAGTAAGTTGATATTTGTAAAATCGTCCATATAAAAAATCATTAACTTATTTTTTTTTTTACTTCTTTTGCATGAGGGGAGGATGAAAACCTCTTGTAATTAAATATTCAAATATAAAAGTAAATCATATAAAATATATATTCACTACAGTCTACACAAAGTCACCATTAAATCATTTATAGCACTCGGAAAAAAATACATTACATTAATAAGGACTAGAAGAATGTGTGTTTTTATATATTCATTTCAATAATTGGCTCCTCGTGTGTTAATTATTTTTTTTATTTTTTTTTAAAAGGCATAAAGACCAAAAAAGCCAAACCCATTAAAACTAAATCAATTACCACTGTTTATGTCACCAACTCAAGTCTATTAGTCCGTTTATTTTATTCGTCATATTTTTTTTATATATTTTTAGAAATTAGTAACTAAAAAAATAAGTTTATTAATTTATTAATTTCAGTTTGATATTACTTATTCCTTCACCATATTAATCTTCATTCACATTTGTCAAGTTAAAGTAAAGTTAGAAATTAATGATTAATTATATTTGATTTTCTTTTTTCTTTAGTAAAAATAACCAATTAACTAAATTAAGAAATAGCTTTTGAATTCCCCTTTTAAAAAATAAATAAAAATAATGGTATTTATTGCAAGTTGATATGGTGAACTTTTTGCAGGCACATTTTTTATTGTCTGATTTTGGTCAACACTGCTCCAAGAAAATGAATAATAATTGGTAGGAATTATTTATTAAATTAAATTCATATTCATGTATTTTTTTTATCAACACATGAGCAACAAGGCGCAAAAAAAAAAAAAAGGGAAGCCAAATTAGCTCACAGTAGAAATTTCTTTTTGTAGAAAAATATTATTTAAAGTATTAAGACAATTTTTCTTCCCCATTATAAAATTTGAGGAAAAACAAACAAACAAACAACAAAAGGACTCTTCCTGGCCCACATGACCTTTTTCCCACTAAAAAAGGCCCATGACAGAGACCAGAAATAAATAATAGTAATGTTTCAAATGTTGATGAAATTAAAGTTGAGATATTTAAATATAATAAATGTATTAAATAGTAAAAAAATGGAAGGAGGGGGCATTCACCAAATCCACAAATCAAACACGAATTCAAATTAGTCAGGTATCATTGATTTGTAACGAACCAACTCGATTCGCTCTTACTCAACTCTATATATCACAACATGTTGGAATAAGGAAAAATATATTGAGCTTTAACTCTTTTTTTGATTAAGGATATGCAATCTTATCTTTCAATTAATTTATAATTAATTAATTACGATAAAACAAAAAGATAAAATTTAATAAATATTCAATCTAAATTCATCATTTTATGATGAGTTTAACGGTAAAAAATTTAAAATTGAACTCAATAAATTTAAATGTTGAATTTAATCGAGAAGGATGAAAAATCCAAAAAATAAGCTTAAAAATTTCCACAAGAACTCCTAACTAATGGCATGAGATTCTTTTCACTTAATAAAATTTGCTAATAACATGCCATAATTCTTCAATTATGCACATATTGTTTGGTTTATTTCTTTATACAGAAAGAAAAAAAGATATTCATGACTCCTCATTTTTAGTATCCTCTACATTAATGAAAATTTTCCTTATATAATATGAAAATTTTCAAATTTAGATTATAACTTATTACAACTCTTATACACTTTTTCCAAATTTTAAAAGAGTAATTTTCACCCAACAACATTATTTTTTTGCATTTGGAACATAGTAAGTTTTAATTACCTTTTTAAGGGGACAACAACTCTTGTGGACGAATAATAAATTTTGTTAAAGTTATTAAATATGTATGTATGTATATAAGGTAATACTTTTATGAATATCTTTTATACATACCCAATATAGTTTCTGATGAAAAATGTTCATTGTATATGACTATGCTATTAAATAAATTCCTTAATTTTAAATCAATAGTTGAAATTATAGTTATGTAAATACTGAAATTTTACTTTGAATTATTCAATTTTGTGTAATTAATCTATTCTATTTTCATGAGTCACACTATATTTATGCTAAATATGAGTAGGAATTTCATGATAATTCCATGTTGTTGAATTCATATAATTTGTTATTTGAATTTATCACAATTAAATTATTTTTATATTTTATATAGTAATAATTAATAAAATAAAATATTTTTAAAAAATAAATATTTAAGTGTTAAAACTTAGAAGTTTCCATTCGTTAAACAGTAAACAGGCGCCTTCTCTGTTAAGACCAAAGCCTATTCTCATCTTCTTCACTCTCTTTCTCTCACTATTTTTCACTCTCTCTCTACTTCTCCGGCACCGTTTCCGGCGAAACTCCGGCCCGGAACTTTCTTCTTGTCTCTCTGAATCCTTAAACTCCTCGAAGTTTCCCATTAATAGGGGTAAAAAACGTGGCAAACACCAAACACTGTGAGATAGGACCACTACAATCCAAAAAAACTTTTCTCTCCCGATTCTACCGGAGTCTCTCATGGACCACCGGCCGTCACCCCATTTCCCTCCTTTGCCGGCGACATTCCCCGGATGAAAATGCATGTCTAATGAATTCACAAAATGCCCACCCCCCCTTGAAAACACCAAATTTACATAAAGCTTTTGCATTTTGATTTCATAAGGATTCAGCATAAAGAAAAATCATCATACATTAATAATTATAGGGGCTTTTTTGGTATTTAACAAATGGCGTCTGCACCAAATACAACTACTGCTTTAGCTACTGTGGAACCGACCGTCGGCGTTGGCGGCGGCTCAGCCGATGAGCTTAATGCTAAGGCAGTGCATAAGAGATATGAAGGGTTGGTGATGGTACGGACTAAAGCTGTAAAAGGGAAAGGGGCTTGGTATTGGGCTCACCTTGAGCCGATTTTGGTTCAGAATTCTGATACTGGACTTCCTAAAGCCGTCAAGCTTCGTTGTTCTTTATGCGACGCTGTTTTCTCTGCTTCAAACCCTTCAAGAACTGCTTCTGAACATCTCAAAAGAGGGACTTGTCCCAATTTCAATTCTGTTGCAAAACCCATTTCGTCAGTGCCACCATCTCCATCAACTACCGTCGCCTTGTTGCCGGTTTCGCCAACTCCATCACATCAGCAGCAGCAGAATCATCGTAAACGGAGCTCTTCCGGTGGTGGGGTTGGGGTACGTGGGGGTAGTTCGAGTTGTGGCGGTAATGGTGGGGGTGTGGTTGGAGGGAGTGTGACGACGTCGTATCAAGTTCCACCTTTAGCTGTTGTTGATCCATCACGATTTGCAGTAGAGTTAGCCTATTCTCCTGGTGTTTCAATGGCTACTTCAATTGTCACTGCCGCCGGTACTGGTGGAAGTACGCCGGGAAGTGGTGGTGGTGGTGCTGTGTATGGGCAGCAGCATTTGATGTTGTCTGGTGGTAAAGAGGATTTAGGAGCTTTAGCTATGTTGGAAGATAGTGTGAAGAAGCTAAAAAGTCCTAAAGCATCACCTGGTCCAACATTAAGCAAATCCCAAATTGATTCTGCACTTGATTATCTTGCTGATTGGGTGTATGAATGTTGTGGGTCGGTCTCGTTTTCGAGTCTTGAGCATCCAAAGTTTAAAGCTTTCTTAAACCAAGTTGGTTTGCCACCATTGTCAAGGAGGGATTTTGCTGGTTCAAGGCTAGATGCTAAGTACGAGGAAGCAAAGGTTGAATCAGAGGCGAAAATTCGAGATGCTATGTTCTTTCAGATTGCATCCGATGGTTGGAAGTCAAAGAATTATGGGCATGTTGGTGAAGAAAATTTGGTTAATTTGTCTGTGAATCTTCCCAACGGGCCCAGTGTTTTCAGAAGAGCAGTGTTCACTAGTGGATACGTGCATTCGAAATACGCAGAGGAGATTTTCATGGAGACCATTTCTGAAATATGTGGGAACAATTTGCACCAATGTGTAGGTATAGTTGCAGACAAGTTTAAGGCCAAGGCTTTGAGGAACTTAGAGGATCAGCATCATTGGATGGTTAATGTTTCTTGTCAGTATGAAGCCTTTCATAGTTTGGTTAAGGATTTTGGTAAGGAGCTTCCTTTGTTCAAGAATGTAACTGAGAATTGTTTAAAACTTTCGAATTTCGTTAATAATACGTCTCAAGTTCGAAATAGTTTTCACAAATATCAGTTGCAGGAGTATGGGCATGCTGGTTTACTGAGAGTACCGTTGCGTGGCTATGAAAGATCAGATTTTGGACCCGTGTACACTTTAGTGGAGGATATTCTTAGCTCAGCACGAGCACTCCAATTAGTATTGTTGGATGAATCCTATAAGATATTGTGTATGGAAGAGCAAGTTGCTAGGGATCTCGAAGAGATGATGAGGAACCCACATTTTTGGAATGAACTGGAAGCAGTGCATTCACTGGTAAAACTGATTAAGTCAATGGCACTGGATATCCAAACAGAGAAGCCGCGTGTAGGGCAGTGCCTTCCTCTTTGGGAGGAGCTTAGAGTGAAGGTGAAGGATTGGTGCTCGAAGTTTCACGTTGCTGAAGGACCTGTAGAGAAAGTAATGGAAAGGAGATTCCACAAGAATTATCATCCTGCATGGGCTGCCGCATTTATACTTGACCCTCTCTATCTGATTAGAGATACTAGTGGCAAGTACTTGCCTCCGTTTAAATGTTTGACACCGGAGCAAGAGAAAGACGTGGACAAGCTCATTACCCGTCTTGTGTCTAGGGATGAAGCTCACATTGCATTAATGGAGCTTATGAAATGGAGAACTGAAGGACTTGATCCTGTGTATGCTCAAGCCGTACAATTGAAGCAAAGGGATCCCACCACTGGAAAGATGAAGATTGCAAATCCGCAAAGTAGTAGACTTGTGTGGGAAACTCACCTCACGGAATTTAAGTCACTTGGCAAAGTGGCAGTTAGGCTAATCTTCCTTCGTGCAAGTTCATGCGGTTTTAAGTGCAACTGGTCTGTCTTGAAATGGGTGAATGCCCATTCTCATTCAAGAGTGGGAATGGACAAGGCTCAGAAATTGATATTTATCGCCGCTCACTCAAAGCTTCAGAGGAGGGATTGTTCTAGTGATGAAGATAAAGATGCTGAGCTCTTTTCCCTGGCAAACAGTGAGGATGATGTGCTCAATGAGGTTTTTGTTGATACATCCTCTGTGTAGTGTTCCTATTTCTTATTTATGACTACAACTGTAGGATTTTTTTCCTGGAGAAATGAAATTCTTTCCGCACTATGATACGTGCTTTCCCTTATTAATCTTAAGAAGAATTTTTGTAGTGCTCTTGGATACGGAGGACTATTGATTCTTGCTTGAGCGGAGTTTTAGTCTTATAATCTGCGGTATGAATACAGTAGCATCTTGCTTGGTAACACAAAGCTGATTGAGAGAAGTTGCAGGACAGTAGTATTGTACTGCTTTTATTCTTAGGTAGTTTTGGAATTCATAATATATGTGGAGGGGAAGGTTTTTGTTTCCCGTTCTTGTAAGATCAGAAATTTTACTCTTTGATAGATCCTATTAATTTGATGAAAGTTCCTTCAGTTTTTTGCCTCAAAGCTTTACAGTCATTATTTAGTTATATCCGGATTAGTTACCTCGAAGTAGTCATGACAGAAATTTGCACGTCTTACTTCAATGGTAGAATGTGTCTAATGCTGAGCCGGAAGTTAGTTTTATACAAAACTAATCCTTTAAAATGATTCATTGAATGGTCTTATTCTCAAGATAAATTTGCATCCAATGGTCAGTTCTTCAGACTCCGAGTTGATAGATGTCAACTGGTTAACAAAATGCAACATTGCATGGAGATTCTGTACTTGGAAGATTATTACAGATGAGATTCTGCTGAAGGTTCTGTGCCTATACCATACCTCTCCGCTGCAATCTGGTGTCAATCCACGATCTCAATATCATTCCGGCAAGGTCTGGTATGAGCAACAAGTGTTTTTCCCTAGTTGTTGACATTCTACAGTTGTGAAGAGCTATTACTGTTGTCCTTAGCTTGTTAACATGCTATTTTAACCAGTTAGAACTTCTTATCATTTCATATTTGTTTTCAACCTCTTTAGTATTCTTTACTTTTGCCCTCTTTTTTATTTGTCTTCTTGAATACTAGATACTTCCTTTTTATTGTTCGAGTAATAATCCAACTCAATACCCAAGGGTGTGGTTTAGTGGTCAATGAAGTGAGTTGAGAACTATGAGGTCTCAGGTTCAAAGAGACAAAAAACACTAGGAGATTTGTTTTCATTTGTCCTAGCCTTGGTGGAGAAAGGTGATAGATATCCCGTGGAATTTGTCGAGATGGACTCAAAGTCTGTCCCGAACTCCACGGTTATCAAAAAAATGACTTTTGCGCAATGCTTATTTCTTGATTCAGAAGTACTATTTGACAAGGTCTAGTTGCTCTGGATAGACTACAGCAAGAAGCTATTGGTTTGTTAGCATAACCGTTCGATCATAGTCTAATGTAACCTATGCAACGAAGGTTTTGCTAACCCCTTTTCGTCAAGGACATTTGATGAATCTTTATAGCTGTAAGAGCACTTGGAACAACAGACTCTTGGCAACCCCACCATGAAAGAAGTGGAAGTCTTTTGAAGAAATGGTTGTTGTTTTGGTATAAAGAAAAAGTTGATTGATTAAGTTAAATCACCTTTAGGTAACTTCTCACTTGAAACACTTTGTTAACTTTGTGATGTTCATGCAGGGTCATTGGATGATGCTCCCCCATCATTGTGAAAAAGTTGTGAGAGGACCCAAAGTTGAAGAATACTGTCGGCATGAAGCAACACAAGAGATAGATGCTTGATAGCGACATGGCAACGAAGATTGACTAAATTTTGCTGGTAATTAACCAGATGACTTTCATGGATGAAAAAACATCATTACCTGGTAATAGTTTAAATTTTTATCCGTTTTTCACCGTTGTTTTTACTTTCAAATGATGCATTCATCATAATTTGGATATAGTCTAAAGTAAATCTTTATATTCTTAGAATTTGATTGAACTCGACACGTCCCACATTTTTTCATTTGACTTCACTTTTACCATTGTATTCATGAACAGTGAAAGAACTATATACTCCATGCTTGATATGTGACATTTACTTGCTTTCCATCTATAGTTTAAAGGCACTACAACAATATGCCAAGTGTAGTCACAAAGTGAGGTCTGAGGAGGGTAGAGTGTACTCTACCTCAGAGGAGAGGTTGTTCCTATAGAACCCCGACTCATAGTTCTTGGAAAGCTCTTGTTTTTAAAAAAATCTTCATTTCTTGAAAAGTGGTGGCATGTTTCAATGCCATATTTCATGAAACCAGGCTCTTATTTTGCGATACCAACGTTTGGTATTATGTTATTCTACATTGAATATGGGATTATAATCTTGGGATAACTGGTCCCTAACGATATATAGATAACGATTAAGCTACCAAAAAGAGATTCTATGACCACATAATAACTGTTGTTAACACTTTTTATGGTGTTTTTATGGAACTTATCTTCTTTATTTCTCATCTTAAACTTTAGTATGATAGCACTAATATGAGAGAAGATAAAAGGCATATTTCCTTTTTCTCCTCTTTTTTTTTTCACTATCATTTTTTGGTGGGGTTAAAAGGAGGCTGTTGATTGATTTTGGTACTAGGCTTCTTTTTCTATATGCTTAGTACTTTTAACCATAGGCAACTAACTATATGGTAAAATCTTATACAATGATGTTTATACCATTTAAAGCAAAGTATGGAGAATGCAGCATAGTGTTCAAATTTCAATGTTAAAAAGAAAAATCCATAGTGATCACTATCTAATTGGTGTAACCATTCCGAGTTATGCAGTACTTGTGTTGGTGGGAGATAGCAAATACTCGATGAAAATAGTTCTATGTTAATCAAATTTAGATTACGTTGAAGAGAAAAAGTATGGTAAGGGTTGGGAGAGTAAAAAGATCAAATAGAATCAGTATTGATATATCGATGCTATCCAATCACTTTAAATTAAAATAAATTCAATATTTTGATGATCTTTGTCTATTTAATCAATGGTTAATCTACTTTAAAATCTTTCTATCCTCTAAATATTTGTTTAGACAAAAATCATACAAGACAGATTAAATATCTATGTTAAACGACTTGAGTTTAACCTCTATGAATAAAGAATTTTTCTATAGAAAATGCTTTTACTCTTATTATCGTGAGATGTTTAAGATGATGAATTCAAACAATCAAATCAGTGAAATTTGAATATCGTATAATTAACTCAAAGAAAAAGTTAGAAAAGTGGGGTGGGGAGGTTAGCTAAAAAGGTGTATATAGTACTAGCTTTAATTTATGGGGGTGGGGGTGGGGTGGGGGTGGGGATGGGGTAGGGTGTTAATTATTTTTTAATTAGTGATTAAAGATTTAAGTGGAGAGACAGAAATTCCTGTCGGCAAGGTTTAGTTAAGCTTTAGTCCAAATACTCTAAAACAGACGGCTCACCAAACTATATATTCACTTTTCTATTTTGAAAATTAAATAGTTAAAACTTTTTTTTTCTCAATATTCGATATTTATATTAAAATTTAAATTTACGATTCATTTCTAAAAGCAATGTTTCAAACCTTCTCAACAAAAATAACGGAATCTAATCACTCTATCACTACTGATATTCAAACGTGTATTGTTATGCTTCACTCCACTTAGGCACTTATCTTTTTAATCCAATTTTTTAAAAAAGTTTATTAAAGTGAGCCAAATAATAATAATAATAAAAAAGAGGTATAATAATCATTGTTATAGGACGACAAATATTTCATCCCTTTTCTACAAGATTCTTTGCCTTTGTAATCATTTTCCTTTTTTTTTCTCTTTTCCCTTTTAATCATTTCTTTCTCTACCTACTCTTTACACAACACGTATTTTTGTATTTATTATTTTAGTTTTTTCCCATCGATAAAACGGAAAGTTTGGAAGGATTTTCTTTTTAATAATCACTTAAAATAATTTAATGTCAAAAAAGCCTTTTCTTGTAGAGTCAAATGAATTAATTATAAGGGCGTTTCATTATTTTTCGAAACTCCTAAAAGATATTTATCGGTATTTAATTAATTGAAAAGGAAGATATTTATTAGCATAATAGTAAGTAACAATAGTAGTAAACGGTCGTTCGAAATGACCTAATTAATTTGGAGAGTACAAATTTATTCGGGATCAATTTTCTTTAAATATTTTTTATGAATTGAGAAATTATAACGATAGTGGATTATCTAGGTTTAACAAAAAATTGGTAGTAGCAATTAGCAACCTAGTGTTTTGATAAAATATGGTTGTATAAAAGATGGGTAATGAATTAATAATAATAAAAATAATAAATTGCTGGTTAAAAAGGTGATATGAACTTATAAGTTAGAAATGATTATGAAGAAAAAATTACTTACAAGTAACACTTTTTTTTACCCTTTTGGTGGAAAATATTTTCTAAGGAAAATAATTTTGACAACAAAAACAAAATATTTCTAAAAAAATATTTTTTCATCGTACCAATTACTAAATACTCTGTCAAAGTCTAAAAGAAAGCAAAAGTTGTGCTTTGAATATAATTTTGGAGCGAAAATAGAAATAATAAGTTATAAATAGTATTTCATATTTCTGTCTTTTCATCCTTCAACACACCTCAGCTTCACTCTACCCATTTACCTCCGACTACCACTCCACACTCCTATACCTATCCTCATCTCCCATATTATTTATCTGAACTATAATACTTCATTTCATTTTGTTCGTTTAATTTTAATTTGACACAATATTTTACTAAATAAATAACACTTGTTAAATCTTCTAATCTTGAACATATCATATGAAAAATTAAAATAATAATTTAGCAAAATAAATATGTATTTTTTAAAACATCCTAAAAAATAGGTAAATAATACACTAATTTTATCGTAAAACATTTTCTTGGTACCGAAGACACCCTTTACCTTAAGAGTTTCAGATTGATATTCCTAAAAAGTTAGATATTTACCCATAAAAGAAGGATAAATTTGAGAATCACATGTCTTTTCTATCTATAATGGTCCAAAAATTTATTTCCTAGTACAAAATAAGTAAATTGGTTTTGTGAGGTCATATTCATGGACATTTTGTGAGGTCCTTTTAAAATTAATATAAATTTTTAAAAAAAGTATATATATAAGAGGCAAAAAAGGATTACAGTGATATAGATTCTTAAGGAAAAAAAGAAAAGATACGGATAAATAGTACTACAATATACTTTATTATATATAGTTTAATTTATACTGTAGTTTCACATGGTACAGTATTATTTTGTGACATTATTGGGACCAACCATTTTCTTTCGTCTTCATTACGTTCCCAACTATAGTATTTAAAAAGCTCTTTTTCTTTTTCTACTACTTTTTGTTGCTTCTGTCATTTTACTTTTTTTCCGACTAAATTTAAATTCACAATAAGAGTCAAAAATTTTTATATTAAGAGTAAAACGCTTCCTAGTAAAGATACTCGTAAAATTCTCTCCATATTCATGAGAATTCAAACTCAAGACTTCTAAGAAATACTTACCAGACCACACTCCACCATAACTCTTGTTTGTTTGTTATTTTATTTTTATCTAGGAAAATACTTTTTAGAAAAAATTGTAAGTATTGTACTTATTTTTTTATATTTGATATATAAGTAAAACATATTTGTTTATAATCTAAAAAAAATACTTAAAAGTGATGGTTGGAGGTAGATGTGTGGCGTGTCGGGATGGGATGAAGATAAAATGTGTTGAACGATGAACAAAATGATATGGTGGAACTTATTTTTCTACTTCTACTAGAAAAGTTATTTAATTTCTCTCTTTTTTTATAATATCATTTTTATAATTTTGTCTGAAAAGAAAGGGGAAAAGTAATTGGTGTGGCTTGCAAGATATATTTAAATTGCAAAATAATAAATTGAGATAAAAAGATTCAATCTATGGAATCTCACGTGTATAATATGGCAGACCTACTCCAGACAGTACTACTAAAAATGGTCCATATTTATTTATTTATTAAAGGATGATAATATATTTTTGATAAATAATGTGTTTATCTGATTTTATATGTAGAAAAATTAATTTTGGGGAAAAAAAAAAAACAGTTGAGTTTTGGATAATATAGCCAATGTCCTCAAATAAGGAAAAACTTCATAACATAGCAAACATCAATATACATTTAATATATATATCTACAATTTACTTTTATTTTATGGATATAGTTAAATATTAAATAGCAAAGATAATTATATACAAATAAAATCAGCTATTTTAATATGTATCTAAATAAGTATTAAATGACAAAATTATCATCACACGCCAATTATGATTAGGCACGTTTTAAGATAATGTTCCATAGTTATCATCTTCAATACTTTTCATTACTTTCTCTCTCAAATATTACTATATCACATAATTCTTTTTCTTAATTTCCAAAATTCTTCAAATTCACAATTTTCTTTCATGATTTTGGAAGTGATTTTTATGATTCTTCTTTATTATGTTTCATGTAATTGTGTTTTTTCTTCTTTTTTATGATGACGATTATATTTGTGTACATACATATTTCTTCTCTTTTCATAGAGTTTTGTTTGAAAATTTTGTTTCTACATTATAATGTTAGAAATTAGTACTGCAAGGAGAGTTATAAAATGTATACATTTATTTGACGAATTTTTGGATGAACTATCTTCTTCCGAGCCAAATTTTCAGGTCATATTACTGCAATAGAGAATGAAAGAAGAACAAAGAATCGCAATGGCTCTATACCTCCAATTTTTGATATATTAATACAGTGGAATACTCATACATTTGAATACGTGTATTGTATTATATTTCTATGTTTTTGCATTTTTATTAAATTGTCATTTGTATTGAAATATTATCAAAAGTTGAAAGGTTGATTGACTACAAGTTCGTTTGGATACATAAATACATTAAGTTTGTATTTTTTTTAAAATAATACTTGAAGCAACATTATTTATCCACTGTATCCAATTTTTGTGTAACAACAAGGGTATTTAAATGTATACTATATAGTTGTATTGATAAGGTAAATCGTATTTAAATTGTCTTGTTGATATGCTAAATTGCTTTATTTTACTTTGTTTGATATATTGATACATTATGTTTTATAAATACTTGTATCCATTTGAAAACAAAGTATTCATATGCTAACTATAAACATAATATATTAATCGTGGGTAGAAAATTAGAATCTCTGTATGAAATCGTCTTATTGAAGCCCCACATATGTAGATATACAGAAATCATAACATAGTTCATGATTTGAAGAGAAGCATTCAGTGGTGTAGTTTAATAAATTTAAGAGTACATATTTTGGTGTATATACTTGTAGATTTACAGAAATCAAACGTTTAAATACTTAATGGTATGTGAATTGAAGGATAACTGATTAGTAAATACAAGAAAGTGATAAATCAATTTATCTAAACAATATTAAGTGAATACTTTATGCGCTAAGAACAATGGAGACAAATGAAGAATTGAATATGATGTATCCTAATCTATCTGTTGATCAGATTGGAATCTAAGTGAATATGCATTGACTAGGTATTATTAGTTATTAATTTAACATTGAGAAGTTGAGAGTTTTAGGGACATAATTAAAGGGATTCAATTATAGTAAATACCTTATTTAGTGCATTATAATTATAATTTTATTATTATATAATTAAAAAAAATTAAAACAAATACACAAATACAGCTAGATATACATATAAATTATAGTCATTCTTCGTAAATGGCATATTTAGAGCTATTGAATTTCAATAACCCTATAAATGTAGTCATTTAGGTAAGTTGCTCATATTATAAATCACTTTATTTGTATTTAATCTAAATAAGTATTATAGAAAAATAAAGATATAGGCATAGACATACTTTATATTTATAGATTTAATTTAACTCACAATTTTCAACGTGGAGCATAATTCAATATAGTTATAATAAATACTAGATATAAACCTATAATTAACGTTAAAATCTAATGAGTTCAACGCTAAAAAGTTTTACAACGAACTCATAGAGTCGAACTTCAAAATCCACCTCGGGTGTGGGTGAGAAGTGAAGACGAGATGCGTTAGAGAGTGATTGTGATACAATTAATGTGAGAATATAGTGGTAAAACTTATTTTTCCTACTTTTACCGAAGAAGTCATTTTCAAAAGCTCGTATATATTCCTTTAAAGAATATCTTTAAAAAGAATTTAAACAACCGTTCTCCATATCAGACATACCTTACTTCTGACTTATTTT
Source organism: Solanum sitiens (assembly GCA_016801875.1). NCBI lineage: Eukaryota > Viridiplantae > Streptophyta > Magnoliopsida > Solanales > Solanaceae > Solanum > Solanum sitiens. The sequence goes on from JABWTJ010000013.1 coordinate 3,299,629, forward strand.
AAACTTTTATCATAGTAGCGACTAAAAATGCAAGGGGTATATACTAGGTGGTGGTTGAGGAGGACAAAGAAAACAAATTAGAGGATAAAATTCAACATCATTTCAAAATGGAATTGAATGGAAGAAGTCCATGTTATGTTAGCTTAAATTAAGGACAGTTCCAGGGTTCTGGGCATCATGATATCCTTAGTTTGATTGTGATTGAATAAACATTTACAACCTCAAAAGTAAAAATAATACAAATCACATGTTGGACATTTGGGACCATAGATATACTATAACACTACACAATTCCACAAAATTAAATGGTCCTTCACTACATTCATTTCTATCTTACATTTGTGAGTACCCATATCTTCCACCAACACTTAAAAAAAAGTAGTTATTGTTACGTCGTTCGGTAACTAATTTACAGATAAGTTAAGTATATATTAAATTTTGTATAGAAAATATCATATTCAATAGTTGTTTAGGAGGTACGTTATTTATGTATAAAAGAAGTATGATATTTGGTTTATAATTTAAATATATGCGTATAATACTAATATATATATAAGTTACGAAAAAATATTCTTTATGGAAAAATCAAAAAAACCCGGCCTAATTGAACAATCAAAGAGATTTTGAGATGACCATTACGTTTAGGTACTCATTTTACTTTCTAGTGGCTAGAATGTATAAAATCGAACTCAAAAATCATATTCATTATTTTATTATAGTTTATTAATATTCATGTGACTATAAAAGACCATATATATTTTTAAACATGTTAAAAATATATGTGTGACTATTTAAAATCCGTCACTATATTTATTTGTTATGAAATTTTTTGTCAAATCACTTTATTCGAAGTTGCCATCAAACCTATTTTTCAAGAAAAAATCTTTGTGTAAAAATATTTCAATTTATAAGGTTGGAACGTCTATCAACCGCTCAATCATCTCTTCAAAAGATAATTTTTGTTTTATTTGCTTGAACAAAATATAATTATAGAGGTGAACACTCCAACTATTAAGTGATAAATTTTAAGTTAATTTGTTCTAAAAATTTTAAAAATATGTATTTCTCCTTAGAACAAAAAGAATAGTATTATATTAAGTCAATATATACATTATATTTACGATTTAAATTCATACTATTTTATTATATGACGATAACTTTTATTGTTACGATGTCAAAGCATTTTTCTCCTAATTTTTTTTTAATAATATTATGGAACGTACTGGAGGGAGACATACTTATAGAGGAACATGGTAGTTCAAAATTCAAAATACTAATTTTAGTTAAAATAGAGCTTTCACAGAACAACAGACCAAATTATTACTGCTATTTGGCCTATATTAATTTCCCATCTAAGTTGCTATCATTATTGTAATTAATACTCCTACTACACTTAAATTCTTCATCTTCCTTTTTCTCCTAATTATACCCCACTCCACGTTCTTGATTAAACATTAATCATATTCTTGTTTAATTGTTAATCAATGGACTTATTTCTTTTCTTGAGCAAGACAGTTAATTAATTTTTGCTTCAATGGTCTAGGGATGGATCTAGAGGTCTAGCTACGAGTTTACGTTAATTCAACAGGTTTAAATTCTCAATGAACAATTTTTATTTGTTGAATTCAAAAAATGTTAAAAAATAATTTATTATTTTATATCTATTTTATCTTATTATATATTAAGTACAATATTAATTTTAATTTATTTTCCAATGAGTAAGATAACTTAAACTTTAATAAGTCGTTTAATATGAAGGATAAAATATAAATATTCTGGAATACAATATAAGAATATTTATCCTCCATTTGCCTAGGGTATTAATTAGTTCTAAGATTATTTATTTCCACAATTTGTACGACAATGAAGCTACAAGTTGTTTTATATAGGGAAAATTACGCGTATAAGCAAACTTATACTATTTAATTACTCATCATAGCTATAGTTTGCTATATTACCACTCGCGACTAACATTATACATTAATTACATGGGTTGACTTCGAGTTTGTATAATTAGTCATGTTTATATATGTATAATTCGCCAGAATATACAAATAAATATGTATAATATACAATTTTTTAGCCTATATACATATACAATTCACCTCTCTCACTCTCTGCCCTCTCTCGCTCGCCTCTCTCCTCCCTCTCTCAATCTCGCTCGCCTCTCTCCTCCCTCTCCCAATCTTGCTGCCATTTATACAAATATATATGTATAATATACAGTTATATACAATTATATACATATACAATTCACCTCTCTCCCACTCTCTGCCCTCTCTCTCTCGCCTCTCTCCTCCCTCTCTCGATCTCGCTCGCCTCTCTCCTCTCTCTCCCAGTCTCGCTTGCCTCTCTCCTCCCTCTCCCAATCTCTCTTGCCATATATACAATTACATATGTATAATATACTATTATCTAACCAATATACATATACAATTCACCTTTCTCCCACTCTTTTCGACCTCTCTCTCGCCTCTCGCCTCTCTCTCCCAATCTCGCTCGCCTCTCTCCTCTATATAACTTGTAGCTACAAATTATAATTATCAAACTATAGCTATGGAGAGTAATTAATTATTTTTAAGTGGCTATATGTGAAGTTTCCCTTTTATATATATGGCGATGATTCGATAACTAAAAATGAGATATTTCAATATACGGAATAACTTTATATATTAGATTCCACAAAAAGAAAAACCTGATAAAATATTAATAAATTAACACGGAAAAATATTAAAATTTTTATTAAATTTTAAATTTGACTCTATTGGTGCACAATTTTTAAAGGTTTTATCTAACACTTCAATGTTTGTAGTGGTAATTTTTTTATTTTTTTTTTACATATGTATCTCTAGGATTAGTTTAATGATATAGGTTGACAAATAATGAAGATCCACTTTTGCTTACTTTTGGGGGGTGTATCTACCCTTACGAAAAATTAAATGGAGTGCCCATTATTTTTATTTTTAGGCTTAAAATATTTTTTCTGGCTTAGCTCATACTTTTGGTTTATTATTCCTTTTATTAATAAATTATAAATTATGTATAGGTGCATAATTATACACGTAGAGTACTAACATGAGGCCAGTATTTATAGTGGGGTTGTACTCTTTTTCAAAACAAAGCCATAAAATAATAATGAAGTTATTTTCGTATAATTTATATGTCACAAATTTAAATAAAATTAATTTTTGATGCTTGTATTAATATATGTTATCCAATGTAAATATAGAAATAATTCCAATTTCAGTATAGAAATAATTTCAAAGTTAATGGGATACGTGGAGTACAAAAAACCATTCGAAATAATACTTTTATAAAGAAACAAATAGTCAATTAATCAAAAAGGAGAAAAAGAATGATACTTGGTTTACATCCAGTGGAATTAAATCTAATATCTATCTCCAAAGATAAAGGATGTAACTATTTGTACAAGACTTATATCGATGTCATTAGAGTTAGAATATAAATGAGAGTTACGTTAAGTTATTCCAGACTAGTCATGATCAGGATTTACTAAGTATCTAACACCACGTCTGAAGAGGTGATATGTACACAATCTTACCCCTATTTTAAAAAGATTAAAAAAATAATAATTCATGCAACAAGTTTGACTAATCAAAAATCTTTCGTCAAAAAAATATATAATTTACATAGAAAATAATACAAAAGTTTATACAAAAAATTTATTTTTCATGTATATTTCATATTTTAAACACTCTAAACAAAAATTTTGACTTTCGTTTGGTCAAGTAAAGCACCTACTCAATCAAGCATGACAATCAAATGACAAAGGCAAATTAAATTTGTACGTACAATTACAAGAAATGTAGGATGGCAAATTACATCATAATGTAATTTCAATAATTGTCTTTTTCATTAAGAAGATATTTAAAGGAGATTTGGTGTACAAATTCAAGATTTAGTGGGTTGCTAACCCCAAAAAGTAGTTGTCTGTATTTTAAGTTTAATTAGGTCCACATTATTTTCCTTAGCAGCCCACTTTTTCTATAGTATTCTTAATTATCAACATGTGACATTGTATTTGACCATAATATTACTCAATATACCAATTAATAATTAATTAATTGTAGCAACTAGTTTGGGATTTGATGATTAATCTTTACGTTTGTGAGTAACTGAATAATAAATTAAGGTAACAGAAGAAGTTTAAAAGAGTCATAATTAATCAAATAATGGTTGATTAAGCGCTAAGAAAGGGAGAAAAAAAAAGAGTAGATAGCTTTTCGTCTTCATCATTTGTTTCAACTAATTGAAACGTGGTTCTCTTTAATTAATTTCTTATCGCCAACATTTCTTGTATCAAAACACTTATCCAATAGAGTTTAGGTTATACGTATTGATTGTGTATAAAAGTATTTATATGATTAGATCACATATCTTAAAAAGTAAATTACAGAAATCACATACTTTTAAGGTAATTATCCCTTAAAAATTTTAATTACAGAAATTCCTCAAACGGATATAATAATATAACCGCTGATACATTAAAAAGAGGGTCAGGTACATTAATGACCGAAAAATCAAAGCTTTGATACATTAAAAAGAGAGTCGGACACATGCGCTAATACATTAAAAGAGGGCCGGATACATTATTGCCAAAAAATCAAAGCGCAGATACATTAAAAAGAGGGTCGGATACATTAAAGGAGGGTCAGTTACATTAATGACAATTTTGACTTAAAATAAAAATGAGGAATTTTGAAGATTTGTAAAACTTATAGGGAATAATGATAATAAGTAAATTAAAAGACGAGATTTCTGTAATTATTCCTATTTTGTTAAATCCGATTAAGAGGTTCAAATATGGAAAAATTAAATGAATTGGTACATTTTAATAAATAATTACTGATTTTAGCAATACTTTTTATTTATTACCATTTATAGCAATACTATGTTAAATCTGCAATATGTATTAAAAGTGAATTATGTATGCAATATATATGAATTATATATGAATTATAATTGTTTTAAAGTATATTATGTTTGTTTGATAAAAATTTGACACATTGAATTATAAGTGTATTAAAATGAGTGATAAATGAATTATTTATCATTAAAATTTGTATTATATGTGAATAAAAAATTGTTCTTTGTAATATTAATTAAACTTGTATTATAAATGAATTAAAAATGATCAAGTGAAAAAAAATATTATTGCTATAAATGGTAAATATTTTTTTATTATAGTATATTTATGTAAGTTTCTCAAATATTGGGCTACTCCTATGATATATGGCCCATTGTTTTTTCTGTTTTAATGGTTTTCAAACTGACCCGGCCCAAAATCCAACCAATCAGAAATCACTACGTGTCTCGTTCGAATACCACAACCGTTAACTGTTTCATTTTCCCTCCATTAATTCTCAACTGTACCTGTACGGAACCAAAACACGGAAGCTCTCCACTGTACTCCGTTAACCTACGCATTTTCTCCGTCCGGCGCACGTTAGTACAGTTTTTGTTCGCCGTGTTCCGCCATGGCTTCTGCAATTCCAGTTGTTCAGTCGGGTCGGATCCGGGTTGTGAAGCAAGGATCAGGACCGGTGGTTGGACCGGTGGTGTATTGGATGTTTAGAGATCAACGGATAAGAGATAACTGGGCGTTGATCCACGCTGTTGATCAAGCTAACAAGGCAAATGTACCTGTAGCTATTGCTTTCAATTTGTTCGATCAGTTTTTAGGTGCTAAAGCTAGACAGTTAGGGTTTATGCTTAGAGGCCTTGAGAAGCTTCAGGGGAACCTCCAAAATACTCTTCAAATTCCATTTTTTCTATTTCAGGTAAGCAAAATTGGTATTCATATATTCGACCCAGCTTACACGCACTCTGTTTTTGTATTTTGAATATGCATTGCTTAATCAATGTTCATTTTGCACTTATATTTGTGTTGTTATTTACTCCTTCTGTTTCAATTTGTTTGTGTTACTCTATCTTTTAGTCTGTTTATTAAAAAAATGCCTCTTCTTTATTGAGCTTTCCGCATTTTGGTATATTCTTAACTTTCTTAGACTCCGTCCTTAGTCAAAACCAGACAAACAACAAATAAATTAGCATTGCTAGTTACTTACAAAGAAGGGACAATGTGGAATTTGGATAACCTCTAGTTTTGGAGAATCTGAAGCAGTATTAGAATGAATTGAGTGTGAGCGGAATGGGTATTGAAGATTCATATGGCCAAATACTCCAACTAGTTTTGGGATTTACAGTTCAATCGATTTGGATGATTAGTTATGATCAAATATGACATTGTGTTTCATTTCATTTTTCATTGCGCCATTACACATACGTATATGCTTGTAGACATAAATATTCCCGTGATTTTGCGCTGGAACTCCTAAAGTAACTGTTGTATTGATCTCTATGATTTCTTTTCTTGTCCTTGTTTATTAGTAGTCCTTTTTAAGCTCATCATGCAATGGTTTGTCTTGAACAGGGAGAAGCAATAGACACAATTCCCAACTTTCTTAAAGAATGTGGAGCTTCTCTTCTGGTAACGGATTTCTCTCCTTTGAGGGATGTTAGGAGTTGGAAAGAAAAAATTTGTGAGAGGGTGGATGAATCAGTGACAGTACATGAGGTTGATGCACACAACATTGTTCCTCTTTGGGTGGCATCAAATAAATTGGAATACAGTGCTAGAACGATACGTGGTAAAATAAATAAGCTGCTTCCGGAGTATCTGATTGAATTGCCTGCAATAGAGCCTCCTAAGATAAAGTGGTCTTCTTCAAACCCTCCGATAGATTGGCCAAAACTAATTTCAGATGTTGTAAGGTAAGATAGTCGCGCTGGTCTAACAATCTTGTGATTTTTATATTTTTCAGACAACATATGCTATAAATTGAACACTGCACCAGGAAAGGAGCAGAAGTTCCTGAACTTGAATGGTGTGAACCAGGTGAAGACGCTGCATTCGAAGTGTTAATGGGAAGTAAAAAAGGGTTCCTGACTACCAGGTTGAAGACTTATTCAACGGACCGGAACAACCCTCTGAAACCCCAAGCACTTTCTGGCCTCTCTCCTTATTTGCACTTTGGGCAGATATCTGCACAGAGATGTGCTTTAGAAGCAAACAAAGTTCGGAAAAATTATACTCAGGTCGTGGAATCATATCTGTCTATCTACATTTGTGCTATAATTCTGCTTAATATGAAATTCTTTCTTCAGTCTATAGAATTAGTTGATAAGTTAGCTCTGCCCTTGTGCAATATTTCAAACAGATTTTGAACCAAGTATATCATCTTGATTTTCATTAGGTTTTATATTGCCTCGTGATTTACTATCCATTATCAGTATCCTGATGTTAAGCTTATATGGTTAATTGCTGCTTATGCAGGCAGTTGACACATTTCTGGAGGAAATGATTGTGCGCAGAGAGCTTTCTGATAACTTCTGCTATTACCAGCCTCATTATGATTCATTACTGGGTGCATGGGAATGGGCGCGTAAAACCTTAATGGAACATGCATCTGATAAACGAGAACATATATACACGTGAGTTAAATGCTTTCATTTGTTTTCTCAGTAGATCTACATTAACCAAGAAAAGAGTGAGATTCTTAACTATCTGTTCGTCAAATCTCTATAACTTCATAAGAATTTTCTTGAAGATGAAACATAAAGTTTGTTGTTAGATGCTAGTATTTACTCTTTATATGGTATTGAAGTTGGAAAGTGAATATGGTCTTTTGCAGGCGAGAGCAATTGGAGAAGGCACAGACTGCAGACCTTGTAAGTTACCTTTGCATCTAATTCTTACATAAACCAGAAGTGTCAAAAGAGTGATAATATTCAGTAGTGAGTGAAGAGTTATCAATCTTATTCGAAGACTTTCGCATGGCCCTGCTATCTCACCTGTTGCTCTTTGGTTTATAGCAGGATCCTCCTCACATATTTTCCAACTTGTTAATCGTTTTGTGTTTTGGTCAGCTTTGGAATGCTTCTCAATTAGAGATGGTTCATTACGGAAAAATGCATGGTTTTATGAGGCAAGTAATACTGCTCCATATTTATCCTGCTCAGCGACTCCGTCCCCATGGTCTTCTGCATCATTGAACTTCTCTAGCAAACATGAATAAGGTCGCTAAATTTTACAGAACAGGCAAAAGGAAAAGACAGAAATTTATGCAAATTTTTATGCAGGATGTATTGGGCTAAAAAGATACTCGAATGGACAAATGGACCAGAAGAAGCTCTGGCTATCACAATATATTTAAATGATAAGGTAATGCAATCTCTCTGCATTAAAAGATTACATTTTTTAGAGATGCATCAAAGTTCTGATCTAAATATTGTTGTTTTGCAGTATCATATAGATGGAAGAGACCCTAGTGGTTACGTTGGATGCATGTGGTCAATATGTGGCGTACACGACCAGGTTCTTTCTGCAACATACATAATATTTTTTGAACACTTCAAAAATGTTGATGGTTGAGTTGTTAGATCTTCGAAAAATAGTGCATTGCATTTTTGGATGATCCAACACGAGTACAAACAACATTTTTAAAGATTCTGATCTATAACAAGCACTTTCCAAAATAAACAAATTTAAAGGTTTTGAAAGCTTGTAACTTTGGTGAAAACTATGTTATACTACATTGTGTATGCTTGGATTCAGTAACTGCAACTGAGTTTTTTTTTTCATTTTTGGCCTTCAGGGTTGGCGAGAACGCCCGGTATTTGGTAAAATCAGGTACATGAACTATGCAGGTTGCAAAAGGAAGTTCAATGTAGACGGATATATTTCATACGTTAAGAGGCTAGTAGGTGAAAGCAAGAAAAGAAAAGCAGAAGTAATTTTGGACAAAAAGGCAAAAGAACTGCGTAATTAGCATTATTGATAGGCTATATTAATGTCATTTACTCTTGGATTTTGCAGAGAGTGATAATTGTTTAGTAACTAACCTTTTTATTTCTTTTGTAACTTATGAACCTTTTAGACCTCAGTATAAAGATCCTTTTGAACAAACCAAAATGTAGTTGTATTTGATCAAATTCTAATTGTTGTTTCTCTAAACAATGAGACTTACAGTTACTAAATGAACACATTGTTACATATATTTTAAGTGATAATCTATGGTACTCCATAAGTTTTTTTCCGACATATAAATGTAGTCAAAAAATTAACCATTTTGGGTCCTTGAGAAGAGATCCTAAAAAAAAAAAAAAAAGATACAGAATGTTACTTCCAAATGGGGCCTCTACATTAACAGAAATTACATTACACACAATGGAAGTCTTGAATGGAACCTATAAAAATGATACAACACACCCAAACCCCTAATTTGTTGGCACATTGTAACATTCTAGGGAATCTGAATGTTCCACCAACTTTGCATTTAACCTTTCAATGTACCAGATATCTACCAAAAGACTGTCAAAAATTGAAATGAATCAACGTAGTTTGGTATACAATTGGAATGCTAGCCTGGGAAATAAGAGATTTCGGTTGCCATCTTCCCCAGCAATTTGTTTCTAAATCTGCAAATCATCCAGCGAGAGCTCGTCTGCAGTCAGGAGCTTTAATTTCTGCAACACAATCAACCATAATAAGTCAATATAGGGCATATATCTCTAACTAGAGGCGGCGATGTGGAGGTAGGGGCGTAGGGTGGTGGATGGGGTCCTAGGAGGTGGGGGTGAAGATGAAGTGTTTTCGAGGACACAATCAATGTGAAATGTCATTTTGTGAAACTTGTTTTCACTACTTCCACTAAGGAAGTCATTTTCCTCATTTTGAAGTAACTTATTTTCTAAAGAAAATACTTTCCACAAATTATGACCAACCGAATACGAAAAATTCGTAAACAATTTTTCAGAAAATATTTTCCTCTGTACGGAACACACCCTAAGGCTATACAACTAGTTCTCCAACTAACAAATCAAGGAGTTCAAATGATTTTAAGATGCTCTGGCTTTTCCTAAGAAAACATTATTTGTGGTCCAAAAAATGCAAACAGAAGCATATATGCAAAAAATGTAAAACAAGATCCAGTTAAGGACATGCTTTATTGACATTCTCAAGAAGGCATTTCAATTATCAATAAAACGACGACACAAAAGCAATTGCTGTCCATTTCTGAAGGCAGTAACAGATTAATAATAATAATTTTAAAAAAAAGCTATCATTACTAACTGAAGAGATTAACTACAGTTAACAAATATTAACTCATCTATTATGGCACCCCAAACGAGAAAAGATAAAAAAAGGAGATGGGGGAGGAAGCAGATGAAGTGTCATACCGTAATGAATTGTGGAGGGTCATCGATGCTGGATGAACCAAGAACTACCTCTCTCTTCAGCTTTGTAGATAACTTGTGACAAGCCCGCAACTGAAACATACAAAGGAAAATGACTTTGAGATTACCATATATGACAAGTAAAGTTAGAACATTAACATGCTACCTAGGAAACCAAATATAAGCCAGAAATGGGAAGGGTGAAGTTTATTCTTTTTTTTTAAACCATAACAATGAATGGGAAGTGTTAAGTCTGAAAATAACACCTCTGATCGTGTAGCTCCACCAACTATAAATACAAAAATGCGTTGACCCATTTTCTTGAAATCGCTTGATGCGTGCCTCAGGATTGAATCACTGCAAGAGAGTGAAGGAATTCAATCAGCACTTCCTTTAAATGATTGTCTAGTGCTGGCACAGAAATGATATCATGACATATAATGGTGAGGTGTAATAATGTTAACCTAGAATATCCATCATCAGAATTTCGAGGGCGGGCCCATGTGGCTGTCCTTCTCGATCTCATTGAATGAGGAGTTGAAACTTGATTTGCTTGTATTGATGCAGACTGGGAAGTCCCATGGAAAGTTGGACTTGGATCATTCATGCAGGGATAATCATTCTTAGGTAATTCCCCTTTGTTGAGTTTTTCAACAAGTTCCTGCAAGATTAGAATAGCTTTGATCAGTTAACCATCTCAAAGTAGTATCTTCGGGCCTCTGAGTCACCCCAACCCATCAATGTGATGAATTACAGTGACCCTGATATTCAATTCTATTCTTGATGTCGGAGCTAACAGTCATGAACTACTTTTTCTTCAGAAAGCCTTAAGTTTGTTCTTTATCGCTGTTTGTTTGTTTTTCATTTGGACAAAGGGGGTTGGATCTGGGGGAGAGAACATGGAAGGGACCTAAATTGTCAAGTCCCTTGACATTGTTGGCTTTACATGTAGAATCATGACAACCAAAACATGATCAGAATCATCAGTTCATAGATATGGTGTCATAACACACACCCATGTAGCATACCTCTATCATTGGATAAAAACGAGACAACTGCCATGTTGATGCTTGATCAGTACGGTCTTTTCTAGCAGCGTGCTTCTTCTGTTATTAAAAAAAAGGACAATGAAATCTAATCAGAAGGAGCTTATCATGAATGCAAATAATTTCATAGCCAATCACGTACCTTGTGAACGTCAAACTTGAGAGAGAAAGATCCCAGTGAGCTTTTCTTATGATCTGTTGATCCCTCCAGCAATCTCATATTGTACACGGCATTCATGTCATCTTGGGGCAATCTCGCTAACTAAAGGGGTACAAATGTGAGTGTTCATGTGTACAAAGTAGTCTTCTACACAATGAGAGCAGCCTTGTCTACCATTCAAATAGTACTAAAGTGAAGTTCAAAGTCCATGTAGTTCCAGATGACACAAATTAACATGAAAAGGAATCAGAATTAAAACAATGTGTTATGCCACAGATGAAAATTCAAGTAAAACAGCAAAATTGTGTTTTCGACCACTAGGAAGACCATAACATGCAGTAGCTATCTCTTTATTTAGATTTTCACACCGTTAGTAGTTCAACCAAGAATAAGAAAATCTCCAATATAAGGTGACACTTGTTCGATTCAAGATATTGCAATAACAAATCACTGACCTCCATTAACTTGGAAAGTTTGTCACTCTCAAACTTCTCAGGATGAATGGACACATAAATCATCAATAAGCGTAACTTGCTTTCCCGTGTCACTTCCTGCAGACCACAGCTAATTGCTCAAATAAACAAATCTAGACATTATAGAGGTTTAACAATCTATACAGTTTCTACCTGATGAACCCTCAGGAAATTGATCAAATCTTTAGTTCCTGCATCTCCGAAAACAAGGTCCTGCTCTAATTGGCCAATTTCTTTTAGACTTGACTCCCTGATAATTCTGTTTAGCTTCCCGGCAATCTGGATTAGGGGACAAATGGTCATCATAGTCAGTCTGATGACTTCTTCAATCAAAGATCTTATCCACCACATAATAAACTAAATTAATAGGAAACTGAAAATATCTATATTAAACATTTGCTCAGGTAAAACATGACCGGTAAATGTAATTCCACCAATACACAAAAAAAATGAAGTGATTATCTACAGCTACTCACGTCACTTCAACAGTCACAATCACAATAAAACTCTCGCTACCAAAAATAAAATCAAAGATCACACCAAATATTGTGTTAATCCAAGCAAAGCACTAGAAAAATACAGTGTGTTCATCAATACTTGCAATTGTGCAAAGGTCAATGGACATTTTCAGCGACCTGTAGATCCTGGGTCCCAAAAAATGGATTCTCTCTATATTACATTTGTTCTCGAATTTGTCAGGGATATCTGGATGTGCTTCCTATATACTTCCCCCTCTCTTGTCTCGTACAACAAAGTTTGATTAGATATAGAATTGAGACAGTCATAAAATTGACTAGCATCTTGGTAAGCATAAGAATAAGAATTGTTTCTCCAAAAAAATGATTAGAAGATAAAATCATCTTTTCTGGCACTTGTTTCGGAAGGAATAGATGTTGATCAAAAATATTTGGCCCCCATTATTCATATCCTGTTTAGGATAGTTTCACCTATGCACTAAAATTGAGTTCTTTGATATTCATTTTATATAAGAGTAGTTTCAAAATAGTTGGAAAAATAATATTTCAGAGGGAAAAATATCTTAAATTTTGAAATGTTAGATAAATTTGAGTTCTTTAAGCCTGTGGAGATCATTTTTAATAAAGTACAAACTTTGTGAAAATCTAGAGAACATAACTATTATGGAAGCATTCCTAACGTTTTCAGAAACCTAAAATGTAGTCAATGGGGTTAGACAATAAGAATCCCAAATATAAGATATCTTTTCATAAACAATTATAAGAAATACAGATGTGATTTAACGTTTTAACCATCTTCCTTTAAAATTAATCTTTGATGCCAGAACGATAGAAAAACTCTTTAGATTTTAGCCTATCTTGCACACAAGATGGATCAATATCATGCACATTTGAGTAGCCTGCAGTTTGCCACAATACCAGAATAGCCATGATAAAATTACAATGCAAGTAAGAGCCTACAGCAGAATAAGGCTTAATGAATGACATAAAACAGTGCCTCTTGACCAGAATAATAAATAACTAACATCTTTAGCTGCTTTACGTTCAAAAGTGTAGATATAAAATCAAACTTAAGACTTCAAGGTGCAAACCATCAAGTGAAATTTTCAGAAGACTCACATCAACATGCAGGGAGAGCTTCTCAATTTGTTCACTGTATTGAGGTAAAGCCTGAACCATCTTTTGCAAATCCCGAGTAGATAATTGACCACCGTCCCTACAATTTTGAGAAAAAAGTGGAGTAAACAACATAACCTATCTAGTTTAGAATCTAAACATTGCAAAAAGAAAACATATGTGCTTCTAAGTCCAGACTTGCAGGTATTTTCCAAGTTTACCCAAATAAAAAATGTGCAACTCATTCTGCAATTAGTTCTATAATCTATAAGTAAATGGCTTAAGAGGTTTTCTAGTAAATGAGGATAGCCTATCGGAAACAGCCTCTCTACCTCACCTCTGAGGTAGAGGTAAGGTCTGCGTACACTCTCACCCCCCCCCCCCAACTGAGTGGGACTACACTGGGTCTGTTGTTGTTGTTGAGAATAGCCTGGCAGGCGTCCAACTTGTTTGTAAATATAGAGTTCATGGATTTTAGCTTTGTGCGGCTTCTCGTAGTTGATAATTGACACACCAATTCTTCCATAAAGAGAAACGAGCATCTTTACTAATAAGGAAACAACTTCAGCTGCACACTGGACGAGACTTGGAAAGCTTTTTCTTACTTGAGGGTCAACCAAACAGATCTCAGGTCAACCATTGTTTGAATCAATCACATTCCCAGATTCTTACATCCTATATATCATCTCTTGCAAATTGCATTAATTTTCGATCGTATCATGACAAAGCATTTCCAAACACATATTCAAGTGGAATTTTTTTAGAAAAAGGTTTTGTGAAATGCAAAAAGTGCAGACTAACCTTGAACCTTGATGCATTTGTGCAGCTTTATTCTTTGACACAAAGTTTGTCATCTTCTCATGCAACCTTTCACTAGCCTGACAAACCAATTACTGGTTAGAGATAGCATAATCATGTCCTATTCCTAACTTATACTAGTTATGCACTAGACCTACATCAGCAATGTGTGCATGGCGGAGCTCTAACCAGATAGGATCATGATCCTCCAAAAGAACATCTTTCTTCTCCGGAGGGCCACCAGCTTTGCCAGGAACCTAGCCTTACATTAAAATGTCACTGTTATGGTAGATTCAACAGCATTTCCATTAGAGAGACTCAGAACACACAACTCACCTCATGCACATATTTATTCCCGTCCATGTTTAACAAGTCATGGCACATTGCGTCATATGTCCACTCATGTATAATGGGAGCAATCTGGAAAACAGAGGGAGATAGAAAAGCATGTCAAGGAAATAAGAAATATACAAGACTACCTGGAGAATGGAGGAAACAAAGTTGAACCTGGTCTACTGATCTATCCACTATAAGCAACTCGCAAGTTTCTGTCTGTGGAAAGTGAGGTAGAGTAGATTTGTACTTTGTAAGAGAATTCCAAACACCAGCTGCAAGTTTTGTAGGAATTAAATCGCGAAAGGTTGTCATGGTGGTAGGATCAAGAGATTTTGCAGCGCGATAGCGCACCAAAGGAAATTCCTGTAGAAATTAATTTTAGCAAGGGTATCTCTTGTCTCTATGCTTGAAAGCTCCAGATCAAGATCTAAATGCTTACCCGCAATGATGCAAAAACTGTAGCAATACGGTTCGCCATCTCATTCAAACACAAACTACCCTTCCGAGAACCTTCATCATCTCCATAAAGTTCTTCAAGCGCCCTCTCATTATCGGTGATAAAACCCTATAGGGTAATATGGGATTGTTAGGAAGTGATAAATCAATACACTACTATTCTAGACAACCCCAACGCAAAATCTGCTGGCAAAAAATAAGCCATGTTTAAAGCTGTTGCATTGAAATACCTTCTTACTAATGAAAGTTACAGACAAGGAAGCTTGGTATATACAATATGATTCTCAGCTTCTCGCAGCATTAGCGATAACAATTTTCATAGAATTACATTCTCTAATTAAGCACAGAAACTAAAGCAGAAAAATAACAAATTTCATGACTTTTTGAGTGATGCATCATCATATACCTGGCTGTCAATAGCAAAAAACTCCAAATTCATCTGCGCAATAAAGCCCTCAATAAAAACAGTGACACAAATTAAAGCAATAAAAGTAAAATTAGCTCAAGAAAAGATTTCACTAAAAAGAAGGATAATAACTTCTCTCAAGGCACCAATGCGTGACAGAACACTTGAATCCCTCTTTATGTGATTAACCAACTCTTTAGCAATAGGTGAACTAAAGAAAACAAATGCCCTGAAAAGGAAATAAAGAGGAGCAGAGAATGAGTGAGAGAGGAAGAAGAAAAAATAACCAAAGCAAATCAGACTCTGACATCTACGATATCTAATTTCCCTCTATCCTTTTGATGAAGTCAAGCTTCCCTAACTCTTTGGAAGGGAATTGACCATCAGATTTAGGATATAGAAGAATAGATCCAGTTGAGATCAATAGCTGGCTTTGCATACCATGAAAATTCATATGAGGATTGGGACTTTTGGTCATCATAAAAGTACAGAGGTCTAAATCTGGGTGACTTAAAGGTCTTTTTTTCAGAATGCACTTATTAAACAGAGGTCTTCTCACTCAAATTGCATTTAGGTGGGACTGTACCTTCACAATGTTGGCTTGCATTCAGTAAAAGATGATGTGAAATTTCACATTTAGCAAATCTAGCTTTAGGTTAATTACTGCAAGGTGGTCTTGATAGAATCTTTGTTCAGTCTAAATGCAAGCTCCAATATAAAAGACTCAGAGAGATTGGAAGAATGGGGTTATATGAGAAAATGCTTTCTCAACTGATACTTGGGACAGCCTATCCTTCTCTCAAAATGTCCTCCGCCTGTGTAACATTTTTTCTTTTCCGCCGAACACAAATGTCAATTAATTTCTTCTTTCAATAATATGAATCAGTGCATTCATAGGTACAAGCGTACAACACAGTAATACATTATTTCTATCAACAGAGGCTAGGTAACAATGCACAATTGTCAAAGAAAAATATGTGACCAAGACAAAAGGCATTCAGAATGGAACTCAAGATATTTCTGGACGTACTTTCTGTACAAAGGTGATTTCCCAGCCATGTCAGATAGAAACATCAGAACACTGCAAATAAAAGAAAAGGTTAATGGCAAGTGTCTGTATGGATAAAGACATAGAATCTGCATATAGATATTTAGATATAAATAAACAGCAAGATTGATATTACTAAGATAAACAAAGAGCCAGCATAATAATAATAACATTTATCAACAGAAGTTCCTGATAATAAAAAAACGTGTCCTAGAAGTTCTGCTAATAATATCACAACAACCTATGGTTATAGTGGCAAGACAGAATAAAAGATCCTTCTATATCGAAAGCTAAGTTGAAAAAATAATAGGAAAATTCCTGGATCACCCATGGAGAAGAACCAAAACAGAATGGTAAAACCTCTACTATGAATGGAGTTTCTGATAATAGTCATTAAACTAATTGCTTGCAATATCTGTGTGTTTTCTCTAAACACCGCATAATAGTTTAGGTGTGAAGAAAATTCATAGTCAAATTACCTATTTAAACTATAAAAACTCATACAGAAGATACAAAGCCATACTCCTCCGCGATCACAGTCAAAATTCATGATACTTAAACA
Source organism: Solanum sitiens (assembly GCA_016801875.1). Lineage (NCBI taxonomy): Eukaryota > Viridiplantae > Streptophyta > Magnoliopsida > Solanales > Solanaceae > Solanum > Solanum sitiens. The sequence continues at coordinate 3,316,766 of JABWTJ010000013.1, forward strand.
AAAAATATCACATACTTAACAAACTGCAACCTCAAAAGTTTTAAGTGATTTCAGTTTAACTTCTATCATCCTATGATATGGTGAAGATACCAAACTGAAAGTAGAATAGACAACATATTCATTCATATAGGAAAAAATGGACAAGTCTTCAACAATCAGATGTTTAAGTGTAAGAAATTACTATCTCCATTCCATTTCATGTGACATGAGTATGAGTGGATGGAATTATAATTGCTAATCTTACTGGTACATCATATTGGTCATAGTACAAGAGTTGATCGGAAAGCACTACAAGAGTCCAACTCTGAGTGGTTCAGGAAGTTTGAATTTAAACAATTTGTGGAATTTGTAAAAAGAAAAATTGATGGTTAAATTGTGTCAAACATAAACATTCCAAAATGGAAATGGGACAACCAAACTATGCAAATGTAATCAGCTTAGTTAATAAACTTATTTTGTGTAATTTGCACCCTATCCTAATAATTTTATCATGTACTTCTTACTATCTTCATTTTGCTCAAATTTTGAGTTCTTTGAGTCGCTCTGTAAATATATGCCTTTTTCACCCTATAATGTTTTTCTCCTCACTATCTACCCATGAGGTCAGGTTAATGCTTCTTTTCCTTTTCTCTATTTAATCAGTTAATATTAGGATAATATTCCGTGACAATAAGTTTGCTCTTTTTTTTTCTTTTTTTTACTCTATATCATCAGTCTAGATTGTACCTCTCAGGAGAGTAATAGAATCTGAGGTATGTGTTGATATACAAACTCGCACAGCTGATCCCAAGAAGAGAGTCACTCACACGAATAGGATCAAGTACTCAAGGATGGATGAAACAAGCCGTACAAATAGAGGCTCAAGTCCTAGCAACTATTTCGATTAGGAGTTGCTTGCATCAGTTGGCGTTACCCATGCAACAAGGCGGGTGAAGATGTAGATTGTTTTCTTTTACAATGCAGCCAGGAAACTGTGGTGGGATCTTATGAGATGGTTTGGCATGTCATGGGTGATGCCTAGATTTGTAAAGGACTTGTTGTTAAGCTGGAAAGTTGGAAGAAGCTAGAGAAAGAGCAGTGCATGGAATGTTGTTCCCTTACTTTGATGTGGATTATTTTAAGAGGGAAACATGAGAGCATTTGAAGGGGTAGAAATGAATTTTGGTCAGTTGAGTAGTCTCCGATCACTTATTTATTTTTGGTGCACTCATTTAGTTTCTGGTTATATAGATGAAAGAACTATTATCTTTTGGTAGGTTCTTTACCTTTTGGTATACCTCTTGTAGGTGGCCGATTCTGGCCTTTTTGATTAATGAAATCTTGTTTACTTGATTAATAAAAAGAAAAAAGATACGTTCAGGGTGCAAAATGGAAAGAACATAATTTACAACATAGAAGTATACACCTATAAATGCTAGAGGATCTGAAAGATTGAACTATGTAAGGAAGTCAAACAAAGAAATTAGCATTAGTACTTCTCTTTTGTTGGTTGGATGAAGTATATCGCATCCATAGATGGGAGCGGCTGCCGTCGCTTGTATATGTCTTCAACCACTGCAGAAACATTGTAAACAAACTTTTTAAAGACTAAGTTCAGCCAAATCATACAAGAGAGATAACCAGTGAATGTGCAGAACGCCCACACCTCCGCACTGAAAACCCAGCAGACAACAATAGCTCTTTCAGTCATTCAAGATCAAGTTCGTCAGCATTCAAATATCAGCCGCCCGAAAGACAATAGTGACCAATAAATCACAGGATTGGCACATGCTATGGTGTTGCCCCATGAAATTTCTCCTAATTGACCGCTATATTCTAAGGAAATATGAATTTATTATATATTCAGGAACTAATACATGCTTCACCAGCCCAATTTTAGGTTTGCTAATCTTCAATAGAAAAGGACAAAATCACCAGGAGACCAGTAAACGAGATTAGACTGCACTTGCACCTTAAGAGGAAAAGTTAATAATCCAAACAAATGTCATTAATAAGATATGCAGTTATTTCCAGGTAGAACTGGAAAATGTAGCCTGCTAAAATACAAGGGCACAAAAGAAAGGGAGTAACAAACACTACATCCTATTCAGTAACGAAAAGATGAATGGGTTGAAGAGGTTAAGATTAATAATGTACTAGAAATGTCACCCAATACATGATACTACCAACACCACTTATGCACATTAATTCATTATGAGGGACCATCAGCATCATTCGGATATGAAGTTAAGATCACATAAACCCAGGAGGAAAACAAGATAATCTGCACATTCCAATGATATAACTAACACAGAGAGACATCTATTTAATTCAGATATGTACAATTTATGTTTTTTGAGAAGGTTAAAGATTATCATTGAATGGGCATCAGGAAGATGCCAACTTACAAAAGGTGTGATCAGTTAGCTCTAACACAAAGGACAATAAAACATTTCAGCACTAGTACAAGTAGCCTAAGCTACACTTAAGGAGCTAACAAAGTAAAAAAAACATGTCGACTCTATCGACAGGTGAAAGAAAATTCCAACTGAACAGTATGTGAAAATCTATACACATATACATAAAGTATGTATCACATCTGAAAGCATGTACAATAAAATTTATACACAACCATCAATGACTTGATTCAACAGTAAATCAAGATAGAAGTAAGAAATGAAAGTATGTGGCACCCAAGGGTATGGCCCAGTGGTTAATATGAAGTGGGGGGAGAACTATGTGCTCTCTAGTATACCTCCAAGGAGACAAAGAAAAACTAGGTGAGATCTTCCCACCTGCCTAAGCATTGGTGTGCAGAGTTATCTAGTATATGTGCTGGTGTGGGAAGTAGCAAGTACCAGTGGAATAGTCAAAGTGTCAACAAGCTGACACGGACACCATTGTCATTAAAAAAGAATGAATATCCCTAAGAATGGTCTGTTAATACTTACATGAAACTCCTTCCTCTGTGATATCTGCCATCTTGCATGCATATGACATTATTTTAACAGTTAGTTTATCCATTATGAGTACCTGCAGGATAGAGGATCAATAGAAGAACTATCTATGAGTTTCAGCAACCTGCATTCTTGGAATTTAATAGAAGTATTTCAAGCCACTTCAACACGAGTGAAGGCATAACCTTGTCGCAAATGGGTATATAATCTTCTTGAAAAAGTTCCAATTTATTTATTTTTTAGGGAAATCGCAAATGGGTATATAATCTTCTTGACAAAGTTACAATTTATTTATTTTTTGGGAAATAGTTCCTAAAGAATACTTATAAGCAACATGAATAGTTGCTATGAGTTTTAGACGTTATAGCATAGATTTGGTAAAGAAAAAGCTTTTCATCTAAAACCACATAATTTTATTTTTTTTGTTGAAAGTACAAATTTACAAACAGAATGATCTCTTCAAATTGTGAAACATATTGTAGTTGTACCTTCCATGCTGATTTTGAGTCTTTTGACTTGGCAGACCTGAGCATTTCATATAGTAATCCTACAAATATAGAAGGAAATGGTCTATTTCAAAAAAAACAAATATAGAAGGAAATGGTTGGAATAGGTTGATATGAATAGAATATCAGACAACACACTTCATTGCAAGTGAAAATAAGCAATCAGGAGTATATGGAAAATCTAGAATCAGTTGTGAATGTCTTAGGATCCCCTGTAATCTTTTGTCATAGGAATGAAGATCTTCCTAATAATCTGTTAAAATTTGTAATTAGGAACCTGTAACATGTTGTGGCAGGTTTTGATTTTTTGGAAAAGAAATACAAATTGTTACTGTCTAAAAAAAAAAGTGACGACGGAAGAACTCTTAAGGCAGAACTTGAGATCATTATTATTTATTAACTCCAAACGAACACATAATTTATCATGTATTTCTCAAAATTACAGGAAAAGGCTGCATTAGTGCAACTAGAGCTCCAACTGTAAATATAGTACAAAACAATTAACTGGAAAATTTTATAGCAGATCTTGGGGTGCATTAATCGGCGATATGCGGACATGAAAACAAAAGGGTGTCTTTATAAGGCGTCGGCAATCCGTCTCCTTTGAGCTACGATTTGGGGTGTGAGTTAGGCCAAGACCTAATTTTATATGGTATCAGAGCAGGACCTATCTCACCCAAAGGGTGTCGAAAGATGAAAAAGTCTCACATTGGTGATTAATAAGATGGGTGGTCTCTTTTTAATACTTGGGCAATCCTCCTCCGCTTTAGGGGTGTGAGTTAGGTCCAAGACCTAATTTTCAAGGGAAGCAAGTAACTCTCAATATAAGAACCCTTTTCCCATCATTGCAATTTGCAAACTAGTTTCATTAGTTTTTCATTTTGCAATAACCTGATTACAAACATCATAATTAATCAAAAAAAAAAGTTAAAATTGTCTATATTCCAGTATGAATCTTGACAAAGTCCTCCTGTAGACACTCATCTAAAGCTTAGTCATATTTCAATGATTTTGTTCTTGTAGCAACATATTTATTCAGTTAGAGTGTAGAGCTAAACAAGCAAACAAACAGGGATGTTGTTATCATAGACTCAGGCAATCAAGTTCACATGTATATCATCAGCATAGCTACTTCTTCGCAATTCAGTTGCAAAGCATTTCTCTTTACTCCATGGGTGTCAATATTTCTTCCTTCTTTTTTTAATGACTGATAAATACGTCTAGAACCAACTATTTGGGCCAACCACAACCTTTGAAACTTGGGAATGGTGGGTTATCCTTCTACCCCTTCTCCATTTAAATACTGGATATAGTTCGCTTGGCACAGGGCTCGAACTTGTTACCAAAGAAACAATTCCGCCAACCTTTGCCAACTGAGCAAACCTTTTGGGGGCAATCTTTCTTTTATATGACAGAACCCCACCCTCCCAACCTCGTGCGCAGTCAATAGTGGTCTCTCCCATTTCACTTACATGTTGACTTGAAATCCCAACCTGTTGATTGGAGAAAGCGTTCTTGTCACAATAGCAACCTAACTTGCCTATTCCTAAGGTGACAAATTAGAGATATTCCCTTAGGATCTTAGTGCAACATAGGAAAACCAAATAATTCACCAAAAGGGATGTAGAGCATTCATATAGTCGACCTGAACTAGTTTGAAACTGAGGCTAGTTGGTTGACTCATTGTTTCTTCAAGTGTTATCCCAATGGAAGCTTTCTGTACGCTTTTCTGGGAAAACAAGTTGTTCAGTGATTTTCAACTCCTTAAATGAGCATCCTCTCGTCATAACCTCATTATGCCTAGCAATTGTTTGTTTTCGCCTGGTACTTTGGATTGATGGCCGATGAGCTCATGCCATTGCTAGGCAGTTATTTCTCTCTCGCTCTCCAAGACAGGGAAAAAAGAAAGCTAGACACGATTTCATATCCTAGTCTATGGTCCACCTTACTTTGGTATCTACAAGTACTCTTGCGGTCTTGCCCTACAACTCCAGCTAATGAGTGACATTTAATTGCTGACAGTAATAGAACTCCACGCCTGTCAACTTCAATTCTAGATGCTTGAACCGAATGTAAAACCAGTCAGCAGAGCCACCTCTAGCACATATTCAAGCCAACTCCGACTTCAAATTCTAGATTTTGCTGGAATTTGCAACATGTGGTGCTAGATGAAAAGGAGAGATTCCTACGTTTGGTTGGCTAGCAAGTCTGAATCTATATAGTCGTTTAAGTTAGTCCTGAAGCAGTAGTCGATCCGGAGAAGGAATAGCCTTCGATATTGAATAGGAAATCCATTGTTCCACCACTTTGCATGTTTTGCTTTGGTAGCATTGAAGGGTGTGTGACTTCAATAAATAACAGAAGAGAGATATTTCATTATGTAAAAGATGTGCTTTCTTCGCAGTAGTTCTTCGGATAATAGCAACCATTTATTGTTACAGTGCAACTACTAGGCAGATTTGGTCTCTATTTATCAACCTGTTTGGAGCAAGCTAAGTAATGCCACAAGATATTAAGCAACTTGAATTATGTTGGGACAGAAAGAGAGTGGATAACATATCCAGAAAGACTATCACTGTGCACATCATCTGGACTGTGTGCCTTGAAAGAGACAGGAGATGTTTTGAAGGGAAGACTGAGCATATTCTTTTGTCGAGCTTAAATGATTACAGAACTTATATTCTAGATGCAAAGGGAACACATCAGGAAGTATGTTACAGTTTTAGGAATTTTGAGACTCTTTGAGTCAATAGAGAAAATTGAGTATACTGCTTCTTTTGTACTATATCCCATACCTTCTTGATGCTGATACCAAAAAAATTACTCTTACCTTATCAAAGGAATTTTAGAGCCCTAGGTTGATAGGAGCAAAAACAACGGAAAAAAAAGTTTCAAGCTTGGGTTTGACGGCTTAATAATACGCTGTAAGTCCAAAATTTGTTGGGGTTTAGGTGGTAAAAGTCCAAAGGGATAAAAATCAAGTGTGTTCATGAAGATCACAAATACTGTCTTGGACCTAGGGATATCCTTCCTAAGGCATTATAGAAGGTCTAAGAAACAACAAGGTAGAACGAACTTGCACCAAAATCTAGAAGTCCAAAGTAGGGCAGTTGTTTGATCTAGAATAAGGCATCAGGTTAAACAATGCATTAGAGAGTTGGGTGTTTATTGCAGTTTTTATGTTCCCTATTAACAATATAGCATATTTAGAAATTATCTTACGCCAGAAGTTGTTTATCCAAGGATTAAAATCAAAATTGTTTAAGGATGAAAGTACCCCACATGTATGATCTGAAGGATTAAAATCCAGAGATAATGTTATTGAAAAAGAATAGTCACGCATTGCAAAACAAATGCAATGCCGGTCTAAAGCCCCATATATCCTGAATTCATCCACGCCTAACAAGAAATACATCATTCCAATATTATCTCGGTTTCTTATGACTAAAAAGTAACAACCATTTAGCTCAATGACACCTCTTTGTCTGGTTCTTATTGATATGATAATATTTCCCGTTTATGGGTTTAATGCCCTCATTATCCCCGTTATACCTGATCTTATCAAAAAAATATCCTATATTAGCCCCGTTATACCTTATATTATCAAAAAAAATATCCTGTATTAGCCTAACCCCCAACAAAGAGAACCTCTTTTTGCATTTCCTGAAGAACACTTCATACGACATCTATAGCATCCCCACGCTTAAGAATGAAATGCCCAGAGCTTAACTTCCGCATTTCCACATGTATATTGACCACTACTTCCTTTAAAATCCCATGTCAAAAACTTCTCTGACAGGATACTCCGTCCACAATTTATGTCTAAATCAAGAGGTTGTGCATGTTATGATGTGTAGAATAATGTTGGTTTTAGGTTTATTCATTTTTAAAAAATCTGTTGACTAATTTAGATAGTTTCAATCATTTTCACTAATCTTTTCTTGTTGAGGTGGAGTTGCAGAATCAGTTTATGAGTTGTCAACCATCTGACAGAAAATATCCTACATCTTTTTTAGATAATCCAAAATAGTTGACCTCTTAGACTGTTACTATAAATGATAAAATTCCAGTTAGTGCTTCCTGGGTTTTGCAGAGTAAAAATTTCTCTGTTACATTCATTACAAGTACTCCAAAATATTTTCTTACTATACACTAGAACAGATGGTATAATTCCATTCTAATGATGCTAGTGAGCAACCAACTAAATTACAGTGATCAATGCTCGAAAAAGTGGAAGATAAAAGCTGCAACAGTTGCCTGGTAATTTAAAGGGATTTATACATAAACAAGAAAACTCAACCATTTGCCAGGTAAGGAAACTCAACACAAAATATCCTGAGGTTCATATGTTCCCACAATATTACGCAACAATTAATTTTCAATAAGCTCCAAAACCATAAACCCTGGTCCCCTTTTATAAGACTACCACCTAAAATTAGTACGAAAATCTTACTTTACTACAACACTTCAAGGTGAACCCAGCAAATAACAAATAAAATTATAATTACAACCAAGAAATTCCCGTGGGATAGTAAATGCACGTTCAAAGCTCGAGGGGTAATAACGCCCCTCTCTACCCTTCTCCAATTAAATACCAAGCTTTCGTCTGCAGTAGGATTCAAAAATGCAATATCCGCCTAATTTTAGGTCACTAATAGTGAATATAACCTGATGACTTGATTTCACTCCAAACCATTTTGACAATTTATCCCCCACAAAAAAAAAAAGTTCGATAATTAGATTACCAAATAATAATTCTCAAATGAACATCTCTTTCTTCACGAGGTAGGAGTGAGGTCTGCATACACACAACCCTCCCCAAAACCTCACTTGTGGGATTACACCGAGTATGTTGTTGTTGTTGTAATTCTCAAATGAACATACAGAAATTAGTACCAATCAATCAACTGACTATGCCAATCCCTAATATTCAGTCTACTTTATTCAGGCAACAAAAAGCACAATTTACAAAACTGGATCAAGGAAAGTACATTTCTATTCTACTAACAGATTGATTAATACCCTAATAGTTGCAATGAAAGGCGATTTCAAAACAAAAAGATGATTATAGAATACTCACTGTCACGTATAACTTGCCGGAAGTTCTTGTAATCGCTTCCCTGCGACGATGTATCGGAATCAGACATCGACATGATTGATTTTCCACCAAAAAGTAAAATATGTTTCAGTTTCCGTTTCTCTGTGTGTGTGCGTGTGGACTTTAAATAATTGATGGATCACAGAGATCGTTGTGATCGAAAAATTGGAAATGGAAATTCTCAGTGGTTTAACAATTCACAGAGAGAGAATTAGTCGTAGTAATTTTCGCACGTTGACTGTTGAAAGGCACAAAGTTGAATTGTCTCCGACGATATGACTATGACCCGAAACCATTTCATCATTTTCCGGGTCGAACCAACCGTCCAAAGGGTCATACCCGGAAACTAATTTATTAACATTGAAAATAATCAACATTAATTTATCGGAAAAGCTCAAAAATACCCTTAAACTATCTGAAATAGCTCATATATACCCTTAAACTATATTTTGGCTCAAAACTACCCTTCCCGTCAAACTATTGGATCAAAAATGCCCTTCTAATTAACGGAAATTGTTAAATGCCATGTGGATGCCACATGGCATGCCAATAGGATTCTACTGCCACGTAGACTAAATAAAAAGGGTCAAAAATACCCTTAAACTATCCAAAATAGCTCATATTTACCCTTAAACTATATTCGGCTCAAAACTACCCTTCACGTTAAACTATTGGGTCAAAAATACTCTTCTTATTAACAGAAGATGTTAAATGTCATGTGGATGCCACATTGCATAACAATAAGGTTCCACTGCCACATAGACTAAATCCTTAAATCCTAATTACTCCCCCCCCCCTCATTTCATTATTTCCAGAAATGATATATTCACCCGTTCTCCCTCATTTAGCGGCTAGGGTTTCACAGTTCTCTTCATCGCTGGATTTCAAAGTGGATATTCTTGGTTCTAGGTTAGTAAAACTTTTTTCTTATTTCATAATGTTTATGATTTCAAAGCATAATAGTTAGGATTTCACAACTTTCCCCTATCAGCTAAGGCTTTGTAGCTTTCTTCGGGGCTGAGTTTCAAAGTGGATATTCATGCTTGTAGGTTAGTAAATATTTTTTCTTATTTTATTATATTTACGATTTATAAGTATGATAGCTAGAATTTCACAACTTTCCCGTCATTTCGCGGCCAAGGTTTCTTAACTTTCTTCGGAGCTAAGTTTCAAAGTTGATTTTAGTGGTTGTAAACACAATAAAATAAGAAAAAAGTTTTACTAACCTACAACCAAGAATATCCACTTTGAAAACCAGCGATAAAGAGAACTGTGAAACCCTAGCCGCTAAATGAGGGAGAACGGGTGAATATATCGTTTATGGAAATAATGAAATGAGGGGGGGGAGTAATTAGGATTTAGGGATTTAGTCTATGTGGCAGTGGAACCTTATTGTTATGCAATGTGACATCCACATGACATTTAACATCTTATGTTAATAAGAAGGGTATTTTTGACCCAATAGTTTAATGTGAAGGGTAGTTTTGAGCCGAAATATAGTTTAAGGGTAAATATGAGCTATTTAGGATAGTTTAAGGGTATTTTTGACCCTTTTTATTTAGTCTACGTGGCAGTGGAATCCTATTGGCATGCCATGTGGCATTCATGTGGCATCCACATGGCATTTAACAATTTTCGTTAATTAGAAGGGCATTTTTGATCCAATAGTTTGACGGAAAGGGTAGTTTTGAGCCAAAATATAGTTTAAGGGTATATATGAGCTATTTCAGATAGTTTAAGGGTATTTTTGAGACTTTTCCGTTAATTTATTTTGAAATTAAGTGTAAAATTATCAATTGATTACACAAAGTTGATAAATATTGTTGGACATCTCAAAATAGTATAGTAGACAACTATTGTTGGATAGAAGGAGTAATAGATAGAATTGTTTCGTCCATGGTAATTAGGAGTGTTATTCTTAAATGAAATACTATTCGATACGAATTTAAACTAATCAAATTTTAATATAAATATTAAACCTTCGATGTATAAAAAAAATGACTAAACAAGTTGATGTCCAAATTTAACAGCAAAATCCTGTTATCTCTTCTTTTTTGGGTACGTCTTTCAGCGAAGTTGTATGGAGCTTTTAATTAAGAAAAAAAAAGATGTGTTTAAAAAGAAAAGTGCCAAGAATTTGTAGGGACCTAATTAGGAAAGTTTGGAGAATTACTATTCATTTATGGGAAATTATGCAACAAAATAAATTTATATTATTTAATTACTCATTATATATGTAGTTTACTATAATTATCACTCGTCACTAACACTATACATTAATTACGTGGGTTGACTTTGAGTTTATATAATTAGTCACGTTTGTATATGTATAATTCGCCAGAATATACAAATACATATGTATAATATACAATTATTTAACATATCTACATATACAATTCACCTCTCTCCCTCTCTCTACCCTCTCTCGCTTGCCTCTCTCCTCCCTCTCCCAATCTCGCTTGTCCTATATACAAATGTATATGTAAAATATACAATTATATTTATATACAATTCACCTCTCTCCCACTCTTTGCCCTCTCTCGCTCGCCTCTCTCCTCCCTCTCCCAGTCTGGCTCGCCTCTCTCCTCCTCTCCCACTCTCGCTTGCCATGTATACAAATACATATGTATAATATACAATTATCTAACTGATATACATATATAATTCACTTTTCTCCCACACTCTCTCGCCTCTCTCATCTATATAACATGTAGCTACGAATTGTAATTATCAAGCTATAGGTATGAAGAGTAATTAGGCTATTTTTAAGTGGTCATATGTGAAAGTTTCCCCTAATTTATTTGTCTAATTTTTTTAGTTTTTTTTATAAAGAATGTATATTTAATATAATTTGTAATTTTTATTTTTTAATTTTTGTGTGATATGTTTAAATACTAAAATTGAAGAAAACTTTAAATTTTTCTACGCATATTTAAATAAAATCACAAGATTTTTTTTTTTTTTACTTTCATAAAATTTATATTAAGTCATAATCATACTAACAAATTAAAATGATGAAGGTAAATATATGGAAAAAAATATATATGCGCGTTTGATGTTATTAATTAATTTTATAGACACGGTTAAGTTTCAGCCTAATTCTAGAACAGTAGAATGATTCCAATATTACATATCAAAATATTACAGGGTGGAATTATTTGTGACACAAGATTAGCTTGAAAAGTAGTAAAATTTTGAATTTGACTTTCATTTTCTAGTCTTTAAGTTGGGGCAGAAGGTTTGAAATATGATGCATTTACATGTAAAAAAGAAAGCTCTAACATAAATGTATTGTTATATCGTGTTATTTATTTATCATATCATCATATTAAATTTAAGAACAAAAATTATATGTTATTGTAAGTCAATTTAATTAATTAACTTGTGCGTCATACTGATGATGCAACTATTTAAATAGGTGATGATAAAATTATAAAGATGACTATATTAAGATTCTTATGAGCAATGCATTTACATTATGATATTCTATATATTTAGTGTTCTTAAACATATAATTTATTTATAGCGTCATATTTATGTTGCTCGTACACTTTTAGATTGACATAACTGTTAAGAAATAATAATTGATATAGCAAATTTACTATTTTACCTCTATTAATTATGAAATAGATGAATTAAAAATTTAAGATTTTCAAAAATTCGATATTTTCCAAAGTAATAAATTGAAATTATAATATAGAAAAAAATTATTCTTTTCTGATTTGTCAAAATGGACAAGTAATTAGAGACACTAAAAAAATGTGGACATTAGAAACAAAGGGATTAATACCCCTCTTTGAAAAATTCTTTTTGGACCAAATGGTATTTTACCTATGTTATTTTACTTTTTTGAAAATTTTAACCCTTTTAACTTAAGTACATTTTGACTAAAAATGGAAAAAATATTAATTTATTTTAAAATAAAAAAAGATATCATACATTTTTTTAAATTTCTGGCCTAGACCGTTTTTCTAGCCATTTAGCATTACCCTTATTATTATGGAAACTTTCACATATAGCCATTAAAAAACAATCTAATTACTCTTCATAGCTATAGTTTGATAATTACAATTCGTAGCTACATTTTATAGGGAGGAGAGAGGCGAGAGAGAGGGCAAAAAGTGGAAGAGATGTGAATTATATATGTATGTTGGTTAGATAATTGTATATTATACGTATGTATTTGTATATATGACAAGCGGGATTTGGAGAGAGAGGAGAGAGATGAGCGAGATTGGGAGAGAGGCAAGCGAGAGAGAGTGGGAGAGATGTAAATTGTATATGTATATTGGTTAGATAACTGTATATTATACATATGCATTTGTATAAAAAATAAACGAGATTGGGAGAGTGAGGAGAGAGGCGAGCGAGATTGGGAGATGAAGGAGAGAGGCGATTGAGAGAGGGCAGAGAGTGGCAGAGAGGTGAATTGTATATGTATATTGATTAGATAATTGTACATTATACATCGAAGTCAACTCACATAATTAATATATAATATTAATCGTGAGTGATAATTATGGCAACTATAGCTATATTAAATAATTAAATAATATAAGTTGTTTAACCGCGTAATTTTTCCCTATTATTTTACCCAAGTCAAAATTAACATCCTAAATGTTATTTTGAGCTATGTGCGACAAAAAAAAAAAAAGCATGTCTTATTCATATGATGAAAGCAAACTATGTTGTACATATTATTATATGTGAAAGTGGTCAACCATATTGCATCAGTTATACAAAGTTATATTAGTAATCAAAATATATCAACTAGCTCTTGATGCTAACTTAACCATTTTTTAAAAAATAATGTGTATAAATTAATACATAAGACAAATATTTGTTTTTCAATGTAACATCATTCCTGAGGATAAAGATTATACTTTTAATACGTATTGGATTTCCAAAGGGTGAGAAAAAGTCTATAATGAAAACGTTTTCCCTTAACCGCTAGTGCTTGTTGTACATGCAAATCTAAGATGTCAAAATATATGAAGTTAACTTCATTAAAACATGTGACCTAGCGATTAATGGATTGAATGAAAATCGAGATTTAAATCTTAATAAAAATAAAAAATACTAGATTTTTATTATAAAAGGTAGGTAAAAATTTGAAGACAACTATCGTGATGGACCCAAAATAAGAGAGAGTCTAACAATCATACTAGAATATACTAGTCTGAACTTTTGTGAGCATGGGGGAGGTGCTCAACATAGGCTCAAACATGTCTAAAGCGCTTCGTTAGTAAAATTATTCGATATTTGTGTTAGTAGTGAAGATAACAAGTATATAGTATTTGTTGTACATGTAAATCTGATATGAAAATCCATGAAAGTGTTTCTTTTAAAAACTAGTGAGTTGGACTTGTTGCATTGGTCCCAACAAGTACTCAATAAGACAAATTTGAAGGATGAGGAAACCTAGATGAGGGCTGTCAAAGACAATAACAACTCATGTACACCAACAAGAAACTTTACTACTTTCTTGTATTGGCTTATATTGGCTTATAGGTACCACAAGAAATAAAACTACTCAAAACAATTTTTTAAAAAAACTACTCATTCATCACAACTTACAATGAATATGTACCTTACTATATATCTAGTTGTACATAATAATGAGATTCCATAGGGAAGTTTTTGTCCTAGCCCTTTTTTCTAAAACAAAAATAATGGGTGAATCGAATCGAACTTCACAGTAAATTTTTTTTTTTTCATGTTCGATATCTATATTAAGAGTCACGATTAATCTGAACAACCGGGGCCGGCCGGCCCGTAGATCTAAAAGGATCCAGCCATAGGCCTGACCGGATATCGTTTGTCCACAAACAAAACAAAAACAAGGTTGGTTTTTAGTAGTAGTTCATGAGACCTCACTCGGACTTGAGATCCTTCCCCTGGCTGGCAGGCTGTCTTAAATAAAAGGAATGCACATAAAGACAAGACAGCTTAAGCTTCACTGAAAGATAAAACCCTAGGTAAGCATTGCATAAGACCATAAACCCTACGCTCGAAACATCTAATTAATAGTGGGAATCATATCTATCGCCAACCACAATACTCCATGGTCATTCTAAAATGATGTTAAGACTCCAATCTACCAAACAAGAAAAGTTTGACAAAGAAACTCAACAATTTGACCAAGTAATGAGTAAATCAATGCAAGAAAACTTACAACAACAAAACGCCAAATATTTCACTTTGCTTTAAAAAGTCCTCCAAAATCTAATAAGTACATAAAAAAACAAAATTAAACTAAATATTTTTCACATGATGTGTATTTTTTTTTTGTTATGTAGGTGATGGGGTTATTAAACCCTCATTGTTGTTAATGCCAATATTATTATTGTACCTGCAAAGCACCTTGCACTTGACCACATTGTCATAGACATAGAACCCTGGTGTAACCATGATCCTAACCATGTTAGGGACCAACTTCTTAGCCTTGTCTGCACCCATATCCTCCATGTAAATTGAGTCAAATTTCATCTCTTTATCCACTCTGAAAATAGGCAAAGTTGGGTGTAATGAGTTAGCCAATAAATGCACTAACCATACTGCTTTTGATGCACCAAAAAAGGCTTGCAAAAGTGGTTCAGGCCAAGCACGGTTCCATCCTAACATAGCAACAATTTCACTCATTTTCCTATCACAAAACTTGCTGAATTCTTCACTATAAAATCTTGTCCCTTTGCTTAAAACTTCCTCCCATGTTAAGTCCTTTAATCGATTGTACAAACCGAAATTCGATTCACAACGATCAATGGGGTTCAAGATTTGGTTACAACAACTCTTTTGATATCCAACAGATTCAAAATCATCATAAAAAGCTTTGTTTAACAAAGCTTCAAGATACACAACTAAGCCTCTGGGGTTTCTTGATATTGAAATCTTGATTTCATAGGGTTGGAGTAATAATGCAATTCGATCATAAACTTTGCTACCAATCTGTCTAAGTTGAAGAGTCATCGATCGACTTAATATCCTAACAGATGATCTTGCCTCAGAGACCATAACTAAGAAATGCTCAATCACTTTATCCTCTTCACTAAATTTCACTCTTTGAACCAAACTTAAAGAGGATTTGTTAGTCATCATAACATTGTTGTTACTACAAACATCAAGACCAGACTTCAAATTATGACAGTAAATTTCAAGTTTGTTTAGCTTTTTCTCAAGCTCAACCATAGAAAACTTCAATCTTGATGCTTCTAAAATAGCCTCATCTCTTTTCCTAGTAGCTTGAATAAGCTTATGTGAAACCTCAGCTAATGCAATTTTCCATTGTTCCTCTTTTGTTGACACTACACCAACAACAGAAGACTCAACTTCTGATGATGATAATGAGAATCTTGGACTTTTTTTAACCAGATTAGACAGAACAGATTTGAATAAACCACCATGTGGACTATTAACAGAATTACCCTTGTTGTCTAATGGAACCACAGTGATTTTCTCCCTATTGCTTGGCCTACACTTGTTACACAAAACTCCTTTATCATCATTTTCTTGCCTCTTTTTGTTACACACTTTACCTTTATTCTCTGTTTTAGAGTGTAAAGGTGTTGGATGGTGTCTGTATTCACCTTCACTTGGAGTTGTTTCTGCTCTAAAACTGCTTCTCCCTTGTGAATACTCTTCTTCTTCATTCCCTTCTTCAATCTACAATCAAAAAACACAAACCAAAAATCATAAAAATTCAATCTTTTTGAGGAAAAAAAACACCTAAACAGAGTTTGCTTAAATACCCATAAGAGAAAAAAAGGGTGAAACTTACAGGAGTAAAAGGAGAAGATGAATTAGCCATGGAAATTGAATTAAACCAAAAGGGTATTGATTATAAACCAAAAAGATTGTTTCTTTATGTTCAAAATCTTAAAGGGTGGTGAAAAAACTTTAAAACATCATAAATCAAGAATCAATGAGCAAAAATCAAGAATTTGCTTGAATACCCAAAAAGAGAAATGGTGAGCCTACAGGAGTGAAAAGAGGAGGATGACGAGGAGAAATGGAGGATTTTGAGGAGGAAGAAGAAGAATTAGCCATGGAAATTGAAGTTAAATTGAAAAGGGTGAATGAGTATATAAGAAAAAGATTGATTCTTTTTTGTTGAGAAAAAAACTCAAAATGTGTTTTTTCGTCGGCTTGTAATCATGGTTTTGAATGAATCACAGAACAGATTTGCAGGTTCTTTTTTCTGAAATCTGAAATTATATTTCAGCTTCTTCTAACCTATAACCCCCCAACCCGTAGGCCAATTGACTACAGAGGCGGAGTCAAAATTTTTGACAAATAATTTAAAATTTAAAGAAACAAATACACTAAGTAATTGAAGAAAATTTGACATCTACTATATATACCTAAAAAAATTGTTTTGTCCATATAAAAATAATATAATTGTTCATCTAAGAGAGTTCGATAAAACCGCTAAAGCTATGGTGGCTCCGCTACCGTAGACATGATACAGTGAATGAAGTTGTTGTTTCTTTAATTCATTTCGAATTTAAATTTTGGATATGAAAAAATAGTTCTAATTGATAAGGAGTGTTTTTCGGAGGTCCTACATGATTATATTGAACATATCAAAAAATGCTATGCACGGGATGAAATTGCTATTTCTTTAACTAGTCTCGAATTTAAACTCTAAATATAAAAAAATCCTTGATAGAAAGTATTCTTTTAAATAAGACCGTAATTTGAAATAACGACTTTGTATCAAACACAGAGTGAAAAAAACACCCCACCCTACCTCGTGGAGAAATCAGAAGAATCAGAATTTACCAAGGTCAGAATTATGGAGTCCACGCGCTATGAAGTGTTTAAGGGGTTAACTATGGTCTACTATTACGTGACACATGGGATCGTGAGTTACACGTTTTGATGTTGAGTGTGGGTCTCCCTTTATGACTTAATAAGTCAAATGTCAAATGTAGTTTATTTCCATTTAATACTTTTTCTTAATCCTCTTTTTCTAAAATATAAATAATGGAAAAAAAAATAAAGTAAAACTCAACTAATTTAGACTTATATTTGATATTATAGCCAATTATCCATTTTTGAAATATTATTATATGTACAACTCTTTTCTATGATATTTTTAGACTATAATTTGAAGATCTTTGGTAAAATTTAAATTATAATTTAAAATTATATAAGTTATTATGAATATTTTACGCAAATCTAATATTATCCAAAAAAAATATATGCTTCTTTTAGGATTATATTTGTAAGACATATAAATAGGAATAAAATTTAACTAGTTTCTTAGAAGAACAATACTTACGTTTATTAATTAATTAAAGAAAAATCATATTAACGAGGTTTTAAATTGAAACTCAAGAATAAAAAAGGAATTTTATCTAATTTCTAATCTCACTGCCATTTTTGTTATTCTCTCATTCTTATTTGGACACCCATTTAAATGGAGAGGATTTAAAATTTAATTTTTGTTTATAAGAACTTGCAATTTTATACGTGTAGAATAGGTAAATGTGTTAAATTAACCAATTACTATAAATTAACCATAGGAAAAGATTGAAAAAATGGTTATAAATCATTTAGCGTGTTACATTTTACAATTATAAATATGAAATAGAAAAATGAATCAATCAATATTGAATTATTTAGCTATTTCTATAATTACATTTTTAGAACTTAATTAAGATACACACAAGCTCACAGAAATAAAAAAAAATCCCTAATATAATTGAAAAATATTTATATGGTAATAAATTTATTATAAAATAAAAAAACTTCAAATATTTTTTTAAAATAAATAAATAAATATATTTGCAGCATTTATGAGTAGGTCCATATCCTTGTCTAGAATAATTAAATAAGGACAATGATCTCCCAAAAAATGGTCGATAATTTTTTTGGATTTGTCTTTTAACCAGCTAGGCACTATATATATAGATAAATATTATATGGTTATATGTTAAATTTCCACCATACCTATTTATATTATATACTTAGCCTGTTTGGTCAAATGGATTTTTATCTTTTTCCTTTAAAACAGCCAAAAAAAATCACAAAAAACTTGTTGAGTTCCAAGAAGGACAATATAACATGATATGATAAATTATAAAATTAAATGAAGCCAAATAGAAACAAAAAAAACCATCATGCTTAAATTCTTTTTTTTTGTTGATAAAATTAGTAAAACTCTGTGAATTGTCCTTTCGTCATTATTTTGAAAATTTTAAAGTTTCACAATTTGTCATTTTTCTAATGTCACAGCCGTATAATGTCGACCATATTATATATATGTACAATTTTTTTTTCCTTTTCCCACCAGGTACGCTACTAAAATAAATAAATAAATAAAATAGATTTTTAATTGATTTTTGGGAAATACCAACATCAAATGGGATGATGATTTTATTTTGGAAAATATCGACTTTTAAAGGTAAGTTTATCAATAACATAATTATAAAATACATTATTCGAAAATCATGACATCGTTGTTTTTGTTGTTTTACGATATGTTTTTTATTTCTGTTACTAGACTGAATATTTGTTGTCTTAATTAGATTTTGATTCTTTTATTTACATTCTTCAAATCTTTTCGCGCTAGAAATCGACCTCCAGGAGGCCACTTTTGTAAAATTTCTAAAGATATCAATCTCTAGAGAACGATAAGACTTTTTTTAAAATTTTTCGGCAATGAAAATGACCTCTAGAAGTTGATTTTATGTAAAACATTAATAAAACTTATTTAGTCAAAAATAGATATTCACAAGTCAAATTTTTCAAAAGAAAATAAAAAAATTTCAAGGGTAGCGGAAGGAGTAATGAGAGAAGGGATTATAAGGTAGAGAATAAAATTCTCCCAAAGACCCCAACAATGTAAATATATAAAAAATTTCAACCAATTAAACTATTAAAATTCGTCTTTAATATTTTTTAAAAAGTTTAATTTATATTTGGTCCCAATTAGCCTCGTAAAAAATAAAGAACTATTCACCTTTTCACTACCATCCCAAGTTAGATATTTTGTACACACCATTTTGCAATACGTAAATGAAGACCAAATTAAAGATAGTAATTAATGACACAATATCTTTTTTCATTCTGCATTTAGTACTACCACCATATCGTACACCTAACAACCACTTTCTTGCATAATTCTCCCTTTTTTAATTTTATTTTTATGAAATCATTTTCTATTAAAAGAAATTAATAATAAAAAATTGTTCTATTTAAAATCCTTAAGAGATCGTTCAATTTGAGAAATAAATTATCTCAAAATTATAATATGGAGACTATAAATATTTAATGGATATACGATATATCCTTATTAAAAAAATAAAAAGATTTTTGTGTTTATTTGTTACTATAAAGCCAATTTTACTATGTTATCAACTTTTATAGAAGTACCCCTCAATCGAAGAACAACCTACCACCACCACCATCACCACCACCACACATTCACTCGATTTTTCAAATAAATTGTTTATCACATCCTTTTGAGTTCGACTTGATTCTGGTGATTAATTAATTTAACTCACAAAAATAACACCTAAATATAATCACGAATACTCAATACTTCTAATATGAAGCTTATTTATATAGTACACACAAAAATTTATCAAACTTTCAATAAAATATTACAATTGGAATCAACACTACACATTTTCAAGATAAAACTCAATATAATATGCAGTTATGCTGAAGTTTTCTTCACTTGTAAGGAGAGAAATAATTTAAATCATTAAATAACCAGAAAAAATAGTTGTGGAAAATTAAATGTTTTCATTTAATTAAAATCATGAAATAATCAGGAAAGAAGTCATGGAGAATTAAATGTTTCATTTAATTATGTACATTCTTGATTTGCATGAGAGTCATAAAGGCAAAAGAATGAAACAACCATAAAGAGTGAAATTAAATTAAATTAAATTAATCGTGTGAATGCAAAATAGAACCATTTGGAGAAGGACTTCAATCCCACCCTGCATTAGCGGAACCTACATTTATGGTACAACAAATAATAATAATAATAAAAGAGAAAATTACATATACGCAAATATATACTATTTAATTAATCAATATAGCTATAATTTACCTTAATAACAATTCGCGATCTACTTTTAGCTATAGTTACGTGGCTCAATTTTTTAGTTTTGCATAATTCACACGTTTATATAATTCAAAAGTTGTATAATATAGTTTGTATAACTTGAAATTTGTATAATATAATTATATACTACTGTTTACACTTCTGATGTTTGTAATAGTATAAATTCGTTATTTCAAGTTAATACAAATATATTCGCGAATAATACAAATAATTAAGACAACTCAAACTATAGCTATATCTTGTAAATATGCAAACTATATCTATAAAGAATAATAAAAATATATTATTATGGCTATTTGCGAAAATTCTCTTAAAAAAACACATATGAGTTATAGAATATGTGGTTTTATTATAAATATTAAAGTCTGAAATATTTGAAAATAAAAATCTCTTAATAACAATTATTTTACTTTTATTATAGCATGGACGAATTCAAAAGTCGCCAAAAGGGCCTCATAAAAGTGGTCACCAACAGTTTAAAATCATCTCAAAGCTAAAATAAAGTAGAGTTTTGCATTTTTCAACCATAAGGTTGGCTATTCATTATAGAGTTCCATCCTAAATTTTACTTAGATGTGTTGTATATATATTTTATTCAAAATTAGTATCATTTTATTTGAAATTTTGACTAAATCTAAGCATCTGTATGAGTTTGTTGACCATTTGAATCAATCGAGCTAATAAATTTCAATAATCATATGATTAATCAAATCAAAAAATATTTATACTTATCATTTTGTAAATAAATATTGTTTTACTTTCATTAGTGAATCTACCTGTCATGAATCCATAGCTAATTGACTTCAAAAACTGTATGGTTAAACCAAACAAAACGTTCATGTGTGTTAACATTTTTGAATTCTTTCATACAAACTATATAGCACTAGTTAATATGTATTCATATAATTCATTTATTTTTATAAAATTTTAATTGTGCTATCCTTAGCAATTTACACACACTTAGCTTAGTTTCACAAAATATCTTTCATTTCCTATACCAACAACAAATCAAATAACCTTATTCACCAAAATTGAGATAATTGACAAGAAATCATCTTAGGACCTTGTGATATACCACTTTATCGATGATCACTAGGTCACACACGATCGATGATAAATAATATTCATATAACGGAAAAAGGATAAATATACCCTCGAGCTATCGTAAATGGTATGCAAATACCATCCGTCATACTTTTAGGACATTGGTGCCCCTGCCGTCCAAAAACTAAAGCATATATACCTTTTATACTAACGTACATACACGTATCATAATATCCCTGAACTATCGTAAATGGTATGCAAATCCCTCCGTCATACTTTGGGACATTGGTGCCCCTGCCGTCCAAAAACTAAAACATATATACTAACGGACATACATATGTCATAATCTTATACATCGATTCGACATTTATCAGGGGATAAAATTGCGCCACGTGTCCCTATTTAGTCTACCGTTAGAGTGAAGGGCATATATGCTCTAGTTTATGAACGATAGGGGCAATAATGTGTCAAAAATATGACGAAAAAATTCTGCATACCATTTACGATAGTTCAAAGGTATATTTGTCGTTTAATCCTTTCTCATAAAAATATCAACTTTAAACCTTATCTTTTTTGTGATGATGAATTTACACAACTTTTGAAGAAGTGAAAAAAAAAAGAAGAGCAAAATGTAGACTGAAAGGTGTCATTCTCTTAACATTAAAGAATGGTAGGTATGTGTGTTGGTGGTGGTATTAAATATGAAAATGAATAGTAATATTATTAATAGTAGTAGTATTAACTCCCCTCATCTACCATTCATTAAATTACATAGGCAAAGATGGACACATATCATTAATCAAACATCTTACATATACAGAAGCAAAGAAGGAATAGGGCATGTGAAAGTAATAAATGATAGATCCAACACTCATTGTGCACTATGTTTTCTTATGTGATTGTGATTGTCATGTGCTCCATCTTCATTTTTTTATTTTTTTAAAATTTTTAACAGGCGCTGATTATTTCCAGAATATCACGGGTATCTTTTTATTTTTTTATTTTTAAATTAGACCAAAAATAAATAATTTTTGTAACAAAATTGACAATAAATAGTTTACTAGATATTTGAGCAAGAGTTATGATCCTAATTTCGATATTAATTGCTTAAGAAACTCTCGTGTACGTAAGTCATCACTGGTAGAGTGGACACACATGGAACGAATTGGTGTCACAAAAACACCGCCTAAAAAAAAAAACGCGTTGAATGAAAGTGGCGTGTATTATACATAATTGAAGAAACGTAAAGGAGAAATATATCAAAGGGTATTTGTTACAAATTGATACGTGTGTGTGGTGATGGTAGGAATGTGGTGAGTATTTTGTCATTTTTCCCCTTTTGAGACAACTGTTAAGTAAATGTCTTTTTTTTTTAAAAAACATTAATAAAAATCTCTTGCAATATATTGGGATCACATTCTAAAGATCTCTTTCAAAGCAAACTGAAAATATTACGAAAAAATATCATATCATAATTTATAAGTTTGTGTTATTTCTGATGTTAAACGTCTCTAAAATTCAACATTATCCATAAGAAAAATTTCTCAAGAGCTACATTTGCATAACAGTTCAAAATAAGAATACCAACAACAACAACAATATATCCAGTGAAATTCCACAAAGTAGGGTCTGAAAAGGGTAGAGTGTACACAAACCTTAGCATTACCTCGTGAAGTTAAAAAAGGCTATTTCCGAAAGACAATACAAGAATATAACCATTTATCTTAAAAAAGGGACATTTTGTGTAAATTAACCCAAAATATATATTGGTCATTTTTTAAATGATTGGTAGAAAGTACATGATAATATACCCATAAAGTTGTTGGACTAGATATTGGTCTTTATAGCAAGAAGTTTGGGCTTTATATTTCAAAGCCCAGCCCAGCCCAGCCCACTCACACTTTGCTGACACGTACTAGAACATTCCTCGCGAAACCGTTAGTTAATTAACAAAAATCCGATATCCGTAAATCTATAATTTTCATCCGAATATCCAGAAAAAAAATTAAATCCTTCTGCTCCGATTCAATTTTCGTAAAGTTTGTTCAATTCTAAATTTTGCAGGTATTGTTTCTTCAATTTTCTCTGATTAGGGTTTGATTTTCGTGTATTTACAAAGAAATTTTTTGGTTTAATTTGAGGATCGATGATAGTTTTTATTGTTGGAACCCTAATTCATGGTTTGTATGGTTGGTGATCTTCTGTTATTGAAGTGTGAGATGAAACTTTTCTTTAAATTTTGAGATGATCGTGGCGATCAGATGAACCGGTTTATGCTTGTAAATGATAAATTAGCTATCTTTTGATTTTGTTGGTAATAGAAATGCAGCGTTTGGTTGATTTGCTCGAACAATTTTCTCCATAATTTTGTTTATGTTATCTGTTATATTGCAAGATCTGTTGTTATCTTAGTTTTTGTTTTATTGGGTTGGTTCGTTGGATAAGAATATATATGAGCAAGGAGGAAGTAACCACTTTATTTTTTGGTGGTGGGGTTACGTACGCTGTACGTTGTATGAGAAAAGAGAGAATTTTGGTATACAATGTATTGGTGGTTGGACTTTTCATTCTCAATTTAACGTTTTCCGTTTTTGTTTGTTGTTAGCAATTTGCTAGAGGCTTGGTCGAAGTTACTCCCTCTGGCCATTTTGATTTGTTCAGTATTGATTTGACACACTTATTACGGAACAATAAATAAAATGACAATTTTACTATATTATTCTTTGATATAATAATAATAAATATAATGTCTTAGGAAATGCATAGGAGAAATGGTTATAGTTAAATATAATGTCTTGGGAAATGCATTGGAGAAGTGGTTATAGTTAATGATAAGGGTAAATTATGAACCAAACACTTAATCATCTGTTGACATTCATTTTTAGTATAGTGGTTAAACAAAGATGGATGGAGGGAGTAGTAATTCCCCCCTAAGATATTGGGATAAATGATATATTCTTAATTGGTGAGACCAACTAGGAAGTTGAACTCACCTCAAGGTCCTCAACTAAAATAAGATAGATTAGTTCCCGTTGGTGTGTCTAACTTTCGGTACGAAAAAATGAAAGGAGAAGTGAGAGTGAACGGTAGTGTTGTGCAAAATGCGAAATGCAAACCACTCAAGTATCTAGGTTTTTGTATTTCTATCTTTTAGAAGACTTGTTAAATTGATCAAAAGTAACATAAATTGAAGTAGGGTTGTTGGAGTTTGGAGCAATACAAAAATGATGTGGAATAAGATCATCCCATCCACAAGATGAATTTCATTAGAACAATATATGATAAGACAAATGAACTATCATATAAGATCAGACAAGATTAGAGGGGATCACATTAGAAGTGGGAGAATTAACACAGTAAAGGATAGAATGGGAGAAAAGCCTCTTCTATAAGTAAATGAGATCGAAAATACGAAGAGGACAAGGTAAACCTACAACGTCTAAGAAGCAACACAAATTTAGTGGAATAAGACTACAACAAAGCTATCCTGAAGGGTGATCGAGTTGGTTGAGTAGGGAATCTCCCAAATGGGAGGTCTCAAGTTTGAAACGCATTGCATGCTTTCTTAGTTGAGCTCGTCACTCATGGTTTGCCTAGTGTGGTTTACTTCTCAGGTGTGATTTCTGGGCTATGGGCACTCTATGATCTTAATTAATGTGCTTTATTACTATTTTATATAGTTACCATATGTTACCATGTTGTAAAACTTCTTAATTTGGATTTGGCTGATTATTTTTTTTTACCTTTTTTACTTTAAGCATAAAATATTGCTCTCCATCTGAATTAATGTGACACATTTTCTTTTTTGACTATTCTGTGTTTTTCTATAATTAGAAATAACTTTAATTTATAATTCTCCTTTTTCCTTTATGAAATAATATATATCATACAAATGACTAAGGTTTGTTTTTGACCTTCTCCTTCAATTTTTGTTCTTTTTTGTTGTCAAAATTTTTGAAACTCAACGCCGAGTTTCTCTAACTTCTTGTTCTATTATCTAAATCATCATTTGGTGATTTAGAGGCATATGAAGTTTCTCTTACAATCTTACTCTTTGTTCTATTATCATCATTTGGTGATTTAGATGCATATGAAAAAAAAATTAGTTTAGTTTATGATTATTAAAATCTTATCAAGAATTTAAAAATTTACAAAATAAAATGCATCTTACCTTAAAGGGCGACATGAAAACCATACTGAAACCTCGTATGATTGTGTTGGTCTTTTTAGATTCTTATATTGTTGTGAGTCAATACTTTAACATAAGACTTTGTCTACGTATGTGAAAATTTTTCGGCCACTTCATATTAGTCTGTTACATTGTGTGTGAAGTATTTATAAATTCTTATGTCATCATTGAGTGCATTTAGACTATGAAAATTCACCGAGTGCAACTATAGAGGATATTGTTAGAAGTTATTTTTTCTTTGCGCCAAATTAGAATATTTTTTTTCCGATTCATTTGTTTTATTAACCGAAAAGACGAATAACTGAACTGAATTCCCGAGTTTCTATTTATAAGGTAAAGAAATAGGTTAAATATTTGATCAATTTAATCAACTCGTCTGTTTTAAAGGCAATATGACACCCGTAACCTTCAAATCTTGGATCCGCCTCTGATTGTCCTCTTATATCAGGTTCTAAAAGGATGACTGATATTTAGAGAATCTTTGGTTTTCAAGACACCCAATTTGCCTAACAGGGGTAACTACTCAGCAGTAATGGTTCCAAACTAAGCCTGAATGTAGCAGATTATGTAGCGTTGACCACAATTGTGAGATTAAGGCGCCGGAGATTTGTTGATTGACTAATTGGTGGGGAAGGCTTCAAGTCTTTGTCATAGTATTTACCCTTAAAAAAGGATCAACACCTTATAATGGTCATTTCTTACCACTGTATTGCCCAACTTTATCCAAATGTTTAATATCTTTTGATTTGAAAAGACAGAAAATCAGTGGGAAGATTGTTTTCACTTGGATATGCAAAACTACTATTGGTGAGATAGAAATGAAACACTAGTTAAAAGATTTGCATGCATAGTATAATATATAGAATGCAGTTTACATGCAAGTATGTCTGCTTAATGTAGCAGCCATACACTCTGTTATAATAGTCAAATAGCTGATTTATGTTTGAGCTTCAATGTACAAAGTAGCAAGGGATAGATGATGTAACTACATGGAGGGGAAGACAAATGGAGATTAGGGAACAAGAGTCATCAACTTCGAAAGTTTACTCCGGATCACAGTTCCAAGTAATTTTGGTTTCGAGAGAAGGGAGACTTATATAGCTTTCATTTTCTTATTATTTCACAGTGGATTACATACTTTCTTGCTTCCATGCAGTTGACATGATTGCTTGACTTGTTTGGGTTCAAACTTGTATCTCCAGACTTAATTTCACCTTGTTTGCTGCCACCACTGTGCATGAAGATATTGCTGTTTATATAATACATTTTATTGAGTGAAGCGATCTTTGGTTAATTTTCAGGCCAAAAGTTGAAAATGCAGGGAGGCAGAGACCCCTTTTCCAATTTTGGTAATCCTTTTGGTAGTTTTGGTGGTTTTGGCGGATTTGGAGGTTCTGGCTTTTTTGGAGGCAGAGACCCGTTTGATGATCCTTTCTTCACAAACCCATTTGGAGGCATGTTTGGATCGACCCCTTTTGGTCCTCGCGGAGGTCCATTTATGGACTCGCACATGACTGGATTTCTGGAACAACAGCCTTCTGTCCCTTTCCAACAGTTCTCTGTCCCTTTCCAACAGCCTTCTCTCCCCTTCCAACAGCCTTCTGTCCCCTTCCAGCAGCCTAGGTCTAGGGGTCCTGTTATTGAGGAGTTGGACTCTGATGATGAGAAAGAGGAAAATGATATTCCAAAAGAGAAGAAACAGAACACGAGAAAGCATGCTAGGTCAAGAACTGAGCCTTTAATTGAATATCCAGATGATGAAGCAGGAGGTGAGTATAGTTCCGTTATAATTATGTGTGTATAGTTTAATTTCATTTCCAGGGTTATAAGGTCTTTGCTTGTATAGATATTGATTGAAGAATGATATATTGCTTATAGCAGACAGAAGGAGTAGGCAAATGGTATTCCAGAATGATTTCCAGAGAGCAAATAATGTTCAACAGCCTCAAGTTCGTAGCTTTAGCTTTCAGAGTTCCACCGTGTCCTATGGTGGTGCAAATGGCACCTATTACACTTCTTCCAAAACCAGGAGGAGCGGAAGTGATGGAGTAAGTGATTTTGATTATCTGTCTATATATATAGATATATGCTAAAATTTTGTGATGTTTAGTCTACAACTTCCTCCATTTATTTTTAGTTGTTATGTTGGCTTTTCAAAAATTAAATTTATTGCACGCTCAATACTATTTAGAGGTGAGTTTTGTTTGTTTTTAGAACAAACAAACAAATAAATTAAATATGTTAATAATTATTATTGTCAAATTTAGACAATATACTAAACTTGTATATCGATTTATTTTCACAAATATTCTACTATAATTATCAAGGGATAAATGTTAATCTTCTCTCAAATAAACTTTATATTATCATTTTATAACAATTTAAAATTTAAAATTATCAATAAATCAATATTTACGGTTGTATTTATCAACTAACAGCGCAACGCGCGGGCATGTATACTAGTAGCACTTAATAGGGGACTATAGAGCTCGGGTTTGCTATGACCTTGCCATATCTTTCATTGTTTGTTTGTATTTGTAGCTGACTTTCGAGGAAAGTAAAGAAGCCAATTCCGCTACTGGGGAAGCAAGTCACAGGGTTTCAAGGGGAATACATAATAAGGTATGTTCTTCTCGCTGACAGTTAAGGTGGAACTACCTATTTATTTTCTTGATTTCTCAAGACCTTCCTCTTTTTTTTTTATGCTTTAAATGACTTGATGGAAGTTTGGTAATGTAGGGTCATTCTTTGTCGCGGAAACACGATTCAGATGGCAGGGTGGACACCATGCAGACATTGCACAACCTTAATGAAAGTAAGTGATCGCTAAACGAGATTCCTCATTTTTATTGGTTCCTGTGAACTGCTTCTGAATAATTGATGTCTTCTGGTAGATGAACTTGATGGATTTGAAGAAACCTGGAAAGGAAAAGCTAGAAATCAGCTACCTGGCCTGTATGGTGGGTTTAATTTACAAGGTGAAACTGGTAAGTATACCAGGATATGCATGTATATCATTCTGTTTGCTCTCCTAACTTTTAAACTTGTCGCTATGCAAGTATGTCCTATACCATCCATTTGTGTAAAACATCTTTAAAACAGTGTTTTTTTTTTTGGGGTGGGGGGTGGGGGGGTAAAATTCTGTAGGTTGGTGTTATGTTCCCCCTACTTTTTTATTTTTCAATGGAGATAATTGAATATCGTCTACTAGCGGAAAATAGGTTTAGACTTGTTAGAGAACGTCAAATATTGTTATTAATTATTATAATTATAGTTATTATTGTTATAGATATATGTAAACAGACGCACATTATATTTACACTAGCATTTTTTCTAAGTGTGACTATATAAAATGAGCTTAAATGAATAAGTGGGATTTATATAGCCGATCTAGACTTGTTTGGGACTGAGACTTAGTTGTTGTTTAAATGTCCAACTACGTCTCTCTTTTTCTTTTTTCCTTATTCACATTTTTGGTGGGATTTGGTTGATAGTGTGTCTGATATTTTTGGTTTTGGATGACATGATTTATTTTTCTTTTCCATAAAGATAATTGAATATCAAACCAGCTCTCCTTTGTCTTTTGCTCACATTGTGATAGAAATTGCATGATATAGCGAGTGATATTTGTGGTCTTGGAAAACTGGAGTCCTTTTCTTTTCCATTGAGATAATTGTATTGGCGGATATGGATATGATATATGCAAACCAGTAAACTGCCAGATGGTTGAGTTTCTTTTCAATTTGTGTTATATTAGCCCGTCCGCACATTTGTGTGTTTTCTATTATTCTAATGTCTCAACTTCTTTGTTCTAGGGTCTGGAAGCAGTGTCCATAATGGTGCAAATAGGGGTGGATGGGCACTTCCTTCGACGGAGAGGGCACATCATTCAGTGAACCTCGGACCAGGTGTAGGTAATGCTGCTGGCCCTTCCCATCCAATGCATTTACAGAGGCCAAAAACAGATGCTGGAAATATGAGTAGTTCTTCAAAGGGCACCACTGCTAGTAATATGGAGCGAGCTAAGAAACGTTGAAGCATCTGTCGCAAAAGTAATTTGCTGCTTCATAATGTGTAGTCTTGAATAGTAGCTGCTCTAGCATCTAGTTATTCTGCGTTTCTTTTGCAGAAAGCAGGCACATCTATGCCCTTATCCTTCCTGCATGCTACCGTTGAATAATCGTTGTAGCAAATTTGTGTAGCCGTTGCAACGTGTGGCCACTCCCGCTCCTTTAACTGGGTGGTATGAGAGAGACTGGTCAGGGATGTTTGAACAGTCACATAATATTAGTACCTTATAATTTTGGTTGATTGAATATGTTTTGCAGCTTCATAAACATAGGTAGGTTATTCTGTGTCTTGCTCGTTCGATTATAGAATTGCGAGGCATCTGCATGCTCTGTTCTGTGAAAATGATGTATACTTGCATACAAATAGGCTTCTAGTTTATCAACTTCCAAACAATTTTTAAAAAAAAGGCTATTATACGTTTCTCTGCTTGATTTCCTTATATTTCTAACCTATTGACTACGCTTCATCATAATTGTCGTTTCAATTCTTTTTACGCTGATGTAAAGAATAATAATTTAATTATCTATAAGGTATAGTTTAATAAGTAGAATGATTGTATTTTATCTTTAATATATTTTTCTTCTCAGTGTATTAGAAAACAATAATCAAGTTTGTCTTAGATTTTTAAAATGGGATAATTGTATATAATAGCAAACTAATAATCTAAAATAAATAGAGTAGCTATGGTTTGATTTAATTGTGCTTCGTAGCAAACGTTTGTCAAAGTTTGCCAGTCGCCTCTCTCCTAAAAATCTCGCTCGCCACTCTCCCATTCTCGCTCGTCACTCTCCCTCTGCTCGTCTCTCTCGTTTTATGTACAAAAGTGTATAAATTGTGTTTCTATTTTGTATAAAGCGAGAGAAAATTATATATGCACATGCAAAAACATATATCTTCGTGCTATACACTTAATTATACAATTTACAAATATTTTACTTCGATTCAACTGTAGACAAATGCAAATTTTATACAAATATTACAGCGAAAAAGGCCAACGAATTATACAATTGTAAATTATACAATTGCAGTGAAATACAATTTTCTCTCGCTTTATACAACAGAAGTGTATAAATTGTGTTTCTGTTTTTGTATAAAGCGAGAGAAAAACATATATCTTTTTCCTATACACTTATAATTATACAATATACAAACATTTTACTTCGATTCAATTGTATGCGAAGCAAATTTTATACAGATATTGCAGCGAAATAGGCAGCGAATTATACAATTGCAGTGAAATAGGCCAGCGAATTATACAATTGCAGCGAAATAAGCCAGCGAATTATACAATTTAGGCCAGCGAATCATACAATTGTATATGTATAGCAGGCCAGCGAATTATACAATTGTATTTTGATAGCGAATTATACAGTTATATGTTTGCTATGGAGCGCAATTATGTAAACTTTGCTATAGCATACAAATATGAATTTTTTGTTTGATATATATGAAAGTTGCCCATAAAATTGATAAATATTTTGGGATAAATTAGTCATATTTTGTAGTAATTTGTAGTGTGGTCAAGTGTGAATCAGCTTTGAAACCAAAATGATACTTCGAGTAACTTGTACGATCTGAGTATTCAAGGTCCAAAATCAGTTATCCTCTCTATTTGTAAATAAATTGATTATTTTCCAAGTGGCTTCCTGTATGGGCCACCAAAAAATTAAGAACATATTTCACAATTAGATCATGGGCTTCTAATTCGGAAACTTACATAAATATACTATATAAAAAAATTATTTATCATTTATAGCAAGAATATTTTTTTTTCACTTAATCACTTTTAGTTAATTTATAATAAAAGTTTAATACATATTACAAAAAATAATTTATCATTCACATATAATACAAATTTTAATAATTAATAATACATTTATCATACATTTTGCTGGCTCTTCTTGATCTTGAGGTCATGGGCTAACTCGACCATAGGGAGAGGGGTTCAAGATGCCCTCGTCTAAGTCTGTCTATTTGTTTCTTTGCTGCCTTAGCCTTAAGTCTGAACCTTCACTCCAAAAATTCCTTCGTTTTGTTTCAATAGAAGCTAGATTGCCGCCTTCAAGCCTAGAGAGCAAGAAGCTCTTCGTGGCAAAAGGTCATGATTATTCTTGCAGTGAAAAGCCTACTTACTTGCTCTGACTTTGCACCAGATTAAATTGAAGCCTTTTTTGGGCATCCCTTCTTAGAAGTTATACACTTATAATCAATGGATTATTAACTTCGTTCAAGAAAAGCTAAACGTGTAGTTATTTTTACTGACAACAATGCGACTAACTATTATGAGGTACAATGTGTCAATTTTTTACCGAATAAACATATAATATATCTAAAAAAAAACAATTATAATTTATATATATTTTATACATAATTTATTTTTAGTTCATATTCTAAATTTAATATAATATTATTAAAATCAGTAATTATTTATTAAAATATAGGATGTAATTTTTCCAACTATTATTAGGACTGGGCTTCAATTTCTGCACCGGAAAATGGCATCATTCAGAACTACCACAAGCTTTCTCGTCCGGGAAATTTTCCGTCCGTCAATACACTTCCCAAATGTTGTTCGCTTCATCCACATCTCGCCGGCACCGTTACAGGCGACGAACCTTGTTGTGAGTCATCGAATTTTATCGCGGAGTCTCTCTTTTAGTCCGGTTAGGTGTGCGGCGTCGTCCAACGGTGGTGATGGTGATGGAAAGAAGTCTCCGGCGCGGCTTGCTCAGGTTCAACAGCTGTTACATGAAGCTAAGGAGCGAGCTCAAGCTGCGGGCAACGATCCTATTCCTAAGATTACTCTTGGTAGATATACGAATCTCATCTTTTTCCATCTCCAATTTTCATTGACTTCCACGGAAAATGCCTGGAATTTATTAATTGAAAACTTTACTTTTCTGGGACTTAGAATAGCATTGTATGGAACGCCTTATCCTGCAGAATTTTCTTTTTTTTGCAAGTTTTGGAGTTTGTTTTGGTCTGTCGGAAATGAAGGTCCATTTTTAAAATGCAGTAACTGTAGTTTAGTGGTACAGCCTTGAAGCAGATTTTGAACTTAAAATTAGTTGGTGTGTCATCTCACATTGAGATTGTCCCAATGGCGTATCCAATTAGTTCTGATGAAGACATAGTTGATCGATTGATATCCTTTCACTTCCATTTCCATGTCGGGGTACTTGATAATTTTATAGAGTTAAGCAAATGAAATTTGTTTTACTGACTGATTGCATATGAAATGGTACTCCAGAAATCAGCTGTGTGAATATACTACCTTACAAGTGATCTCGAAATGGCTAAGCTATATTGGGCGTTAGCTAGGAAGTTGGATTATAAGATAAGGGAATGGGTGTCATCAAATGTTTTTTGCTAGGCTGATAGTGCCAATTCTCCGGTGATTCTTTTTCTTTTTGTTTTGGGCTGGGGTCTAGATTCTTTGTTTACTTGGTCTCAGAATTATTTGTGATTTTCACCAGAAAGATTTTGAAGAATTTGTATGTGAAGCACAGAGCAGTAGGGAGTAGGGAAAATTGTCTAGAGTAGCCACAAATGTTAAAAATTAAAATACTTTGGACTGGGACTGCTATTAAAAAGACTGCTAGAATATGTATAGCCTAAGCCTTAGTGAGTAGAGTTGCTAGATACTTGTATTGGTGGACAAAAGCAAGTACACGGAGGAATAGATGAGGTGCACATAAACTGACCCAGACACCACCTTCATTTAAAAAGGAAAGAAAGAATGTGTATTGCATTACATCATTGTCAAAGACTATAGGGATACTAATCAAATTTGCTCCACAGGTAGAGTAGGACTAAAGCGACTATTGCCAATTTAAACTTATTCTGGATTTTCTTTTTAACTTCTTAGGACAGAAGTAGTTGTAACAGCTACTGTATGAAATTGCTTAATATGGCTCTTCTGCTCAGTAAAAGCCGAAAACCACTTGGAATATCTAATATTCATCAAATCTTTCCTTTTCATGCATATTTTCTATGAGAAAGGCCAGGTTTGATCTCTGGTACATTACATGCTCTCGTCTTTTATGTTCAATTCAATTTAGTTTTTCACACGGAATAAGTGTTGCTTCTGATTAATTATTCAGCTTTTTGATCAGGATGTCTTTTATTTATTGAAATTATTGAACAAAATGGAAAAGCTAAGTCTTTTGGTGTTCTTCTTCTTTGTTCTATTGTTTGGTCCAGATCACGTGACTGTCAACTTTGCAAGAAGTGGAGGTCCTGGAGGTCAAAATGTCAATAAAGGTCTGGTGCAGCTTGTTTCAGAAGATAAGATTGCCTTCTAAGTTTTCATTTCCTTCTTTTTCAAGAAATTTTATCTTTACAGTAAATACCAAGGTGGATATGCGGTTC
Organism: Solanum sitiens; assembly: GCA_016801875.1. Taxonomy (NCBI): domain Eukaryota; kingdom Viridiplantae; phylum Streptophyta; class Magnoliopsida; order Solanales; family Solanaceae; genus Solanum; species Solanum sitiens. Next base: position 3,351,063 of record JABWTJ010000013.1, read on the forward strand.
AATGTTGAAAATGCTTATTGGTTAAGTGACAGAGTCAGAGAGAAGATTTTGCAAATGGTGAGCGACGACCTATATTTTACTGTTTATGCTTTCTTTAGAAAGATAACTCGGTGGACTTAATCAAGTAGTATCTCAGTTTTCATTTCATCCAACTACCTGTTATTTAAGTTGGTACAAGAATGTTAAAATCCGTTTGTTCTTTCTTCCTGTCACATCGCTTGCAAGAAAGGTTTTTATGTATAGAGAGATACATCACGCTAGCTCTTTGCTAATTTACCATCATGAACTCTTATGGCGTATTATGGAGTAAGTGCCTCATCTGTCATGATTTCATGATGGTTTGAAGGGACACTTTGCCATTGTTATCCAGAAATGTATGGTTTCAATTTGCTATGGACTGGTTGCAATTATTTTTTACCATATGCTGATAACTTCCCTGTACACTTTTAGATCCATAATTTGGTGATTGAAGATTTGAGTATACTGATTAATGATGCTTGTTCTACACGTTCACATATCTGATAACTGGAAAAGGCCATAATGCTTGTGCGTAATTTGCATTATAATTATTGTTATCTTTTTTTTACTGCAAGTTTCAACTCACCTAACAGTTGGGCTAAGTTTTAAATATTCTAAACAGGAAAAGAATCGGATAAATAAGGATGGAGAGCTTGTGATCTCTTCAACAAAGACGAGAACTCAGAAGTGAGCCTCTTCCCTATATTCTTTTCTGTTTACTTAGACCTTATTCAAGGCCACAAAGCTGAATGCGTCCTATGATTCTTTTCAGGGGTAATATCGAAGATGCTTTGAGTAAATTACAGGTATTCCTATGGAACATTTCATTTTATGACTGTTCCCACTTTCTATCAATTGGAATGGTACAAGTCCATCTTTGAGTGTCAGATGATGTTTCAGTGAGTATATTTGTTCCACAATATACATATCCATTACGAAGTGCTCAGTAATCTCAGTATCACAGGATATAATTGATGCTGCTTCTTATGTACCACCACCTCCATCTGAAGAGCAAGTGAAAAGAATAACAAAATTGTAAGCATTCTCAAACCAATAACCTATGCTATGCACTTTTTACATACCAATTACATGTATTTTATGCAAACTTGTAATTTTCTGGAATAACCAATCTCATTTTCCTACTATAAAGGGCTGCTATTGGGGAGCGCAAACGACTTGACAATAAGAAGGCCCAATCACAAAAGAAGGCTATGCGAAGAAGCAGAGATAGTTATGACTGAGTTTAAGAGCACTTTCCTATCAAATTCTCCCAGCGCTTTGATCATTTGCTTCATCCTACTTTTAAACGACACGAATATGCCTAGAGAAATCAGTACAGAATCCTCTGTAGGTCTTTCAGATGACGCCTTCTTGATATGACTTACACACCATATTAGCTAAAAGAATGTAGACATTGGCCATCAAAGTATCTTGTACTTTCTGCTGAAGATGTTGATATTGGACAGTTAAGCTTAGGTCTTGTGTGATTATTGCCTCTGTAGTTACAAAGAAAGAATAACGCAGACGCCCATTTCTTTATGTACCGATGTCTCTTGTGTGAGAGGCTGATTCAGGATTTTTAATCTATGAATTCAACCTTTAAATTTCTTAGCACGGAATTCATTGTACTTTTATAATTATGTGTTCATATTTAGTGATATGTAAGATACAACAAAAATACGTAAGAGTATCAAATACCATTAAATATTGTTGTTAGCATTTAATGTTTATTTGCCTTTCTCGAAGACGTGAATAAATTATGTAACGGAAGTTATTGAATCTGGTCAATTCTGATTTCTGTAACAACTATGAAAATCTGTGTGCTATTTAATCCAAAATGGTATGACACCTATATACAACTTTCGTGATAAGCGCATCTAATTTCACTAGAACAATCGTTTTAGATAGAACAATCAGGGGCATCTCAAGTATATGAATGGCCTAAAATAAAAATCGAACGGGACATTAAATTTAAATAGCTAATAACTTTTATATAATTGAAGTCTTATATATTTCAATTGATAATATAACCATTCTTGTTTTAAATTATATTTCATGAGATATAATAGTAGTCCAAATATGTCAAATTTCTTCTAAAATTTTCTTCATTTTTCATAAAAGTTAACTTTTTTTACAAATAGTATTCTATATTTGTTAAAAAACAATAAATTATAACCTATTATTAAAAATGAGATCCTTTAAATTTTTGGGTCTAAGACACATGTCTTTTTTTAACAGAGCCACCCTTGAGAACAAGATAAGCACTTTCATCACCAAAAACACATCTAATTTCAATAGAATGACCGTTTTCGATAGTACAAGATAAGCACTTTCATCACCAAGATAAGTACATCTACTTGTACTAGAACGACCGTTTTCGATAGAACAAGATAAACACTTTCATCACCAAGATAAGCACATCTAATTTCACTAGAACGTTCGTTTTTAATAGAACAAAATAAGCAATCGCCAAGATAAGCACATCTAATTTCACTAAAACGATCGTTTTCGACAGTACAAGATAAGCACTTTCATCACCAAGATAAGCACATCTAATTTCACTAAAACGTTCGTTTTCAATGGAACAAGATAAGCACTTTCATCACCAAGATAAACACATCTAATTTCACTAGAACGTTCATTTTCAATAGAACAAGATAAGTACTTTCATCACCAAGATAAACACATCTAATTTCACTAGAACGATAGTTTTCGATAGAACAAGATAAACACTTTCATCACCAAGATAACGATCGTTTTCGATAGAATAAGATAAACACTTTCATCACCAAGATTAGCACATCTAATTTCACTAGAACAACCGTTTTTTATAGAACAAGATAAGCATTTTCATTATCAAGATAAGCACATCTAATTTCAATAGAACATTCATTTTTGATAGAACAAGATAAACGCTTTCATCATCAAGATAAACACATTGAATTTCACTACCATTTTTAATAGAACAAGATAAGCACTTTCATCACTAGATAAATACATCTAGTTTCACTAGAACGATCATTTTTTATAGAACATAATACTTTTATCACCAAAATAAGCAGATCTAATTTCACTATTAACGACTGTTTTCTACAAAAACATCAAAAGATAAAGCACTAGCATATATCAAAATTGGCAAAAAACAGGAACCTGATTAGTTTTGTATCATATATATACACAAAAACCTAAAAAGAAAAATAATTAAACAAGAAAAAAAAAATATAAAAGAATTTTGAATTATGGATGTCATCACTTGCGTATCACAAATTCTTCCCCTGAATCTCTATCAAAATGTCTAATCCATCGACTTTCTGTGCCACCCTTTTTTCCGCCGCCGTTCACGGTGGCTCCGACATGAGCAATATCCAAACCTTTACCTACCGGCAGAAAAACCGACCGAACAATTCTTGATTTTCCGTCAAGAACACTCCGCCACCTGAAATCAGAAGCAATTCTTGAACTTGCATTTTTACAAATCAAAACTGCACCTCTATGTCCTAATTTAGCAACCCCAAAAATTCTACCGAAATCATTTCTTCTACAATCCACCACCAAAAAATCAATCCCAATCAACCCATCCATCGCTTCTTCCGGTTCTCCGATCACAACTTCCGGCGACATCCCTGCGTTTTCCATAGCTTCTACATACTCTGTTCTTGAATCTTCATCTGGAACCACACAAATATGCCTACCACCTGTATGATAATTTGCCACAGCCAATCCAATACTCGTAGCCATAACCCCACCTCTCGACCATGTTTCTACAATCATCTGAGCATCCCATCCTGCAGCCATAGCCGATATCATCTCCGCTACACTGGATTCTCGAAAAATCTCACACTGTATCAAAAAAATCAAGAAAATCAATAACTGGGAAAGAAAAAAACAAAAGGGGAATTGGGAATTTGTTGAAATTGTATATATACTTACAGATTTAACAGTATCAATATAAGCTTTAGATGCTTTTTCTGGAGACCAAACTAACTTCATTTCTCTATCTCTGTTTTTCAAATTTGTTAATTGGTGTAAATGGGGTTTTGTAGTTGGTGAATTCTTGGTGTTTTTTTTTGTTCTTTGAGGAGAAGTTTGTGAAAATGGGGATTTGCTTATTACAGTATATGTGATAACAATGGGGGATTTTATAGTGAGAGAAAAAAAAGGAAGCAAACGGATTCTCTAGAAAGCTAAGAATAAGGGAAAAGGTCAATTTTTTTCGAAGAGAGTTGACATTAGGTTACCATGCAATTCCAACGTGGTGGTATTACCTTTTTTTTTTTTCTATGGATTTCTTTTGCCTTACTTCTCTTGTTTTAGTCGATTTTTTATATTTTTTTGACATCTTAAATACGTGTTAACTCAATCTAGAATAACCACCGGTCACAATTACTAATCAACTCTAGTCATTACCATCGCTACTATTATTGGCAATCACTAATACGGTCGTTTATCATCAATTATATTTGTTATTATAATCACACCGTTACTAACTACTACTGTGAGCTACTTCCGCACTTATCTTTTTCATTATTATGATTATATCTATTGTCATCACTCATCACGACCTCTGTCTCTATAGTTATGTCACCTACACTATCAACTACTATCACCACTATAGTCAATTTCTACTATCAACAAACTCTATCATCTCAACTAGGACTGACGTCAACTATTACTATATAGTCTTCGATCATTACCACAATCAGCTATCACTATATATTATAAGTCATGTACAAAATTATTTTTTCGAAAAAAATGAGATCTTCAATAACTTTTTTATTAAAAATCTATTTTAAGAGCATATTTCTTTTATTTATATTTGTATGAGGTGTTTTGATCAGAGTTTAAGAAATAATTTTAGAGGTACATAATATAATTTTTGTTAGAGAATGCTTTACGTCTCAACCCCAAATTTAGATTTGAAACGTGCGTACTAAACATCGGGATGAGGAACCAAAGAAAAAGAAGATACTTTCAAGTTTTATTTCATCGAAGATAAGCTGGCAAGTCAAAGGTTGAAATATAAAAATTGATCATTCTTTTTTGGAATAGATTAAAAATAAAAGTGAATCATATAATAGATATTGAAGTGACATATTTTAAATTTAAAAACAACTAGCTTACAATTATTAAATTATCTCTAAGCAGAAGCTTACTAGTTACGTTTTTATAATCACACAAACAGTGTCCTAATCATATATACAAGTAAAGTGATATACGAAATAATTAAGTAACATATTTTGAATATTTTTAATATAATACATTGTTATTTCTAGACATTCTTTAAAAAATTTCTGGCTCCGTCACTGCACACGAACAAAAACTATATTGATATAACCATGACCATATATTGGTATTTGTTGTCCTTTTACTTCACCTTTGTCATCGCATACGCGGTGCAATCCCATTTTTCTCAAAAATAATTATTAGGAAATGCTGTACATCCAACTAACATGTTATCTACACTTTGCAATTTTTTTTTTTACGTTCACACAAAAGGAAAGATAATGTTTTCCAAAAAGGAATTAAACAAAAAAAAGTCTATAATCTTCTTAATTTATTTGATTGTGACATATTTAGAAATGTCAAATTTGTGTTTTACTATCTGGAAATGATGAGTTTGTGGGCTAGGTAGCTTTGGCGGAGTCAGAGTTTTTATTAAGGGGTTTTAAAATATGAAATAATAGACAGGTGAAGTAGCCGAAGGAAATTTGATATATTATCGTATATATTTTAAAAATTATTTTAATTATGTATAGATAATATAATTTCTCGTCGAAGGCTCCACCATTGCGTGGTAGAGGGGAAGATGGAGCTAGAGGTAGATGTAAACATGAAGGTGACATGATATGTCATGTGGTGTCAATATCATGTAAATTTTAGATATTTATTTTAAACAATCATAACTCCTAACAACGAAAGATTATATATTTTAATCACTTTACATAAAGAATAACAAAATGTCAAATTGATATTTTTCACCCAATAAATGATAAATTGACATATTTCTTTTTAATACCAATCACATAAATTGAACCGATGAAATCATTATGTTGTGATTTGAGAGGTATTTGCGGAGAGTGCCAAGTTTTTTAATATAAGTTGTAGAAGCAAAAGTGTATTTGATTTATAGTGAAAACAACAAATACATTTATGTACTCCTATTAATACTCAACAGACGTAATAAAAGATGGCACGATATTTAGCAATAGTACACTAGCTGGTACGTATGTGCACTAATATGTATAAGTAGGTTGGGTATAAGTGGTTTAGAAGATGAAAGTAGCGAAAATGAGAATATTCGAAATGTTAGTAAATATATTAAAAACGATAAAATTAAAAATAATTTAGGAAATGATGGAAGTACTGACCTCAGTGGCGAACATAATAGGAGGGAGACGAGTTTGTGATGGTTTATACATGTGAAAGGTAGTTGTCCATATATATATACCACAGGAGTGAAAGTTGGCTAAAGTTGGCTATTGTGAGTCTGAGGAGATGTAAAAGTATGAAGAAGTATTATGGAGAGGTGCTTGGAAAAGATATGTGATCGACATTTACTGAACATGACCCTAAATAAAAGGATATATGAAAGTCGAGAATAACGTAATTAGGTAATAGATGGTTATTGTGTATAATAATCGTCTAGTTTTTCCTATCCATACTATTATTAATATTACTCGATCTCTTGCTATCTTCGAATTCATTAAAATATAGTATTTGTTGTTGCTATTGTTCGTTTCTCCATTATTTCCAACATGACTTCTAATTTACTACTATATCTTCTATTTATATCAATTTTGATATGATTTACTTAAGTCGAAGATCTATAAAAAAATAACCTCTCCATATTTTCAAAATATAAATAAAACAGTATACACATTATTTTTCACCAACTCCACTAATAAAATTATATACACTCGATATATTATTTTTATTGTAATATCAATTTTCATACACGCTATACTTTATTATTAAATACAATTAACTTAAGTGGGAGATAAGGAATAAATGCATTGACATCAAAATTCTAAATCTCCACAAGACTTTAGTTATTAGTTAAATAAAACAGGATGTTCACATTTTTCATCACATTTGCTAATTATATATGTAATCCATCCCTTTTGACTATTTCCAACTTATATTTGTAAATATATATATTTTTAAAGAAAAAAAATGTACTTTATAGTTAAAGATAAATGACAATAATACCGTGTACGTGTCCTGTGTTTTTTTTATTAAAAAGAAAAATTAAATAAATTAAACGTCTGTTGTTATTCTATTAAAAAAATATGACTCTATTTTAGCAGACAATTGCGTTGACTTCATCGTTGGTTGGCTATATCACAACGTCATCGTTTGCCGTACTTTTCTCTTAATCTCTTCGTACTTCAAAGTCAACATATATTATGAAGAAAATAATTTCTTTAAATAAAATTGTATGTAGAAATTACAATTAGTAATTTTTAAAATATTAAACAAAATTATATTTATTAGTACTATATTATTATCGTATAATTCAAGTTGTTGAATTAGAAAAGTTTTTTCTTTAACTATATTTTATTTCAACATTCATTTTACGCATTTTTAATTCATCATTCTACTTATTAACATTTCCAACTAATTCTTATATATTTCTCTGCCAAATTGAAATTACATAGTAGTATTAATATTAATATAATTGTTCAAGAATATTTGTTTAATTGTTAGGTACGATGGTGAAATATTCTTCTCCCTCAAAGTCAATTGAAGTGAAAACTAGAGATTTCAAGAGATGTACAGAATCTTTTACGTATTAGCTATAGATAAAGTTTTGTATTGTCAATTCTTTTTATAATAATGTCTTTGTCTCAATATCTTTTTGATTGGTAGCGAAATGTCATTATATAGAGCATATTATATAGCATAACATGAATAATCAATCAAGAAAAAACTTAATTGACTGTTTTAAAACGGTCTTGACTATATCATTATAAATAAAACTTATACGTTTTTATAATAACAATTATATTGTATATGTGTGTTAACACTTTAGTCTTTACACTCAACATATATACCATATGGTCAAAGAGATATACAATACCTATTAATATTGATTATTGACATTTTACAATATATGGATGCATTGGCGAAGCTATGTGTACTTATGGGGGTGTCAAATGATATCTATTATCGAAAAATTATAATATAATATATAATAATATAAATAATTTTTTTATATTATATATATTGACATCTCTTGATTTTTTTATAAATTTAATTTTTTATATTTTTTAGTTAAATTCCGACTCTAACGTTATATGAAGAGAAAAGTATATATAAACATTTATGTTCTAGTCACAATAAATATGTCATGGCACCAATCACTTTGATATCATGATAATTAAGTTGGACTTTGTTAAATATATCAATCTTTGACAAGTTGTATATATGATCTTTTTCCCCAAAGTTATATTGTTTTTTTCTTTCTTCCTTTATTTCTTACGTAGGTACTATAGTAATAAATTAAAATTCACACCAAAATTAATGTTAAACTGGTGCGTCCATATACATTTACTATAATCAAATTAAATGATAAAGTAACTTTTTATGATAAAACAAAGAAAAAATACTTTAATATATGTGCGTTGACAGTCTATTCTATTTTTTTTTAAAAATTTAATTATGTACACGAAGCAACTTTTAGGTCGGTTTTTAGGTCATTAATCTTCCATAGCACTAATTAATCCCACTTGATCGTGTCACTATAGGTTTCCAACTTGCTTCAAGCCTTTAATCATTAAAAATTTTGGAAAATCTTTTTTAACACAAATTTAATCCTGTGATAAGATTATTAATTAATTAATACTTTTTAGGTAAGGGTGACGGTGAATAAATTAAATAAAACGAAAATATAATCTAAACAAACATATCTCATAATAATAATTGTTGGATAGAGTTTGTTAAGTAGCCTACAATAAATTTATTAAAAGTTAATAATAATTAGATTACTAAATTTATCCGAAATGGACCTTATATAACAATAATATATAAGTACAGTAACTGTAATTATTATTTTAATTAATCGGATATGTACAAGCAAATGAATATGATGTAACTGGAAATTAGAGCCTAATTTGTTTAATTACTATGGTTTCATTAATTATAAATTATTTAATTTTGGTTAGTTATTGGGTTGTTATACTCAACACCATAGTTGAAAATAAGTTAGTTGACTTAGAATTTAGAAAACATCTGGTTTGTTTTAGTACACGGATTTGTTAAAGCTTAAAAGATAATGACAAATGCTAATTAAATAATTAATCTTAGTTTAGAAATTTAATCCTTCTTTGCAAGCAAGGAATTTGATTAGGACCCAACAAGTAGTTTCTAGTAGGCTAGGTCGTGTTGCACAAGTTAGAGATTTTTCTTTTGGATACTATGTATAATCGTGCACTAAAATAATATTTTCTCCGTTTAAAAAAAAAAATTATTTGATTGTTTTAATCTGTTTAAACAAAAATGATTTTTTATAACACTTTAACTTTAATTTTCCACGTGACATGTTTAAAGCCACAAGATTAAAAGACATTTTGGTATATTTGACATAATTTTAATTTAGAATCACAAGATTAAAATGTCTTATTTCTTTTCTTAAATTGTGTTCCAAGTCGAACGACTAGGTCATTCCTTTTGTAACAAAGGGAGTAGCTATTAAAGGTATAATTTTATGTATTTTGTCGATAAATTTGACTAATTTTCAAAATTAAATTAGATTATATTAATTCGTTATTTTAAACAAAAAATTTAGATATATAAAAATAATAGAAAAAGTACTATAAATTACAACTTTTTTCATATCAATATGATGTAAAAATATATCATAAATGAATAATCAAAGTTATTATAATTTAACTCTAAAAAAACACGACAAATAAAAATAAATCGAGGGAGAAATAAACTAGATTGGGTTTCTATTTATAGAAAAAAAGAAGCTATTCCCCCAAAAGAAGATGTTTATGGTTTACTTCATTCTTTCATTTTTAATTGTCATAGTTTTTTTTTTAGAATCAAAATTATAAAAATTTTAACTAACATTTTATGATATACTTTTCATCATATTAATATGTAAAAAATTGTAATTTATAGTATTTTTTATATAATTTTTAAATATCTAAATTTTTTTATTTAAAATATCGAATTAATATAATCTAACTTAACATTAAAAATTAATCAAAATTAATTTTTAAAAAATATAACATGACAAATAAAAGTGTACGTAGAGAATATCATGCACAATGTATCATGAATCGTGACACTTGTAAACTATTTTTTCTTAGTTTTTTTATTTCGTATACAATAGAGTTCAATTAAATTTAAATACGTATAGAAAAATTCACATTCTCTAACAAAAGCATATTCAAACAGGATAAAAAAATAGTTACCACTCAACCACTCTTCGATTTAAGTTATTCGAAATCTGTTTAATATTTTCTCTGTGGGGAATTTTATCAAACACCTAACAGCCAACATCGTTTATTTGATTCAACACCTAACAGCTAACTTCCTTCCCTATTCACCACGTAGCACCGTCTGAATCCACGTGTCCCTCACCCAGTTTTCATATACTCGCCGTCTTCACCGCTCTGCAACCACCATCGCCGCCAGCAATGTACCGTTTCAAACAATCTCTTCATTTCTTCAAACCCAAAAATTCAACTTTTATCAATTCTTCTAGTCGCTTCTCTCATCAATCCCAGCTCGAAAATGCAGGGCCCATGGCTTCCCGTCTCAAAACCCGATCCGTTATCCGGTTTACAGGACCCGAAACCGTTAAATTCCTTCAGGGTCTTGTTACCAATGATCTACGGAGGTTAGAAAATCCACAACCCGAAGATAGGACCACTTTGGCCACTACCAATGCCCCGTTTGTTTCGGTTCCTCCGGTGTATGCTGCTCTTTTGACTCCTCAAGGAAGGTTTTTGTATGATATGTTCTTGTATAGGCCGCCTCGGGCTGATGAGAAGCTTAATCGAACTGGTTCAGGGCCTGGCCCTGATTCTGGGGAGCTGGAATTGTTTGCTGATGTTGATGGCTCTGAATTGGATGAGCTTATGCAGACACTGAAAAAGTGAGTTTCAAGTTTTGAGCTTTATGTCCTTTATGTCATTTTGCATATGAAATTGAAGTTAATTTGTGATGAGAGTAGTTGGATGAGTATATTTGTATTTGCATATTAAATTGAAGTTAATTGTGATAAGAGAAGTTGGATGAGCAAATTTGTAAATGTAGCTGTGGGGTGTATCAGCATGAAATTGATTAATTGATTGTTGCTTAAGGATAAACTTAGATGATTTGATGAACCATCTGCATTCATACGAAGGGGAACATAGGTGTAACAAGTAAAGTTGTTGTCCCCTGACAATGCAGGGCAGGGTAAGGTTGTGTACATAGTAGTTATGAAAAGGAAAACAACAGTGACGGAAACATAGCAACTAGTTAGAAAATAGTAACAACAACAAAATAGTGTGATAGTGTGGACACATGAAACAACAGTTGACAGTAGAAATGAAAAAACAAGACACTACAAGAATAAGGCTGATACTATGACAAGCACAACCCTAAACCCGTTGAAAAGCAAGACAACACTCCACTACCTACTAACCTTCTACTGTAATACGCAATCTCCACACCCTCCTACCTAACACAGGGTTGAAGTAGCTAATGGACTTGACTCACCTCGACTTCTCTAACTCTTTCCTCTCAGATCAAATCCATGTTACAAACATTGTATAACCAGGGAAACTATTGTAATGAGAAGCAATTCATAACTGAAATCTTCAGTGAGAGAGACATAGGTATGTGACGGAGCAAGCCGAGTGAAAGAGATCTACTCTGTGAACAAAAACGGAGTGGTTGACTCCAGCTTTGTTGGTATGGTTGTTATGTTTCTAAAAGGCCTTCCACTTTAAGGGCATGTGTGGTATAAGCCTGTAGAGTAACCATCAAATCAGTATGAACAACCAACCATTCCTAATTACATCAGATGGAAACCAGGATCAAAACAAAACTTCAGAGATGCCTGAATGAGTAAATGCAAGTCGAATGTTGTATTCGTTATGCAGTTAGGTATATAGAGAAGCTTGAATGGACAAAACAGTTCTTCCAACCAGTATATGTTGGAAAGTAAGATGTAATCTGTCGTAGATTCTTTCCTAGAAAAGATGTGAGGTAGACCTTAGTTTCTATCATCATTGGACATTCATCAGAACATATTCAGATATTGTCAAAGAAAAGTCTATGTACAACCACTGTGAAGGATGTATTTTATCTTGACACCTTTTTAACTAGAAAAAATGTGAGATAAATATATGTTTACATCACTTTGAGTGAATCTACTTATTAGCTTGATTTTTTTCTTTTGTTGATAAAGTAGCTTCAAAGTTCCCTGCCTACTAATCATTTTATTTATCATTCTCAAAAAGTTCTCTGCCTACAAAAGAGGTTTAATCCATGCATATACCACACCTTCTGGCAAAGTACAAATTATTCTAATGATAGAACTATGTAATACATGAACAAAAAGACATCTGGACTGGACGGAACTTACCTCTCCTTTTTATGATAGAAAAACATATGTAAGACTTCTTCATTCTAGCCACGATGTAGTTTGCTAAATCATATTTGCTACCATACAAGGTTCTCTAGCTAATAGTTTAGTTAACCTTTGTTCCTTGCATACATTACAGTGTTATACCTTGTGATGATTCTTTATTTTATGTAGGGATTGCATGAGATCCATCATGATGTCTTGGTGATGTAAAAAGTGATTTTGACTTCTCATACTGGCTGAACTAGTGAATCTAGAAAATGGTAGCTAGACTGTTGACTGTTGGGTGTCTGATCTGATTTTAGATATAAATGACAGCAAAGAAGGATGTCCCATATTAACTCGGTTTACTTGTATATTTGTAACTCAATCAAAACTAGAAACTGAAATCAAAGCTCCATCAGACAAAGCTTGAAGTCCTATGAGAAAAAGATGTCACCATCCGACAATGTTGATGCAAGTGATGCAGGGCCTGATGGGTGAACAATGGATTTGTACCGAAGTTCTTGGGATTTCATCAGTACAGTCATCATGGCAGCCCTACATCACTACCATCAACATTGTTAGATGGTGAGGCAAGTAATGCTTCCTTCATTGCCTGGATTCCCAAGAAAAGAAAAGGAGCATTAGAGTTTAAGGACTATAGACCAATTAGTCTTATTGGGAGCCTTTAAAATTTATGTTCTTCTCGAAAGTCCTAGAAGAGAGGCTCAAAGCAGTGATGGTGAAGTTGGTCTCGAGCAATCAGAATGCTTTTCTTATGCCTCTTTGATTGTACTAAGTTCTAGACTGGAAATTGAATGAGGGAGGTGCAGGTATTCTGTGCAAGCTGGACATCAAAAAGACTTTGATCAGTTGAACTGTTCGTATCTCATTTCACTACTCAAAAAGCAGGGATTTGGACATAGTTGGATTAAATTTAACATCTCTTCTGGCAAGTACTCTTATCTTAGTAACTGAAGCCCAGTGGCTTTTTTTCTCCACGAAGAGCTGGAGTATTCATACTGGCAATGGAGGGCTTAAGCAGAATGCTGGATACTGCTAAGCAAATGCAATGGATATGAAATTTATACAGTCTCAATCTCTTCTTCTTCTCCCCCGAAATTTTTGGCAAGTGTTTTGTTTCGTTGTTGCAGTTCAAACAACCTTTAACCTCGGTGTTCTTTTCATTAAAGGCCTACTTTGATGAAACATGGAAATGATCCATTTATTTGGTGACACCGATCCGTCCTCTTATGGGTGAAGATGTCAGTTATGAGGTAAAAGATCTGAGGATATGCATATGTGAAAGCTGCAATTCCTCATAGTTGGACTTACGGTGACTAGTTGATTGAACCATAAGCCGATGTACCATTAGTTCTTTGGATAAGCTGCTGGAATGGTTCATCTAGAATGCATGCCTGTATTTCCTGGTTATTAGAAAATTGTTGTTTGAGGGCTTGAAATGGCAAAATCCAGAAATTATGTTCTTTGGCATACAGTTTCTTGTAATGTTATTATTGTATATTAGTTTCGACTCTTGTAAAAGATGTGTGTGTATTATTATTTATGCAGGTATCGGTTGAGATCTAAGGTTGAAATAGAGAGCGTGGCTGATGAGTTCTCTTGCTGGCAGAGGTTTGGTCAAGATTTAACTCAGAAGTCCTCTGAAGAGCCAGATGCTGCCTCCCTTGGATGGGGTGGTGGGTTTGATCGCTCTGGACAGTCATCTTCACAAGGAAACAGTTGTGGGTGGCTATGGTATAGAGATCCCAGATTAGATTGCCTTGGATTCAGGGGCATATTTCCATCCAACACAACTCGTAAGTCTTGGTTACTTACCTTTCCAATGCTTCATCTCTTTCGTTTACCTTTCCAATGCTTCATCTCTTTAGTTTTCCTCATTTTGTCCAGAAGAAGTTGGCACAGCCCCATATCCTGCTGATCAGTGTAGACTTGTTATCTTCATCTTTATTGATACGCCTTTTTGATTCAGAAATTTGACTTTGAACAAATTCAAGTTATAGTTGGTATATAATGGACTCTTGGTTGACAATCTCCTCATATTTCTGCATGATTAAGCATAAATTATGTCTTCTCAATATATTATACTAGTCGTAGATATTTTGCTTGCTTGCTCATATATGCTCAAATTTGCTTCAGCACCCTTGGTTGAGGCAGACAAAGAGACAAACGAAGAGAATTATCTTCTGTGGAGGTTGGAGAAGGGAGTTGCAGAAGGCTCAGCTGAGATTCCTAAAGGTGTGCTTTAATTGATCTATATTATAGTCGTCTCACTTTCTGCTCGAGTTTTTAGTCTCTCTGTATGCAATTATTTTGTGGGAAACAACAACTCAACTCGAGAGTTCGCAAGTATCTGAAATAGTAGCGAATGTAGGGAAATGTATCCTGGGAGAGCTATAGATATTGGCACCTAAAACAAACTGAAGCCTTTCATTTAATCCTTCTGTCACTTCCTTGCTTTTATCTTTCATTTGAACTCTCTACCTTCGTTTGTTTGTGAAGTTTATGAATCACTTTCTGATCTATAAATTTGTTCGCAGGTGAAGCTGTGCCGCTCGAGTACAATCTTGCTGGTTTAAATGGAATAAGCTTTGATAAAGGATGCTATGTGGGCCAAGAACTCATTGCTCGCACACATCATCGTGGGGTCATCCGAAAACGGTTGCTTCCCCTTAAGTTTGTGGATGACAGTGGAAAAGGTAGCTTGCTTATTGTTTTCTAAAGTACTTCATACTATTTCAGAACCATTGACAAGTCCCCCTTCTCCTTCTAAACCAGTGGCGGAACAAAAAGTTGCTCCAAGGTCGGAAGTAATTGATGCATCATCTGGAAAGAAAGCAGGAACCGTCACAACTGCCCTTGGAAGCCGGGGTTTGGGTCTTCTGCGCTTGGATGAACCCTTTAAAGGCTCGTTAACAATACGAGGTTCGGATGATGTAAAAGTCCAGGCAATTAAACCAGAGTGGTGGCCTGCTGAATGGTTATCTGATCAACAAGAACAGACTGCAACTGCATAGAGTGATCCTATTTATCGACTGTCCACTCACATCCTGCCAAAGTTGGCTACTACTCCCTTCAAGTTTCAAAGTTTCCTTTTTTGAGGATCATCAGTTCTTGGATACGAAGAATGGTAAGGAATAAGACGGCTCATCGGACGAGGGTACTTTGTAATAGCAGTAGATGTTTTTGTTGTACAATTATATTTTGTTTACTGATGTAATAATCTAACATGTCGAAGTTAGGATCATGTAATATGTTGGCTGTGTGAAATCCCCGTCCCCCTTATCGAAACTCATCTCACTCGGTACATACTTTAAAAACCGATCTCACAGCTTCAGTGGAACTTGCTTTTCACTTTGTTAGGTAGTTTCCTTTAACATTTTACATTCATAAGCCTGTACATCTCCAATCATTCTATTTTAATATTATGTATTGACATGTCTATTATTTCTGACATTCAGACACCACAATCCATCTTTATTTCATACAAGGGCTTGATATACAGTGACCTACCAGAGACTGACATTAAAAAGAATCGATTCGATATATTTCTCATATAGCCATAGATGCTATATCGGATTTGGATAAGTCGATACAAAAATTCAAGGAAGATAGAAGTTATCAAAACACTACATGCAGTGATGCAGAGTTGCAGAGTAAGTTTGACATTGTGGTATTTAAGTTTCTAGCAAATTTAGCCCTTGATTTTCATTAATATATGGGACGGTAAAAAGAATGCATTTATCAGAATATTGGCCCTGAAAAAGACATTAAAATTTTGTCAAAAGATCAAATTATGGTACAAGTTCATTAGCTTCATCTTTATCTCTTCTGAGCTACAACAATCAAGAACACCAAGGGGTGTCCTTAAAACCATACAAAGAATTTGTTCAATCTGCCTCATTATATACAGAAGCAAGTGATGTTGCATAATAATACAATAGATGGAAAACTGCAGCTCTATCGCTATGGCACTTGTTCTCTATGGTTAATAATCATCAACAGCTTTCAACGCGGACATGTTTCCTTTTTCAACCAGCACTACATCTGTTCAATTCTTCATTTACTAAAACCATACTTGGCCTGCTATCTGGATCCTCAACGGTGCAACTTACTGCAAGTTTAGTTAGCATAGTTGCTTCACTTATGGGGAATGTTCCCTTGAGATTAGGGTCAACGAAGTTCTCAAAGTTACAAGATTCAGCTGCAAGTCTCATTGAGCAGTCCAGAAGTCCTTTACCAGAGAGTACTTGAAGGATAATTACTCCAAATGCATATACATCGCTCTTTTCTGTGAATCGTCCAGTTGTAATGTATTCAGGAGCCATATATCCAAGTGCAGCACTGACCTTAAGTGCTGAATAAACAACATCATCAGCAAGTAGCTTTAGTAGGCCACAGTCCAGTATTAGTGGAGTGAATTGTTGATCAAGGAGGACTTTTTCCACGGATATGTTGCGATGAACCATAGAAGGTTTGTCTGCTTCGGTGCTGTGCAGATATCCTAGTCCTGTTAGAAAGATGCATAAAGATTGGTATCAGTCAAAAGGAAACATGAAGGAATCATGTTAAGATAGAACGATATATTTTGCAAGTTGAAATCATTTGCTATCATAGTGTATAAAGATTTTATTAATTAGAGACACTAGCTATACAAAAACTTAGCCCAAATATCTGTTGCCTGTTGTTCTAATATGAACAACTGAAGTTAATGCAGTGATGGTGCACCTGTGCTATTTCATCTTTAATCAAATCAAAAGGCACTGGTTTTGAAATAGTGAACATAGGAGAACTATTAAATGCAAATATTAATGAGTTTCTTGAGACATGTCCTACTGCTTTCCTTGATGGCAAGGGAACTTGAATTTCAATTAAAGCAATAATTGGCTACCTTTTTCTGGTTTTCATTGAAGACACAACAATTACAGCCCCACAACTAAGTTTGAATGACAATAATTCCAGTCTCTCTTTGTATTCATATTACTCCCTCCCTCCGTCCCAAATAAGTGTCACTTTAGCATAAAAGTTTATCCCTAAATAATTGTCTATTGAGAAGTCAAGACAAAAAATAGTACTCCTTGTTTCCAACTATACCTTTATATTAAAGAACTCCTCCTCCTCCATCTGATAACTAGGGGTAACTTAGTAAACTATGCCTTGCATTTATTACTTTTATTAATGGGCATGAAATGAACTAAAGCGACACTTATTTTGGGACGTAGGGAGTAATTTGATAATATATTAACCACAGGGGTGTAACTAGGTAGGTCGAGGGGGTCGGCAGAAAATTACATGGTTGATACATGGTCAATTATTCTTTATCTATACATAATAGATGTTGAACTTCGACTTCTTCGTGTGTTTACTTTTTCATAAGTTGAACCCCTTAATGAAAATCCTGACTCTACCACTAATTACCATGCAAATGGATCTACAGGCACGTACTGTTCCTGACTCCTGTGAGCACTTTAGTGGTAATAGACTGCCTATGCAATGGAACTTTAAAATATTCTGAGAAATTTGTAGAGAATGTTGAAGATGTAATGATGAACAAAAGCAAAGAAGACCAACCTTTTGCAATCCCCTTGATGATTGAAACTCTTTTGGACCAGTCTAGAACATGGTTGCTGTTTACTTCAACATCAAGATACTGAGAGAGGTTCCCTTTATAGGCGAAATCATAGATTAAAAAGCACTCACCCCTTCCCTTTGAACAACAGAAACCTCTTAGCTTGACAAGGTTTTCATGCTTCAGGGAGGTTAATAAGCTCAACCCTTCCATGAACTCTGTCTCCTCCGACTTACAGCTTGTCACGCTGATGCTTTTTACAGCTACCATAGATCCATCTTTTAAAATTCCTTTATAGACGGCAGAGAAATTGCTCCGTCCCAATAGATTTATCTCTGTAAAATGCTGAGTTGCTGACTCAACCTCTTCCAAATTGAACTTGAATCCATTTAAGAAATCATTGAACATGCTATTGCAACTCTTTTCAGGGGTCATAGGGTCCCAACGATTTGAGTACTCAACAGTAAGTAGTGGAGAAGGGCTTCTCTTGTATATTTCCTTTGCCTGATCAGTACTAAGCCTATCATCAGATGCATCACTTGTGTTCCCTACTCTTTGCTTTAGCCTTCTTCGTCTAAATATACCAAAAACTACTGCTACTACCAAAGTCACAGTGACTGTAATCACAGAAGCAACGATAATTGCTTGAGGAAATTTTGATGATCTTGAACAATGAGTTTGATTACAAGGCAACGGACTAATATGAGCAGCTCCTGGGACATCTATAGGATCGCCGTTATTATTGGGTACATCAGAACCAACTTGATTCACATTGACATGATCCCAGGCAGTGCAAACTCTCAATGAAGTAAATCCAGTACCACATAAACCAGGATTGCTTTCACAATTGAATTTTTCATTTAATCTCCTTAGAGCTACAAATCAGTCCAGATAAAAAGGAGGAAAAAGAGGTTTAAAAATCAGAAATCAAAAGATATAACTTCAAGAAAGGAAAAAAGGATTCATAAAAAGTTAAGAACTCAAAAAGGGAAACTACCTGGAGGAACAATACCAGAGAGGGTGTTATTTTGTACTTCTAGAACCTCCAACTGGGGAGCAGCAGCTAATTTTGATGGAATCGGACCAGATAGCTGATTGAATCCCAAATATAGCTTTTTCAACGTCCCGGGGATTCCTAACTTCACTGGAATTTCACCTGTCAGCTTGTTATGTTGCAATTCAAGAACACTCAACTTCTTCAAGAACCCAATCTCTGTTGGTATGCTCCCTGTCAACTGGTTACAACTCAAGTCCAGCACTGGAACCACAAAATGCAACAAATATCTCAGAATACATATCATTGTAGAAAGAAAGGGGGGGGGGGGGGGGGAGTTCTTGCATTCCTTTCATCACCTCATTTGGAAAAGAAATTTCAGTATGCTGTTCAGACCAAAAACATAGTAATTAACAAGAAAGAATAAAGACCAGAAAAGGGGGTGTGGGTGCAACTGTGGCGGAAGTAGGAACTCTAACAAGGTATACTTGGAATCCAATCTGCAACTTAAAGCAATTTTGAGCCACTTCTACTGTTGTACTTAAAGCTTTCCATATGTTAGGAAATTCAACAATTCATACATATACTAGTAACACTTTAATTTCTCTCAAACTTGCACTGTTTAATTTATGGATGAAGGAAGTCAAAAAAACTAGTAAACCATCTATCCCCACAAAGTCCTACATTTAGACAACCAAAAAAGCTGCATAGATCTCTAAGAAACTTTGCAACTTTCTACTCTGTTACCTAAATTCATGTAGACTCATTATTCAGCAGTACACACAAAAAAAAATAGTAGAATGAAACAGCAAGCAATTTCCCTGACAGCAGGGGTTGCTCAAGTTGTAAGTACCCTCTACCTCCAACTTTAAGGTTGTCAGTTCAAGTCACTAAAACAGGATCTTCAAGAACAATTACTATTAAAAGTAGAATGAGAAAAGGATAATTATTTTATCTTAAAACTTCTAAAATGAGAAATCATTTAATCCAACTATTTTTAGAAATCACCACCGATTATTCGAGTCACCAAAGCAGCAAAAAGGTGGGAGCTAAGAAAAAAAGAGAAACAATCTCCCTCAAAATTAAACAGAAAGATATTTGCAAAGACTACAAACCTTGTAAACTTGCCATGTTTCCAAGTTGTGGTGGTATAATCCCTGAAAGATTGTTCACATTGAGATAAAGATCATTCAACTCAGTCAAATTCCCAAGTTCCTTTGGTATTTCCCCTGTTAAAGAATTATAATGCAAGAACAGATCAGACAGACACTTCAGCTCAGCAATTGCTGGTGACAACTTTCCAGTAAGTCCTTTATCTGTCAGAGTAATATTTGTTACTTTATGATGTTCATTACAAATCACACCAAGAAAAGAACCACTACATGGATCACCATCACTTGTCCATGAAGAAAGTTTCTTGCTTTCTGGGTCCAAAGCTGATTTAATCTCCATTAAAGCTCTCACCTCAGCATTTCCACAAACAGGTTCTATGCAAGAAAATCCAAGAACAAACAGAGTAAAAATGAAAATTAAAACAAAATCATTAACCCCCATTTCTCTGAACTTTGTGAACTTTCAGATTTGAGTGAAAAGTTGAGTTCTTTATGAAGTATTAGTGAGCTTTTGCATTGGGATTTCAATGGTGCTTCACAGTAGAGAGACAGAAAAATGAGGAGTTAATTGGTGCGAAATGTCAAAGGAGAAAAGAGAGTTAGTTAAAAAAAATACAGAAAGGAAGACTTTTGAGCATAGTGTCTGACACATGCATGCACATTCTTAAATATGCCAAGAGCTAGTGTTATATTACAAATTCGATCGAATTTAATAGCTTTGAACATAAATTTATATTTGTACAATTAAATAACTTTGACGCAAACTTATTTATTTAATATGTATAACTAATTATTAAGAATTCAATAATTTTATTAAATTTTATGAATTTTGAAATGCTAGCATATACTATAATTTTGAAAAGTTAGTTCTCTAATTTTAGTACATATAAATTTGATGTTTATGCATTAATAAGGGGTGTGAAAAGAAAGGTTACTCGGATAGAAAACATCCCCATTCTTAAAGGAGAGTTTTAAAATAATAATAATAATAAACGATGTGTTATTAGTCAGAAGCAAAACGTCTAATATATATTCTAGTATTTGGTAAATAAATAAAAATATATTATGCCAAGTTATTAAACATCATGAAAGTTGTGATAGATAATAAGTTTAAAAGTCATTTATAAAACTTATTTTCTATCCCTTTTATACTTTT
>JABWTJ010000013.1:3377500-3382500 GCA_016801875.1 Solanum sitiens
TGTGCTTACAGCTTTGTGTGATATCTTGTATTACCTACTACCTACACAAACTAACACATTTGTTGTTTGAGTTATTTTTCTTTGTCAGGTACTCGAAACTGATTTGTGTTGATTAGTTGTTGAACATTTAAAGTTTTCAAAGATTACTTTCCCAATCGAAATTTATTGAAAGAAA
This sequence comes from Solanum sitiens, assembly GCA_016801875.1. Lineage (NCBI taxonomy): Eukaryota > Viridiplantae > Streptophyta > Magnoliopsida > Solanales > Solanaceae > Solanum > Solanum sitiens. The sequence goes on from JABWTJ010000013.1 coordinate 3,377,676, forward strand.
GAAGAAAAATGACTGAGAATAATGAGAATACCAGCTTGTTTTCGGTTAACCTTTGAGGGGGGAACTACGTTTGACCTGATTCCTGCTCCAACGGGATACGTAGGCGCCACAATGGCTCGGTCATATACCCAGTAAGATTTCCATTTTTCACTTTATAATGGAAACTGGGACAGAATTTTTGAGAGGATCTCAAAAATTCATTTGAAGATGGACTTCTTCAACAAGTCAACACTGAAATACCAAAATGCAACTGGTAGATTTTTGGGTGAATCTCAAAATTCCAAGATGATATTTTATTGAGAATCATGTTGAAATGTGCAACTAGGACAAATTTTTGAGATGATCTCAAGAATTCCACACAACCATGTCCGTTGTTAAAAGTCTTATACTATCGAGGCAAACTGGGACAGAGTTTTGAGGAGGGGCCTCAAAATTCCAGAATGAGCAACCTCAGAATTAATAAAGCAAGTTACTAGAGTTAAATATATTTCAGACTGAGACAGATCAAGACTGTCTTACAAAGGACGGGCGACCGTGTAAGCCAACCGCATGAAGGAGCGTGGAGACAAGATCAACACAAATCAGTCTTTCAAACTAAGAATTTTTCTTTGGATGCAGGAACATCGAAGTCACAAAAATGGCTATATAAAGACATCAAGAGTGTCAAAAAGCGTCATTTGCACCCATCGTGGCCTCATCAACAAGACTTAGAAAACCTTCCATCTCATTTTATCTCTATGTTGCCTCAAGAGATTTTTAAACAATTTTTTTATTTTGCAGGAATGTTGAAGACAAACGCTGACATATTATGTCAAAGTTTTAAGAAAACAATGTGTGAGAGGGTCGCTAGTGGCAAGTCATAATCAAAGTTACAGTTGGGCTCATTAAAGCCTAATCTCGATAAGCCAAGTGACTCAATTTCTTTACTTCATCATCGATACTAACGTTTGGTGTCGAGCTTTGCATGTGATAGTATGAGTAAAGCCAGTATCGTATGTGAAATCGACAGATGATCAAAAGTGACACTAACTTGAAGTGTTGCAAGGGAAAATCATCGAGTTCATCACATCACAAAGATGTTGGTGACCCGCAATATTTCCTTGATAGTCGAAGTTATCGAATTGTTACAAGTCTTTGTTAACAATTGAAACGTCAACAACAAACTTAAATTTGTTGAGTTTGTCATGGAAGGCAAAAGTGTCTTTAATCTTCATGTGAATGAATTAAGTTATTCACCTCGATGATTCTGTCTTTAAAGAGAGAATCATAATCGCGACGTGCATATACGTCAATTTAGTTTTTAGTACGTTTGTCGTGTAGCAATTTAGGCATACATGTTTCTTAACGATGTCACAGTCAAAATTCCTACTTTGTTGGGTATCCACCCCATAAGTGGATTATGTGTTTTGATTGGCCAATCAAAGACTTTAACATATAGTTTTGTTGGGCGATCCACCCCATAAGTGGTTCATATATTTGTTTTTCCATTTTAGGTTCTTATTCTTGAATTATATTGGAATATTATCGAGTATCCACCTCGTTACAGTGGGAATATTATCGAGCATCCACCTCGTTACAGTTGGAATATTATCGAGCATCCACCTCGTTACAGTTGGAATATTATCGAGCATCCACCTCGTTACAGTTGGAATATTATCGAGCATCCACCTCGTTACAGTTGGAATATTATCGAGCATCCACCTCGTTACAGTTGGAATATTATCGAGCATCCACCTCGTTACAGTTGGAATATTATCGAGCATCCACCTCGTTACAGTTGGAATATTATCGAGCATCCACCTCGTTACAGTTGGAATATTATCGAGCATCCACCTCGTTACAGTTGGAATATTATCGAGCATCCACCTCGTTACAGTTGGAATATTATCGAGCATCCACCTCGTTACAGTTGGAATATTATCGAGCATCCACCTCGTTACAGTTGGAATATTATCGAGCATCCACCTCGTTACAGTTGGAATATTATCGAGCATCCACCTCGTTACAATTGGAATATTATCGAGCCATCCACCTCGTTACAGTTGGAATATTATCGAGACATCCACCTCGTTACAGTTGGATAATTATTGAGCTAGCTTGCTTGTTGCAAAGATCACCAGAGTTTGCCATGCAAAAAACAAGCAATGATATCTCCGAATCCTCAACAAGTCAAGACTAAAGATATTTTGATATTTGCAACTGGGATAAAATTTTTGAGAGGATCTCAAAATTCCATGATTTGCTTAGCGACAGTTGAAAGATAAGCCGATACTGTTAACTGGGACAGAAATTTTGAGGATGGCCTCAAAATTTCAAACATGGATTTATCGACAAGTCTAGATTGGCTTTGAATACTCCCCATCGCATAATGAGATATACCTCCAAGCATTAGGCTCAGAGAAGTTTGCTAAGTCTGACGTGACATTACACTTGGCAGTGATCTTTTTATATTTCAAAAAATTTATTTTCTTAAAATTTTTCCTTTTATGTTTCCTTTGTTTTGGCGTAAAGAATTTTGTCTTATCTATCAATAGTTGGGAGATCAGGGAGATCAACCGGAGATAGCATGACAAGGAGCAGACAACTGAAGAAATCGGCACAGATCAGTTCGTTTTAAAACTAACAATTTTTCTGTGGATGCAGGTTTATAGCTTTGCTTTGATATCAGCAAATTATTCCGATCGACGAATACGGAGAAGTAAAGGGAGGAGAAAGTTCTCCCAAAATTTAACGTAATTTTTTGTGGATGCAGGAATTATTTTATATTGCTTATATCGAAGATTTGGGAATGTGATTGGTTTATTTCATTCAATTCTCAAAAACATGAAGTCTATAATAAGCGACCATCTAATCTCAAAGATGAACCAAATAAAAACTCCGAAAAGGATAATTTACGGTTTTCGTCGTTGACGGCATCTGCATCACATTATCAGACATAATAGTGTCGCTACCCGGAGGGGTCATTTGTTTTGTTGTCGATCAAGACAATACACTACCCGGAGGGGTCATTTATTTTATTGTTGATCAAGACAATACACTACCCGGAGGGGTCATTTATTTTTGTCGATCAAGACAGTACACTACCCGGAGGGGTCATTTATTTTATTGTCGATCAAGACAATACACTACCCGGAGGGGTCACTTATTTTGTCGATCAAGACAATACACTACCCGGATGGGTCATTTATTTTACTTTCGATCAAGACAATACACTACCCGGAGGGGTCATTTATTTTATTGTCGATCAAGACAATACACTACCCGGAGGGGTCACTTATTTTGTCGATCAAGACAATACACTACCCGGATGGGTTATTTATTTTATTGTCGATCAAGACAATACACTACCCTGAGGGGTCATTTATTTTATTGTCAATCAAGACAATACACTACCCGGAGGGGTCATTTATTTTATTGTCGATCAAGACAATACACTACCCGGAGGGCTCATTTATTTTATTGTCGATCAGGACAATACACTATCTGAAGAATTATTTTCAATTGAGACGATATGATTATCCAGAAAATCAATATGTTGCTCAACTTAAGCACTATTTTCAGTTGTCACCAATGATGACATCAAGAGCGATATTCATGTATCGATGAAGATCATGCATCGCGAGTTAATATTCATACATCGCAAGAAGATTTTATACCTTGCGGAATTTATGCATTGCGGGAAGATATTCATGTCCCGCAGAAGATCATGCATCGCGAGTCAATATTCATGCATTGCGGAAGATCATGCATCGCGAGTCAATATTCATGCATCGCGGAAGATCATGCATCGCGAGTTAATATTTATGCATCACATATTAATCGCGAGAAGATATTCATGCCTCGCAGAAAATTATACATCGCGAGAAGATTTCATACCTCGCTGATATTTATGAATCGCAAGAAAATGTCATACCTTGCGGAATTTATGCATTGCTGAAGATATTCATGCCCCGCAGAAGATCATGCATCGAGAGTCAAATTCATGCATTGCGGAAGATCATGCATCGCGAGTTAATATTTATGCATCACAAGTTAATCGCGAGAAGATATTCATGCCTCGCAGAAATTATACATCGCGAGAAGATTTCATACCTCGCTGAAATTTATGCATCGCAAGAGGATTTCATACCTTGCGGAATTTATGCATTGCGGGAAGATATTCATGCCCCGTAGAAGATCATGCATCGCGAGTCAATATTCATGCATTGCGGAAGATCATGCATCGCGAGTTAATATTTATGCATCACAAGTTAATCGCGAGAAGATATTCATGCCTCGCAGAAATTATACATCGCGAGAAGATTTCATACCTCGCTGAAATTTATGCATCGCAAGAGGATTTCATACCTTGCGGAATTTATGCATTGCGGGAAGATATTCATGCCCCGTAGAAGATCATGCATCGAGAGTCAATATTCATGCATTGCGGAAAATCATGCATCGCGAGTTAATATTCATACATCGAGGGAAGATACACATGCCCCGTAAGGAATCATGCACTGCCAGAAAGGGAATCGTGCATCTGAAGAAAATATTCACTCATCGACATCAACTGCATCATTTTATTTTTGATCAAAGTAAACATCAAGAAGAACATCAAAGAGGACATCAAGATAAATATCAGCGCACTGCAGCTGTTTTTATTTATTTCAACATCAAATGAAGAATACATTGAAGATTGCATACATAAGACATAAGCTCTATTTGCTTTACGTCAAACCGATCGAGTTGACGTCAAATGTCGAGGAGAACAATTAAGTGTCAACATGGTAAAAGACACTGTCTCCCTTTTTAATTGAGTTTTTATGCTGACGAGTTTTATCTC